>JAOTQQ010000032.1:50449630-50470842 GCA_026546715.1 Gallinago undulata
ATATGAACAAAGCAGAACATTTTGGATGAATTTGAAGTCCATACCCTATAAAGGTTTTTTAGCTAATCTGTGGAAAATTAGAAGGTGTCAACAGGCTGAAGCCAAGGCACGGACAAGGGAAAGGAGAAGTGGGTTTTGAAGGCAAAGTAAACTTTAGTGGGGACTGAAGAGACTCGGAATATGAGAGATGGTTTTAGACACTGCACTTCAATCTGCAGTGACTGCAACAGTCACTCCTCACGGTGGCAAACTCCAGGAAATAAAATGGGGCTACTATGTACATAATAAGGACAGCGAGTCTCAAGAAGCCAGAAGAGACATGAAAGGGACTGGAATTCACAGTGATTTTTTTTTTCTGTCACATCCCAGATGATTAAAAAGAATCTCATTTTAGTGAGGTAAAACACCAATGTGCATTGCAGAATAGAAGCAAGATTATATTCATAAGACAATGGTCAGAGAAATAAGCATTTTTTATATTCCTTTATGAAGACAAGCATTTCATCTGAACTGAGGTTGAATTGAGGAAGAATGAGCTGGTGACAAACTCCTTCAATTTTGTGTCCAAGCTATGTGTTAGTTGTTAGATCTGTGCAATGAGGTGCAACCGGCTGTTCCTTCCCTCTGGCCACTGTGAATTATTAATTGCTGTTTATCTCTGAATTTGTCACTCCTTGGAGGATTTCATTAAAGAAAATGACACAATGAGAACAAATACTTGAGATACCAAGTCCTCCACTTCCAGGCCTGTTATTCAGACACATCTGTTCCCACAATAATATAATTTCAAAGGCATTAAGCTTTGTACCAGAACAGCTTTACAGCTATGAATCTCTATGAAAATAGCAATTCACAGGTGTGACACAAAATTGATTAAGCCATAAAGAATGTACACTGTAGGGGCTATTTTTGAAAGAGCATAAAACAAAATGAATGATTGGGTATTTTAAAAGAGTTCAACACTTTAAATCCTTTGATAATCCATTGGTATCTGAGGGAAAATTTAGACACTTTTTAGTTTTAAAAGCCCACTTTTCTTTGGTCTGAAAGCTGAGCTCCTGGAAAAATTTGGTTCTGGTTGAAAACTCAGGCCCATTGTACACAGATCTCTCTTTTCATTATAAGAACATAATTTAATATTTCAAAAGGAATGGCCTTTCAGCACATGTTATTTTCCAGTGTTGAATTCATGTTTATTTGTACCTCCATAAGAAGATTAACATGATGTAAAGACACAGAGTGCAGAAGTAATGAAATGCTATTTACTTGCCAAGCTATTATAGAATAATCTATTGCTATCCAAGAAGTAAATATAATTTCACATAAAGTTTTCCCAAACAGAAAAATAAAATGGGATGATTCCAGCTCCAAAAAATATTTTCTTATTGCAAGAATAACAATAAACCGAAGTAGTTAATCTCTGATTTACACTTGACTGATGATACGCTTTGAAAGTACAAGGCACTAAGTTCATTGTCATATATGAAACAGAAAATGTCAGTTGATACACTCACCAGAAAAACATTCTTCAAGAAAATTTATTAGAAATGCAGTCAGAACTCTCATTCACTTCCTTGAGGCCCTAAGAACAATTATGTAAGATCATCATAGGATCATCATTTCCTTTATATTCCCCTGGCTCAGCAATGCAATTGTTTCACTGCAATCCTGAGGTTATTAAAACCGCCACATAACTCTCACTGAGCTGAAATAATCCAAGGTCCACAGTAGCTTCATCACATCATATCACATTTTATGCAGTTCAGCTAGAACTTTCCTCTTCAAGAAGTCTAAGAGACAGTTACTAATTGAATCTTACTCAATGTTTGATAAATCAAAGCCAGACTTACATCTGACCACTTGTTAGACATGTTTATTTTAGCTTCAGCTTGGGCTAAGAACTGATTGATATAGATGGCATTAATATCAGATCTGCGTCCCTGCTGTATGACAACTGCATGTTCCAACATCATTATCTCACCTTCCTCAAACTTCATCGTTTTCCACCTTTTGGAATTTTGCCCAAGTTAGAAAATAACAAATTAACAAAAATCAGGAGAATCATCTTATCTTTCCACTCAACACATCTATAATAGCTTCAGGGATCGAGGTCAGCCTGGTTAAGCCTTTGCTACTAGGATTCATCAGCATGTATAGCCCATGTTTGGGAGCACAGGTTAGTGGGCAGCCATATGACACCAACATACTGGGACACAACTACCACTGGTTCTCTTCTCAAACCCCGTGAACTCTTCCCCATGCCTGCAATAATATTCTTCAAAGGAGGACACCAATTCAAACAACTGCAGAAAACCAGCTCCTGCTTTTAAAATGAAAAGCAGAGCCAAAATTACCAGTCCACTTAGGAAGCTTTCTTCCTTATTTATTTTTATTTTGTAAAGAAAACAATGTAGAAATGTAGAAATATTAAGGCTGGAAATGATCTCCAGGAATCTAGTTCATCCCTTCTCAAAACTGAGCTAACTTTAAACTTTCAGCTGTGTAGGGCAGTACTAACTGCCCCACTCTTTCCTGAATACATTGGCAGCATCTCTGGTGTCACTAAGATTTAGGACTACAAAACACAGACCTGGGAGAAATCGGTACAGTCAGTTTCCCACCACTGAAAATGACCACATAAACAGCTTCAGAAATGCCTCAGGCTCCATTTGGAATCCAGTTTGGTGCCCGTCTCCAGTGTTTCTGCTGGAAAGTCAGTCCAGAGTCACACTATTATAACCTTCTTTTATTAGTCATCATTAATGCAACCACAAACCACATCTACCCATTAGTATCTAGATGCCTTCAGCTTAAATAAGCTTTCCTCTGCACAACTACCATTTACTACTTCTACAGGCTGCCTTCTCTCCTCAATGTATTTATAGAAGACAATAACTCTCTCAGTCTCTACATACTCATATTGCTTGGACATTCAGTCATAAAATAGTTTTGCACTATCCTGACAAGTAAGATTGACTTAAATATCAACTTAAGACCTCTATCTGAAGAACAGTCTAAATTAACAGTCATCCGTGTACCACACGTGTGGGATGGAAGCGAGGTCAGTCAGAGTCACAATCCATAAGGAAAGACATTGAGAAGAGCAGACCCCGGTTGGTTTCAGGATCTTCAGCTGTGGGAAGGGACATGTGCTTTGCTGCAGCCGAGCACAACTCCAGGCAGGACTGAGGGGCTTCAGTTGTGCTGGCTGCAGAGACAGAGATGGAGAAATACCTGCACAAGACACATTTGAAACCATCTCTAGAATTAAACTAGTCCCAAAAGCTGTATGAACCCTTCAGTTTTGCTTTATAATTGTCTCTGTTTTCATTCACCTTCAAACCAGTGTGAATTAAACTGATATACAACAATTTTGTAGACCACAACACGGGTTTAATGGTGTTTTCCCACTCACTGGTTCAGTTCTGCCAAATAAAAAAAAAAACAAGAGCATAAAGATAGGGGATTATCTATAAGGACAACCATCTGAAAAAGCTTCTGAGGAGAGGGCACTCAACATTTTAAAACATATGTAGAGGAACCAGCTTTATGAGAAATTCTGATACAGTTCAAACCAGGGGGCTGATCAAAGATAGGTACTTTCACCACTCAAGCACAGAGGAAATCAAGCAATATGCCATGAAAGAACAAATGACTTGTAACATTCGCAGGCTAGCTGTACAGGGGTTTTCATGGACTGAAATACATTGAAGGAACTACTTGAGAATTTCAGATATTGAGGCATATGAAGGAGGGAAGATGAGAAAATAAGAAACCAACGGGAATTTTAATGAAAAGGGAATGCAGTAGTGTCTTTTGACTTAGTCTGATTACAAAAGAAAGAAGAAGCAAGAAGTAAGATAATTGTAACATATTGACTAAGATAAAGGAACCAAAAAATTGTTTAAGATCAGACACTCTGCTACAGTGTTGGAACTAACAGTAATGTGAAAGACGCAGTTATTTAGATCCAGGTTTCCCTCAGAGAATGCAATTGCCAAAATTGACCTCTGAAGTGACCCAGATATGCCACAGTCAACTCTGGGGTTTATGGTCTATAGTTTCTGAACACGAGTGCCATGGAAGACAAGTCACTGAGCAGAAACACAAAGTACCCAATATTAATTGCTCACTTTAGAGAAAGCCCGCCAGGGATCTGAAGACTACTTTTAGCAGTAGTTGCCTCTGAGAATTGGGTATTATAAGTTTCTTCCCTACATGTTTCCAACTCTACTATAAAGTTAATGCAGTAAACTGTGGATGAGACTCTCTCTTAAATATACTGGTAGGGGATTGACTTTTTGTCTGTCTGAGTGTGTAACAGAAATAAGCTGAACTAGTTTGTAATGAATAAAAGCAATCTATCATAGCCAGGACTTGAGGACATTAACAAAGAAAGAACCATCATGGGAAGGGCAGAAGAAATTTTTCATGTTTAATTTGATCTCAGCACTATCATGAAAATGAATAATGCTTACTTAATCACTTATGTAATCCTTTTTTATCAGCAGAGTGAAGGCAACACCCAAATGGAAACAAATTTTATGTTTCCAGTTTGTTCAATGTAAATCAAGAGAAACAAATTTATTTTTAGTATTCTTATTTACTGAGCTGCTCAGTGAAACACAGAAGTTGAGTGTTTCATTCTCCAAGGTGCAGAATAGCATCCTATTGGCTGGAATTGGCTGAAGCAATTTCAGAGCAACAAATAACCTTATAAGACTCCAGCAATGATAACTACAGCACTGAAACACTCTATAAAGCCAAAGACTATGCTTATCTTTAAAAAAAAGAGCAGTGAAGAAAGTATTCATTAGCCAACTATTTCTTAGCAAGGAAAAAAGGAGCATATAACATGAAGTTGTAAAATATAATCTTTTTTGATTCTACAAAAAAGCCTCAAATTCTTTGTATAACAGGATCATCAGTCTTTGTGGATGGCAAGACAAAGGAGGTATGGCATATCTAGGTTTTGGTAAGTCTATTAACTTTGCCTTAGGACAGACTGCCAGTGTTCCAAATGAAAATGCTAAAAAAAAAGAGTTTGGCTACTCATTTTCAGAGAGCAATTCTTTGCATTCACTGACAAAATTGAAAGACTCGTCAAGCAGGGTTCTCCAAAAGTCTCTACAATCTGGATGACTGATGGTCAGTATGCTTATTGAAAGTGCAGATAATACAAAGCTAGAAATGACTGTGCATAGGATGTAGGATGGGATAACAACTTAAAAATGATTCTGAAAAGTTGAGGAACAGTCCAAAGCTGGGGTGAAATTCAGCCAGTGCAAGGTTCTAAAGATAAAGAAGAGTAAACTTGTAGGGTAGGATGGGGACCAACAGATTGTATAGTTGTTTTGCAGAAATGTCATTCAGAAATAGAGTGAAGAAAGAGAGGAAGTCCATGAAGAAGCAATGAGACTGACAGAAGTCTGGAAAATATTGCTTCTGGGTGCATGAGAGGAACAGCTGAATGAATCAAAGTTGTTGGAACACTGTTGGGGAACTAAACCATCTGAGTTCAACAAGACTCTTTAAAGTCTTGCAAGACAGTTTTCAAGTCCCTTTTGCAAAAAGAGATGGTTTTAAAGTGTTCTTCATACCTGTGGTAGATTGGACAAAGAATATTTAGATAAGACACTAAGAAAGCTCTTTAATTGCAAGCTCTGATTTACAAGGAATTTCAGTTCACTGCTTGTGGAAGGCACAGAGTTTCCAGTCTGGAAGTCAGGTTAAAGGTTATGCAAACCTCTCTAAAGAATGATAAATGTATTGTTGATCCTGTTTTGGGGTTGGGATTAAATGACATTTCCATGTCATTTTCACCCTCATTAACCACAGTTTAAAGTGTCAATTGTGAACATCCTAGATATTTGCCAGATATTCTATTCTCAAAGTATATTCCGTTCTTTGATGTGTCATCTGTAAATTAAGTAAAACGTCATTCACTGGGGTAAGAACAGTGTACAGATCTTCTCGTTCCCATAGTTTTGGAAGTCATTGCAAAGTTATCAAAATGTCAAAACCAGTGTGGATGCATAGCATGTCAGCTGCCTCATAGTAACCAATGCCAGGATCTGTCCTCCAAGGTAGCTTACATGCTTTGAACTACAGAATCATTTAGGTGGGAAAAAAAACTTAGGATCATCAAGTCCAACTGTAAACTTTGACAAGCATGCTATCCCAAATTTCATGATATTTTTCAAGAATGAATGCATGCAAGTAGACAAGTTCCACCAGGCAGATGATATTTTTTAAGAGCCCAACCTATCTTATCTTGCAGTAATTTATTCATGTAGCCATACCCCTGTGCTCAGTGGAGATACAAGGTAATGAATTCAAGTCTCACACAAACTAAATAATTAATTTGACTTGTAATACCATACTGAACTCTTTAACATGCACCTGGACAATCATCAGAGGCTGCACAGAAATGTAGAGCAGAGGCAAGGAGCAACTCTAGCAACCCTGCATGTGGGCCATGCCCATCAGAGGTCACAGACCCATTTCTGCTGCCCCTACGCACTGCTGTTGCATGGTTATTTAGAAACTGCCTTCATACACCCTCAATCGAAAGACATATTTTTCCTTCTCAAAAAAGAAAAAAAGAAAAAAGAAAAAGAGTAGCAACAAAATACTCTGTACATGTGAGAAAAGCAACTTACAAGAGGACTCAGTGGTCATATCATGAGATGTTGCCAGATCACATCTCAGGTATGTTCTTGTAAAGCCACTCTTCTAGCCCAGTTTTTTTTTCTTCATTATTTCTCTTCCTCCTCTGAACATTCTGCATTTCCATATTACTTGAATATTTTCAAATGATTTATCTCAGTTTGTCAAATACAGTCTTTCCACAGGATAAGTGGCTTCACTGGTGACATAGGATATTTTAGTACTTTAGAAGGAATTTCATATAATAACAGTGACAAACTACACGTGAGATTCAAAGCCTTACTTACTATGCTTACATGCTAGTATATATCACTCGGGTCCCAAAATTTACTCAAGTTAAATAACACAAAACCTCTTAAAGATCTGTGGGACTCCTTGTTGGGTAGGAGTATCATAAAAGTATCAGGGACATTCATATGGTATATTGCTTTCTTAAAAAGTGATCAATAGCAAGTAGCTATGTATAGTACCTTAAAAAAAAAAAACCTGAGAAATTTAGAAGGTGTGTTTTCCTATTTTCTTCAAAGGGCTTTTTGACTGCAAGGAAGGGGACTTGAGAATGATTTCCAGACATTCTGCCTGGAAAGCAGCCAGGCTTTCATATGTAAATTTTCTGGTGTATTTTGATTTTTACTTTTAAAAAGTGCATTGTTCCGCATATAGAGTGAATATTTTTGGAACAGTTGCATAATGTTAAATTTGCCCTTGGTGAATTTTTCTTTGGTTGCCTGAAATACTATTGCTTCATCTTAGTTCTTCTGAAATGACAGATTCATAAATGCCCAAAGGTCTTTATACATTAACTAGTTAATATGAGATGTCACTATGATTAATGAATGAGGGTATTTTTTTAAAAGCAGTACTCTTATTACTGGTTTTCATGACAGGAGCCTGACATGACAGTACTAAAAGTTGCATAAGAAGAGAAAGAAGAAAACTTCAAAATTTTGAAGGATTAAGGTAAACTTGAAAAAAAAATACATAAATAAGACCAGCAAGATAAGTGTATTAGAATGTGAGATATACTTGGGTTTATTCTAAAAAATTGAAGAGCCATTTTTAATGGTAGGTGAAAAAAATGCTGAAAGCCAGATATGAAATTTTTTGTGGACAGGTGAACTGGCAACAAGGCAAAAATGCATTTTCACCTATAATTATCAGCCATGCTTATAACTACAGCAAACAAGAAAACAAGTGTCTGTGGAGGATGTAGTACTGGAAGGTTCTAATGGCTGACATCAGAAGAGTTTAAGACCTAATATTAGAGCAATGTATGTAAGTCTATGGTGGAAAAAGCAGGCAAGAGGACAGACATCTCAGAGAGCTTGCTTCCATCGGAGATCACAACAGTAAACTCCTTACAGTAATCATTTTAGGTATGAGAATAATTTTGGATGATTCAGCTTCTTCCCCAGCAGTGGCAGAGTAATGGAGATGTTCAGGGAGATGAAAGGAAGGAAACTACTGATCACTTCCAAGAAATACCCTCAACTAACCTCAACCAACCCCCTTTTTTGACAGAAGCTGTTCTTTCTTCATTTCCTTCCTCTAAGGTCTCATCCCTATATGCTACACTGTTTTTCTTTTTATTTCTCACTGTCATCTTTCCTACTGAGGACCTGCTACTGCAGCCCGCGCTTTCCCTCCTCCACCACCAGTGTAACCTCCTGCTCCTCAGGATCTTTGAACCTATGTGATACCTACTCCAATGGCACAACATGTCTATGGCAGCATCACCTTGTTAGTGGCAGGGAATAAAAAGTGCCTTATCATCACGGGAAAAGCCATCATGCCTCTTGTGATCACATGATCACATGTGATCACATGACTCTGTGAGAATCATGTGATTCTCACTCCTCCCCCGTACACCGCAGCTCTCCTCTGGGACCGTAAGAAAAGAAAGTTAGAGAGAAAGCACTCAGCCTGACTCCAGGATGTTTACTCTTTTCAGCAGTGATTTGCATAGAAGAAACATTCTCAAAAAGTTAATTACACTTTGACATTGAAATGACGTAATTTCACTCTGCTATACAAGATTTCCTGGAAATGGGGAATGATGCTTTTTGAAATGGCCCAGACCTTTTCAGGATTTCCAAACGCATTGCAAATCATTCTGCTTCAGAAGGAAAACAAGTTCCCAAATGTCAGAATTTCCCACAAAACAGAAATAGAGTTAAACTGGGCTTTTACTGCCATCCTCACTCACCACAGCTTAGAAAGTGCCGCTGTACCTGCTGTTAGTGTTCCAGGGAAGTGACAAAGAGACTTCCCCCTTTGATGGTCTTGTCCACAAAGAATGCTTACCCTGTCTTCCATTTCAGTTAAAGTCGTAAAAATGGTTCCAGAACAATAATTAAAAACAATATATACTACTTACGTGCTGCTTAGTCACCTAAATCAGAAAAAGCTCAAAAATAAAACTGATTACAATGATTACTGAAACTAAAGTCCAACAGAGAGCGAGGTGGGTGAATTGCCACCTTTCTGAAGAAATAAACTCCTTGGAAACCATAATAAGGAATCATGGTTCTGTAAGAGTACTTATTCGTCCACCTGCATAATATATTTATGGTAGTTTTTAACACACAGAGGACCGATTTGTACCTCTACTGCCTGAGGTGCACGATTAAGTTTTTTCCCTGGATTTCAAAAATGCATGTGTGAGTGGGAAGGCAGCTAAGGCATTAAAATGAATAGATGTATGCCATTTTTAAACTCAGATGTTTATGGACATGGTTCTGCTTAAAAAGATCAGCTTAAATCCCATATTATGTGGGTTTTAACTTCTGTCTATGAAGGAAATGCTCTAACTCCTTTCTTACACAGGTGACAGTGGAGGTACAAAAGCTTTGTTCAGTAAGCATCCTTCATCGATGCTGCCTGCTGTGATAAGGCAACTCTGCCTCAAGTTCCTGACCTAGTCTATGTTTTAGGTGCTGTCTCTGCTTTTTAACGCCCGCAGCAGTGTGGGACCCAGGCACCAGAGCATGCCACTGGTTGTAGTAATAGGACTTTCTTTACCTGGGTATATCAGCTGGCCCCAGGGGCTCTCTATGACACAGCAGAGCAGCAGCGAGCTACGAGCGCACAGTTAACCCTCCTGCCTCCTGGATGTAAAGCAGACATGCCAGAGGCAGCGCTCTCCCTATGGCCTCCTCTTCCTTTCACAACACCATGATCAATAGGGAACACCAGAAAACAAATCAAATATATTAATGATTCCGTTTTCTTGATAGGGGATTAGAGAAAAACAGCTTTATGGGGAAACTTGGGACAGAGCTTGACTCGTTTTATTTTTGGGGATCAACCACCAAATTCCACCAAAAAACAAGAGGCATCTTGGTTTATAGGCCAAGATGCCTCTGAGTCGAGGAAACCTGTGGGTGCCGAGAGCTGTACCCCTTGTGTAGCCTAGGGCCTGATTAAATTCAGTGTTTTTGTCCTTGTGTCTTTGACCTAAAGCAGGAGTAAAGCCCCTGCTTTAAAGTTGGTTACACCAGCTTCCCATCACCATGATGGTCTGCCCCTTCACCATTTGGAAAAATGCTCTAGGGGTCTAGAGAACATCCATCCCCTCCTGGTGTTTGGCTGCTGGGGCTTGGGGGCAGCTTGGGGACATTGCAGCCTGCCCAACTGGCATCCTCCTTAGCTCCCAGCCCTGGTGACCCCTCACAGCATTAAGGAAAAGTGTCTGTGCATTTATGTACACCTATGTACTTATTTCTCCCCTCTTGGCTTTAATTCACTGGTCAAGCGTGCCTTTCTCTGCAGTGGGAGAGTAACCATACTGCCAATTAAGCAATATTCACCTTCAGACAGCTCAAAAACTTAGGTATTACAAAAGGACATGAAAGAAAACCAAGACAAGCTTAGAGAAATAGCCAGAGACACAGAAAAGTTGATAATGAACTAAACAATGCTGGCTGGAAAAAGTTTATATTCCTACCTTCACCTCAATGACCAGTCTTGTCCCAGTGGAAGAAAAAGCTGAAGAACCACAGAATTAGCTTTGGCAACTTGCCTTGATCTAGTTCTCAAGAAAATTTGGGCATAATATTATCTCACCCAGCAGGTGGCCTATGGTGTTGTCTTCAGCATAGGTTTATTTTGTTCACTGCTGATATTTTTATACACCGAGAATGAGAAAAAAAAATTCTGACTGAAGTCAATCCTGTTGTTCATCCACAGGTTCGCTAATACACATGTCTATCCTAATGAGTAGTTTACTTTTAGACGTCAATTATTTCTGCTTCTTTCCCCTGAGACAGCACCCGTTGTTTGAAATGATGTTTCTTTTCCCAGTGTTGTCATTCTCATTTAGTCTAGACTAGGTGAAAAATAAGTAGTCAATTCCCACTTCCTTTCTTTGCAGAATTTGCAGTAATAACCTGGAATTACAGTTCAACATCAAATGTTTTTCAGCAGATGGCTTTCAGCAAATAAATACACTCAACTTACCAAGCTTTTTCCTGAAGTACAAAAGCTATCCACATAAAATCAGAAATTTAGGAGTTTTCACATCGTGGTCTATATTTTGTTCATGAACCATAATGTGTGTCGAGATATGAATTCTTATTTGTTCAAATTAACATGATGTTTTTCATATCAGGTGCAGTTTTTAGGGGTAGAGGGTAGAAGAAAAACGGAGTGTGAATGGGCCAACCTTAGCACCAGATTTTACAGCACCTACTCTCATGTGTTATGATATGTTGCAAAACAATAACCAGCTGCCCTTTACCTCTCCCCACTTTATACCAAGAATCCGTCTGCCTTCAAGAAATATAAGAGTGTTTTAGGAGCTTTTTAGGGGTAATAGAAAATTCAAATACCCCTAAAACACACACAAATGAACTGGAAAAGGATATATATTCTGACATCCACCACATGAGACTAATGTGACAAAACCAAAGCAAACCAAAATAACCCCGCCCAAGACTGCGCAGTGATACCAGTAAGATCTATAAGGCATCAACTAAAAGCACAGTGTAATTCAATGGCTGGCAACTGACACCAAAGTTCAGAAAACTCAAAGCAGAAATGAGGGTTTGATATTTCCAAGTGAGCTTAATTACCTATCAAAACAAATCAATATGGGACTGGAAATTCTCTATCCTCCAACTGCCTTTTAGTTCTTGTCTCCTTACGCTGCAAAAACATTCAGGTACTTCCTTCCTTAGAAGTGAGCCTCCAAATACTTTTCTATAGTGGTTATCTACCACAACATGTGGGACTTTTCCTTAAGAAGTCTGAGCAGATTTGAGTTCACATTCAGATTTCTGTATGTTTACCAGACTGCAATAAATTTCCAAACCTTATGTGCATCCGCTTCCTTCGCCACGGTCCCCAGGCTCTCTTCCATTTCCTAGGACCACCTACAAAATCACTTACATTCTCCCTAGACCGTTCTGAACACCCACTCGTTTGGCAAAATATCAAAACAATTGTCTACCTTGACAGTTATTTCTTTTCTCTCTCAGACCTGCTTCATTCCACCGTACACTTGTCCCTGCGCAGCAGATGTATGGTCTCGCTGGTAAGTTTTCTTCCTCCTCCGCTCCACTTTTGCCCTTTCTGTCTTATCATCTTCTCTGTGGATTTTTTTTTGTTTTGTAAGCTCTACCTCCAGGGAGTCTATGCTACATCTTTGAGAACTACAGGAGGAGATATCTCTCAACTTCCAGCAAAAGGTCTTGCTAGAAGACAGAGAAACTGTGAACATAAAAGATTCTTTAATTTGATGGCAATGTGAAAATTCTCTAGGGTTTAATCGTTCTCTTAAAATATCTACCAGCACTCGCCCAGAGGTAAACAAGAATGTGGATACAGCATTAGTACATGTTATTGTAAAACACGTTCTGTATTATGCCTGCAAAACATCTCCTTTTAAGAAAAAAATAGTCAATGAGTACTGAAATCTGGAATGACAAAAAATAAAAAGATTGTGCTCTGTACCTGTTTTTACTTGTTTTTTGATTGATAATGGAAGTGGTCATTGCTGGTCATTCCATATCCCAATACCACAGGACTTTCTCCATTAGTTGTACATTATAACAATTTTACTTTTATTAAATATACATTTTCATCATGATATACATCATATGAATACTCACCTTACCCCACCACACAGAGCCTACACTGCAGCTCCAGAGGTGTAAGTTCATTGGGCTGGGCGCAAGCAGAAGCCAAGTCTCGGGCTCCCCCTGGGCTCTGAGCTGCACTTTGCTCATGTTCCTTTCTTGCTGAAGAGCAAGTGCTAGTGAAGGTGTGCTGTGTTGGCATGGTGCTCAACACCCACTCACTGATCACATGGTGACAGAGCTTCTGGATGATGGGGAAACAACAATGATCGACAGATAGTGTCTCCTCTGGATTTAGCCAAACTCTCATCTCTCTGCTCCATATTCTGCTTCAGAAGTTCAAATAAACCTCTATCCCAAAGCAGGCAGGTCTAGAGATACAATATCAAAGTTACCTGTCATCGATACATTTTAAAGAGATGTGTGAGATAATGCTGTGAAGAGCCATTGGTGTCCAGCACTTTTGTAAGTGTAATATCCATAAAAGAAGAATAGAGACTCTGTGGACTAAACATTTTTGATGAAAAGTTAGTTCAGCAGCAGAACAGTGAGGACTTGGATAAGGATCCCTCTTGTCCCCATCTCATTTTCATTTTCTAAGGCAAAAACAATCTTTTTTTTTGGAGGAAAGGCTCCACAACTAAGGCACCAGCACTCAACCTCCTTTCATCCAGCGCTGTAACGTCTGTCTTCCAACAGCCCAAGTAAAAGAGCAGTCACAGTGACCAGTTCCTTCTACATAACACTCTTCTAACACAGGAAAACATGTACAAACCCTGGTATTACTAGGGAAAGTAATCTAGATTAAGTGGTTAATAACTGTGATCATCACCCAAGTGATTTTCCCCAGAACTCATAGTCAAGGTATCACGGCAGGAGCAGCACCGCAGCCTGGTGTTTCAGGCAGGAGAGGGACAGTCTTGTGGGTGAGAGACCTCCTGGGGTGAGGGAGCCAAAGAGAAACTGTGGTGCTGCCCTATGGCTTCTCAGTGCCCTTGCATCAGTGCTGTGACTGGATCTTGGAGGGGAGGAAGAGTAGTTTTATGCCCCCCTCATATCTCTGTTTGGTGTATGCTGGTCTGCTATTACCCAGGAACAGCACTGGAGGACAGATGTGTCTCCCCTTTGAGTGAGGTGCTATCAGACAGGATCTCTATCTTTTCCTCATCAGCCTTCTGCAAGAGTGCAGCCTGTAGACGGGCATCACAGGCTGGCTGGCTCCTGTGTCATGGGAGACCTCACTTTAGCAGCAAGATTAGACTAGAGGAAAGCAGAGATGATATTGAGATGTAGGGATAAAAGCAGAGAAAAAGAGAAGATACATGAGAGATGCATTTGGAGACATTGAGACACCAGGTCATAGATGAATCCAGCACCATGCAGGATGCTCTCAGTGAGAGGAGGTCTGCACAGGGCTGGCAGAATACCCGCAGGACCTACAGGAGATGTAGGCATGCTGAGTCAGAGCTGGAGGCTAAGTGGGTTAGCCTAAGGCACCCAAGCTGGTTCTCAAAACCTATTTTAGGTAACTCATTCAAGCTCTGAGGAGAAAGGATTTTTTTTCAAGCACTAAAAGGAGCTCTAGTAATAAAAAATATATACCTTCTTTGCTTATCATCTCATCTGTTAATTTATTAATGTATATAAACTATGTGTCCAGGGCTTGACCAAGCTCCTGCCTGCAAATGATAGCAATCTAGTTCAGGTAAAAACAGGATCGAGTGTCTAGCAGGCAGGATCAATGGTTGCAAGTCTAAGAATGGCTTATTTAGAAACTTAAAACCTGAGATCAGGAGAGAGCTTCTCAGGGACTTGGAAAGGGCAAGGATATGCTAGGCTAAAAGCGGATGTGAAAAGCGAAGGATGACCTTGTCTGCATGAAATTCCCAAGAAATTGGAGTTTGTCTTGAAATAATCAATGAACAAAATATAAGCACAGAGTATAACTGGAAGGCATCTGGCAGGTGTTTTTAAAGTATATAATGGGAATTGCATTCTATTTGGATACATTTAAAAGTAGAAATAGCCACTGAAAAGGAGCTGATAAATCTAACAGGGATTTTTTTTTCATAGCTGTCACTAATCCTGTGTCAGTGAAATGACCAGTTACTCCTCCTCTCTTCCCAAAGCCTTGCTAGAGAAGAGGAACATGCTCCCAAATATCAGATTAAGATGCTATGCCAGGAACTCAATCTGCACAAACTAACACTGATGAGGATGGAGAGAGAGAATATGTCTGGGAGGAGAGACCCAAGTCTCTGGCAGTTATTCAGGTTTCAGTTACGTCGATGCTGCATGATCACTTTCCAAACCAGCAGTTCAGTCTCCAGTGTGCTAACTGTAAAAATTAGGAAGCCGTCCTTGCTTTGCAGACCTTTAAATTTTGAATTTCAAAGCTACAAAAAGCCATATTTCTAGGTTTACTTGCTACAGGTCTATCAACCAGCTATACCAGGAGTTTGCAGAAGTGAGTATTGATTAATGAGACGAGGCAGTAGTCAATGAAAACAACAAATGGGTGGGCTCAGGAGGACTGACTCTTGAGAACTAATTAATGTGTGGACATGCCATATGGGCTGGCAGCGCACAGTGTAGTTCACTACCTGCTGCCACTCTTGGCACTGAACCAGGAAGGATCAGAGCATCTGTCAGTCCCCAGGATCTGTAACAGCAAACTGCAGTTCGGAGGGCTTCAAATCAAGCCTTGAACATCAAAACTCTTTGGTAAATCCCTAGAAAAATTGTAGGAATAACTATTAAAAATAAAATGTGGGATTGTTTCCTAAGCAAAATAAAGCCTCAGAAGCCTGCTCCTTTCCTTGTTTCTCCTTTTCGGCTGCACACTCATCTCTTCTCTTTACATCTCCTTTGATTATTTTAATTGACATTGCAATCATGTCTTTTCTCTGTGAATATCTTAAAGCTTCTGTATTTCAGCTTCAGTCTCCACCTTACCCCCCTGTCTTTCCCCAATTCATTTTAATGAGGTCCAGGTTCTCTCCTAAGAGGTGTTGTAGCAGTTAAGAAAAAATATAATATAAACAATTGCATCCCACTTAACTGTCATTAGTCTCCAAGGGCTTCTCTTTTAAAAAACAAACCTTTTCTAGCATTGCTAGTTATTTAGGCAAAATTCAGGGAGATAAACCTCTATTCTGCTTCACTTTACCAGCTGAGAGAGGGACAGCCTAGTTACAAGGTACTGATAGGAGTTGACACCATCACTCTTAAAGCAGAAAACTGATTTTTCAGTCTAACAGTGAATCACACAGAAGCAACAACCTATCCTGGGCTACCTTAAGCTCTTGTGTCCAGAAGAAAACTGGGTTCCGTGGGTGGGGTTTTGTGTAAAATCGAGAATAAGTGTCAAAGCTTAAGATCCTAGTGCACACAAAATGCTTTGTCTTAATCACCATAATTTATATTTCACAAGAGATAATTTAAGTTTCACTTGTTGACAGCTGTATTGCAAAAAGGCAGACAATTCAGAACACTAAGAATAAATTAGAGAAAATAACCAAAATTACCATGCTTGCTCCTCATTCTCCCATGCTTAATCCCAAATCAGGCATTCATTCCAATCTTACTTTCTGAAGAATCAGACTTAACACCAGAGAACGGATATAAACTTTGAACAGAAATCTAGCTGGCATTCACTCCACGTCAGTGACCAGGCACAGCTGCAGACTACGCCTCCCTCCGAGAGGAATGGATGAAGTGTTACTAGGATTTCATCCTGCGGGCCCTGCATTAGCCTTTCACAGGGTCTCGTTCAAATTATTGGATCTTTCCAAATTATTGGAAACTATTCTGCCAGCTACAATGGACATTTGATTGGGTTACCAGTGAAGAAAAACGACTATCTGCTTGAATTAAAGACATAAACAGTCTCTGCAATATTTGCTTCAGAGAATGAATCAAAGAAAATACAGCTTTCAGCTGAGTTGTTTATGTCTGTCTTATGCATCAGCAGACTTGATCATAGTGGAACTTTAATGAGGTATTTGTGCAGAGCAGTTGAAGTTGTCTAATTACAGACTTTTCTAGGAGCATCTTTTGTTCCCAGTGGGACCTGGCCTATTTTCGGAGTAGTCTGGCTGGAAGGAAAGGATTAGTTTACCTGTCTCTATTACTGAAAGCTAACATGACTGAAAGCAGTAGACAGCGCCCCTTTGTACTTGGCTGAGAAAATTCTCTCCAATTAGACATTAAGCTCAACTTAATGCTTTAATTGTTGGATACCCAGAATGTGTTTGATTGAAGTTCAGCAATAAGAAGATGCAGCTGACAGAAGTTTGTAGGCTCATTGAAATTTAGAAAAAAAAACAAAACACCCAACTTCTGCTATTCTGAGACACGAAAACTTGCAAGCTTTATCTGAATAGATTATGCATTCCACGTCGTCACAAATAAACTTTGTGAATGCAACTCTTTTTCCTATACACAAAATGTTGACCATCTTGTAAGCCACTAATTTAGATGGACATCATAGCTTCACTTCTGCTTAAATCATGCTTTTAATGTTTATAGCCTATATAAGATTTAGCATGGGATCTTCAAATATTAAGTCCATATGTTTAATCTAGCTAAGTACCTTCCCCTCAGTAGAGATGGTCAAAAGAAGGTGTAATATTTTTGCTATAAAGGAACAAGAAAAAGTGCTTGACAGTATATTTTTTTAAAAAGAGATTCTGCCATTATTAAAAATTAATGTAGATTTAAATTAAAATTTACCACCCCATACTAACAGGAACAGGAGCTGAACTGTTGTTCATAGGTTTTGAATGTCTGATGTTTGCAATAAAGTCTGATGTTTGCAATCTACAAGCATGATACTGCAACTTTTGTCTTTGCCAGTGCGGAGGAAGGAGATGGATGAGGAGGTACAGATTCAAATCTCGGTGGACATATGTGCATTGAACAATGAGCAGAGCAGCTCAGCAGAAGGACCAGGAACCATCCAGAGATTAACTATGGCAATTACGAGACATGTTCACCAGCTATTTTTGAATCTCTATGGGAATATCTGATAACAGCCATTTAGCTTGACACATCACTCTCTGACTTTTCCTGCCAGTACAGCCAGTCAAAGCACAGTGGAAAGTTTATAAGTGTAGGAGTTAAAAATACCTCTATCTTAAGGGTTTGATCAATGCAAGAGTGAGATGTGGGTCTGGTTTGAGGGTTGAGATGCAATACCTATACCACTCTTGAGCAATACAAGTGCTAATTGGGTTTCACTTATTAGGGCATCCTAAATGTACTTTCATCCTTCACTAAGAGAAGTTTTCCATGTTTGGCAAACATATTCCAATTCCATGTTTGGCAACTGCATAGGCTTCTCCATTATACCCGTGAGTCAGTCACAGGCTATAGCATGTCTGTTGTATCACAGACGGGACTAACGAGAGATTAATTAGAAAAGGTGGTAGCTGCTTATCTAGAGGAATATATTCACAATTAATTTCATTTTGTATTAGAGTTTCCTCTAAAAAAATTCATAAGGAGTTGCTTTTAAGTTCAAATATGGAACCAGCCTAACTGACACATCTACACTTTTACAAGTCCTCCTTGAACTTCGTCTTCCAGATTGAGCACCTGTCCTTTGTGAGGGAGTAGCATTTTCTGAAACTTGTAATCACATTTTTATACAAGCTTTTAGTTGTCATATATTCCTACCTGTAACAAGTAAAAAATATCCATCCCATACCAATAGGGACATGGAATTCCTAGAATTGGCATAGATTGCATAACAATGGTAATAAACCATAAGCACCGATTACTATAAAAAGAATCCACTGAACAGAAAACTGTTAATGATAATGAAAGAAATCAGAAAGCTTGCAGTCAACTGCAGTGTCTCAATCAGTCTGCATAACAATATAGCATTAGATAATCAGTACATTATTTCTGATCCACTGAATGAAAGCTGATATGTGCCTAATTATTAAATTGACAGACATGTTTTCATAAACAGCAGCATACTTTTACAAAGACCCGTAGCTCATGTGGAAAGAATAGTAATATCCTATTTTGTAGCCAGAAGCTGTTAAGGGAAGGAAAGAAATTCCCTATGTACTGCCTTTCAAAATTCCTCTGAGGAGACCTAGAAACATCCATCTCTTCCTGACAATTGATAGTAGGCTGTACAGAGAAAAATAATCAGTAAGCACATTTTCATTGCCACAGAAGTCAGAAAACATTCTCCGCTAGACTATGTAACAGAGATCCAAATTCTAAAAGACAGACTCTTCATTTGAAAATGTTCACTCCCCAGTAGGAGTTTTAACTGTAAAATGCAGTAGTTGTAATATCCCAAGCATTTATTTTCAGCTCATATGGAGTACTAAGTGATCACAGCGATAATCAGGAACAACATATGCACTGATTTAATATGAAATATTTTAATTGTTCCCAGAAAAGAAGTAGGAAGCTGATGTCACTTATGAAATACAGGCTTTACATTGAACAGGAATACATTTATACTCAGATAAAATAAGAGCTGTGTGGCAGATTACCAAATTTGGAAGAGCAGTTGGGCTCGTTTCTCCTGCTACATTGCCATGTCCTGTGCACTTTCATGCCCCAGCTCTCCCTGTAGCCAGCATCTTCTCCAACATTCATTAGGTCTTGTAACGTGTTTGTCACTTGACTGTTCACTCAGTCAGACTCAGCAGGAGAAATTTTTGCAGTAGAGGGTCTACTGTAATAATCCAGCTGGTGTTTAGAGTCAGAAGACCACTTTTTCCCTTTGCTGCAGAGTTCAGTGGTGCGTGAGTGGAATTCATCTTACCCAAATATAGTCCATAGAAAGAAATAGGTACTGCTGGGTAAGTTTTGTCTACACTATTTTAGGCATTGACCTCAGGATGAGAAGATTTCTGCCATCAAGCACCTATTTCTCTTCACTGACAGTACAGTGAGCCTGCGATGACTCACTCAGATGTAGGAGTCTACATCTGGTCTGTCGAATCCTGCCTGGAGTCTCTTGAAGATAAGGGCAAGACCTTGAACTAGAGGCAACCTCTTACGAAAAGCAAACATAAAAAGCAAATGTGTGCAGCAGGCCACATTGCTGAGGAGATAAATGACATCGGGACTGAGGCACTTACCTGATATTGGTGGGTTTTAAAACATCCCTGATACAAAATGTTCTGTGATTCAGAAATACCTGAACTTGTTCCTGCTACATTTAATCTTGTTCTGGTGTATATTTCTTTCCAAGTTGGTGTTACACGTCACTAAGTGGAAAGCTTTATGCTACATTCATTAACAAGGACTTGTTTAAATTTGATAGCTTCTGATAAAGACAAAATTCATTAATTTAAAAGGCAGCAGCTATTCCTAAATAAGAGCTTACGTAGACAAGAGGTAGGTAGGAGAAAACATCATTGAACCTCAGCAAAATAGTAGATGAACACTTTACCTACCTTTATCTGACTGGGGACATCTATCAGCATCTTATTTTTAATGACCTATATCAATGTTTCCATAGAAATCTATTTTGTATATTTTAGAACAAACAACTACACATTTAAGATTATTTATCAACATATTATCTTAAAATGCATTCCTGTACCTGTTCCAATATAGTTGTTTTGTTTTCTTTGGTTTGTTTTTTTAAATCAAAAATCTTTTGGCTCCCATTGTACATAACTACAATGTCTTCCATGTCTGCCAATTTTTCTCCAATGCTTTTATATAGCATGTGACATTCTCAGCACTCATCAAGGCTGTCACTAGTGCCAGCAAATAGAGCTGGCTGTACACAAAACATTCAAAAGAGAAGTTTCTTCCACAAATAACTGAAAAGTATCTCAGCAATCCAAGGACAGATTTGAGACTCAGGAGAATCTTGGCCAGGAAAAGGCTTTAGGACTAATACTCCAATCAAAACAATAATTAAAAGCCTGGTAATTCTGAGGGGAAAAAAAAAAAAAGACATGAGCTGTCCATTCTTTGTTAAATAGGGATAGGTATATTCCCTGAACAGTAACATATATAATCTACATCACAACTACATGGACGTGAAAACAAGAAACACTTCACACAGATCAGGAATCATATTCTATAAGTAAAATCTGACTTATGAAAACAGACAAGATTTTCTTAAAGAAAAAAAGGTGGAAATTCTTGTGCAGATACTGGGCACCTTTGCCTTACTCCAAGGCACAAAGCTACTATATTTTGGAAAGCACAAGATGCAATCACAAAGCTAAATTCCTCTTCCTCCAAGACTTCATTACCAGGTGGATGAAACCTGAGGTGAAGCATGGCATAAGGTATAAAGCTGAAATCAAGCACTGAAATGTATTAAAAGTTACATTGAACAGTTAGTTGAATAGTTTAAATGGTTGCATCATTGTACTCCCACACATGGGCATCAATTGGTGCTCTATTACTGTTAGACAAAAAAAGAATAATTTCTTTTTATTTCAATCATAGCACTTTCTCCTTTGACTGCAC
>JAOTQQ010000032.1:50470942-50495121 GCA_026546715.1 Gallinago undulata
CTGAAGAATTGGACCTCATTTTTAAGGGGCTTTTTTATATGTTTCTTCAACTGCAGAAATTGGCCCACTTTCCTCATAGTGAAGATATCTCTGTTAGAGCCAATACTTTCTTTGCTGTAACCACAATATGGTTCATAAAATGTTTGGGCAAAGAGTCAACCTTGATTTTTCAAATTGCATGTTTGATGAGAGCACTGCACTCCAACTGAGTTTCTGAAGCCTTAAGATTGTTACAGTTACTTTTTGCAAAGTGAAATATATTCTTATAAATAGCAGGGATGACCTGCAATCAATTGATTCTATTTGCAGAGTTTTGAGTAAAATATTGGACTTCATTTGCATGCAAAGTTGGGTTGAGTGGCCATTGCAAAAGCATGATCAAGATTGTGCATTCAGATATGATCACTTAGCTATGGATGTATGTAATTGAGCTTTCTTAGACACTCATGAAATGTTGGGGTTTAGAAGTTTAAGACATTTTTGTTCATGCAACTTTCTTTGATGCTTGTACTAACATTTAAAATTGGAGTAGCTGAAGTCTCATAGTCAAATATTGTCCCTTTTGACTGCTAGGAAGTAGTGAGTAAGTAGGGAAAAAACAGCCATGTAATACAGAACAAACACATGAGCTTTTACTTGCTTAAATCCATGCAGCATTTTGTGCATGTATATCACGTGTAAAGTGCTTTAAAGCCACCCACTCACTCTCCTGTCTTTGAGCTGTCTTTCCCTAGCAGAAGTCTTCCCCGTTGGTCTTTGATATACATGACCATTAGAAAATGACATTTTCTGTGATTTTCCTTCTGCTTATTCCATGCTTTACTGGCAGCCAACAGGTTCCTGCTTACTTTCGGTTTTAGGAAAAAAGAAGAGACGAGAGGAGAGAAGGGATAACAGAGGAGAATGGAAGAAAGAAGTAAGAAGGAAAAGAAAATAAGGAAAAAAATAGTTTGATGAATAATTATTAAGATCTCAATGTAGCTGCATTTTCATCTTTTACATGAAAAAAAAAATTATTGTATACATGACTAGAAGCATGAAGTTGGATACTGATCTCTCAATATTTTCCCTTAGAAAATTGAACTCTGTGAATTCAGTAATGCAATAATGCGACGTTCATTTTCAGTCATCCTTCATATTTTTGCTTAGCTTAAAATAGAACATGATTCTGTAGAGCTGAATCCAAATACAAGACAAATGTATTTATTGCATTTGTTTTACAGATATACAGGTAAATTACTTTGAATGCCCATGTAACAAGTTATTTGTTTAAATGAAAAAGCCTTTGTGTTTTTCTGTGAGACATAAAAATATATTTCTGTACACATGGCTGCACTGAAGTAAGAGATATTTGACACATGCCCATCTTCTGAACAAGTGTTGTTCTTTTTATGTACTTACAAACATTCAATATTTCAAAGGTATATGAAGCCCTAATTCAGGTTCTTTTTAATAACGCTTCCAAAGAAGCAATATTTTGTTAAAGAAGCTTTTAACCACAAGTTAAACCTCACTTGACAAAAGCAGAAAGCAACTATGAACTTTCTTCAAGAGCTAAGTTGTAAGTCATTGTGACCAAAAGCTGATCCTACTGACTCAAGGAATTCACATTGGGCAGAACAGTAGGGCACAGAACTCAGACCAGCATTCAACCAGCCATCTGCATCTTTGGTAGACACAACCCTTCAGCAAAGCCCATTCCAAGGCAAATGACTTGACAAGAAGTAGTATTAGTTAGTCCAATATAATGCAATTCTAACACATCTCTACTGCTTTCAGGACTCAAATTATTATCTTTGCATGCCAGTTTACTTCAGATTTGAACATCACATCAATTACTGAAGACATATTCTTTGGGTTCCAGAAACAACAGCCAAATAAATAAAACAGTTGCACAAATACTTAGATGCCTACTTGCCTTTAAAATCCAGGTCTGAGACTTTTTTTCTAGTTGCTCGTGGTGGTTGGTTCTGCTTCCATGCCGGCAGCAGTGATAACTAGCTGCTACGGGTGTCCGTATCAGCTGCTATAAGATCAGAGTGCTGCCATTCCCAGAAGACAACCAGAGCAGTTCAAGGTGTGTGCCAGCATTCTTTCCCAGGGAAAAAATCAATGCAGTGATAATACATTTCATTAATAAAGTTAATGCCCAGAGATCTCATTCAAAATCAAATCATTAGAAATTATATTGATTTCTTTCTGAAAGAGATCAAACCTGAAGGCGAGCTTCCAAAGTCTACACTATAACACGCTTTTATACTATATTAAAGAGGTTAATACAAATAAGATTTGTTATTCAACTGTTTCTGTCTAAAGGTGCTAGCCTTGGAACTAACTTGTCAGATGAAAGACAGGAGCAGGGTTTTCAATAATTCTGGGAAAATTACCTCAAAGCTGTATATTTAAACAGATTAAGAGCTATCAGTGCAATAAGAACAAATTTAGATAAATTTTGGAGCGTATGTCTAGTTTTAAAGCTACCCCAGTGAAAAGTGACTTGAGTTTTATGATCACACTCTTAAAAAGAGGTACA
Source organism: Gallinago undulata (assembly GCA_026546715.1). Taxonomy (NCBI): domain Eukaryota; kingdom Metazoa; phylum Chordata; class Aves; order Charadriiformes; family Scolopacidae; genus Gallinago; species Gallinago undulata. Next base: position 50,473,476 of record JAOTQQ010000032.1, read on the forward strand.
TTCTTGACACATTTTTAAGGACTACATTGAGTAGGAAGGTAGGAAGGTACCTTGGAAGGTAGTCCAAGGTAGGAAGGACAAAATTAGCAGTAACAAACAGTAAGGTTCCTGATGAAATATGTAAGGAAAAGAGCCACTATCTTTGCATTGAAAAGAATGTGAATTGTTTAGTAATTGTTTCTTTGGGAAACAAATATAGAGTGAAATACGAGCCACTGCTGTGAAGAATAGGACTTTGAATAGTTCAGTTACACTTCTAAATACTTTTACTTCTGGAATGTCATGAAAAGATTATTTTGCTAATTAAAGTTACTCAGGACTGTGAGGTAGTTACTGAATTATGGGGAGGCAAGATGACCGTAAAGTAGTTCATTTTCTTTCTTTGACAGATGTACAGTCAGCAATAGGGAAATATTCAAAGAACACATTCCTCAGAAGAAGATAAAAGGACCTGGTTCATCATTCTGTGAGACTAGAAAGCTAATAAACAGCTTTCTGGTGTTATCTTCTGTTTTGTTTAATCATCTCTGGAGTTTAATAGTAATTAAATGAATACAAGAATTAACCTTAGTAATAAAAAGGAGAGAGCTTAAGCTTGATTAGGAGAGGAAAAGAAAAAGGGGAAAAAAAGCAGAAAATACTTAGATAAGTTCAAGCTGGCCCTGTGAGAAGGAATTGCAATAGATGACCTCCAGAAGTTATTTGTAATCTAAATTATGTTACACTTCTATAAACTGCATTTCCTGAACCAGGCTGACCCAGTGGAACTCACACTGACACGTGTGCGGTACCGAGTCGTACAATCTCAGGCAGTTGACAATTATTGGCTTTGAGAATTATGGAGGGTAGGTGAAAACAGAAAACATGTTGTATATCCATTTAAAAAAAAAAAAAAAAAAAGGCTGGAGTAGGAAGGCAGAAGTGTCAAAAGTGTAACATGGTCAGCCTAACTCCAGTGCTCCTTGAAATACTGCAACAAAATCACTAATTTACAAGTCCCTAAAAAGCCAGCAACAGCAACATGAGTTTCTCAAGACAAAATGATGTTGAATAACGCATTTTATTGTACAGTGGACCCAATACACTTGAAGAAAATGGATGCGATGTGCTGTATTTTTACTTAAAATGCTGTGAAAAGCCTACTCATCTGACATTTTTTCAAACCAGCTGAGGAATGTCCTGTAGATCAGGGGTTCCCAGGCTTGGTTTCCTAAGTTACTACTGCCAGTAATGTCAAAAAGTCCCTGACTCTCGACTGGACAGCATTCAGGTAAAAAGGAGGCATTTTGCTATCTAACAGTAAGGTTTTTAAAGTAGCTTGAATACTCTACTGGAGGTACTTATACCGTGTTTTCTAAATGACTGCCCTAGCTGAAAATGTTATAAGCTATATACAATTGCCTGAAAACCTTATGCCAAAAATCATCAGTGTTCACTGTCAAAAGAGTAGGATGTCCTGTGGCTTTCTGCAAAAATCCAGCCTGCTTCTGGCATTTCTCAGTATTTCCATTAATGACTCATACAAGAGTGGGGAGTGCTCTTTATGCAATTTGTATACAATTTGAAATTTAATGTGAGTTGCGAGCTTTCTGGATGTAGAATAAAAAGGAAAGAAATATCTAAATTAGCTGGAGGAGCAGTCTGAAATAAATAGGATGCAATTCAGCAAGGACAGGTGAAAAGGTAGGAATAATAATGGGAAAGGACTTGGTAAACATTAAGTTTTGGAGAAGAAGGTCAGACCTGCAAATTGAATGAGATTTTCAGTGCCCTACAGCTGCACTGTATCTTCTACCTCCTTCTGGCACGTAGAAACAGGTGTATTTTATGCAAGATGTGAAGCAACCCTCACTTTCCTTCTAGCTCTGGCAGGGCCTCGTCAGGAATCCTGCCTCTCTTCCAGAATACTGTAGTTAAATAAAGATGGGAGCAATAGGAGAGCTACAAGGATAATCAGAGCCCAAAGAGACATGACTTGTGAGGGGGCAGTTGAAAGAAATGCAGTTCTTTAGCTTAGAGAAGACTGAGAGGAAAGAGTCTTTTATGCATCTCAGGGTACATAAAAGGCTGATGCAATTACCCTGAGAGCATCTCCTGGTGAGGGATGTATCTTCCAGGACTCCATAGCACTGTGTTTCTAGTAAGCAAAGCAAGTATTCACCTAATATAAGCCTAGTTTTAGGTACTGAGTGGATCCATTCTCCACAACATAGATGCCTCTGCTGTCAGGACAGGAGTGTTTCCCATTACAGTTCGCATGGAAGGGTGATCTACAGACTGTTGCAAAATACCAGTGTACATCATCAGTTACAAGTAAATGGGCAAACAGACTGGCAAAAAGCAAAACATTTCAGTGGAGGTAGAGTGCAGTGCGTGGAAACCATCTTTGCTTCACACTGTGACCCACAGATTGTAACTACAAGAGGACAGACTCTGCAAATTTTTAAACGTTAGTTATGTGGCTATATAGTCAACTGATGGTGGTATTTATCTTTGTGGCCTCCAATCCATTTCAGATATGTACTTGGTAAGCTATATGAAATGAAAACTGAGAAGGGGAAGAGGAGGAAAAGGAGAATGAGGAGATACACGGCAAGAATTCAACAAGTTTAACAAGTGAGATGGCGCAGACTGAGACCTACCTGCCTTGTTAGTGCAGAGAAACTCCAGGGCAAATGCTTTCCCTCAACACCTGGTCAGCTGTAGAGCCCTCTCTCCACCATTAACTCCGACAGGCTTTTAAACACCTAGTTCACATAGAGACATCCATATGTCAGTGATTTAACCAGGGACCTGAAACCTACCCTGAGTTCTTTCAAGCACCTTCATGGTGCACTCATACCTGTTCTTCTTGACCTTTTCTTGTTCTCACCTTCCCAGTATTCTCTCCTCCTTTTGCTTCTCTGCTCCTTTCATGGAGCTTTCTTATGAACAGCCAAAAACCATCACCCAGATACTCCTTGCTGGTGTTATGGGAGATGCTGAAGTAGAGACCCTCACTAAAGTCCAGAAAGCAGCTGAATTACACAAAAGAGGTCTTAAATAAATGAACCCAATTACAAATAGATTTCCTTTGCTGAAGGACTTGTGCATGTGTATATTTTTCCGACCTGTTTTCTATTGCTGGGGATGAAGGTAGTGAAGATGAAGGAGACCATGCCTGACAGCTACATCTCTGTCTCTTCCCACTGCTCTGAAAAGGGAACATCTTGTAACAATTGCATAGTAAAGAGAGTCCTGTCCCCCTCTGGAGTTGTCTGCACTCTGCTAAGATATATTCTGCCTTCACATCCAATTCATTTTATGTAATTGTGCAGCATTTGTTTGTGCTTTCTCTTGCCCAAGCATCAGACAGAACAGCTTTGCCTCCCATTCTTTGTAAAGAAACCACTTGTGGTTTTGCAGATATTGTAGGCTTCAGGGGGTGGGGGTGGGGGACAGGATGACATTTTCTAGCAGCAAAACAAAGAAGAACCTGGTCACTGATTGAAGCATTTAAATTCCAAGTGTTGTGAGAGAGAACAAAGTGTAAGCAGAAAAGAAAGTGCTCTTGCATTCAGCGTGCATTTTTTTGGGAATGCTCCTCCTAACCCTGGGCTTGAATGGTGGCTGAGATGCAGCACTGATTGCAGCTGAGAAGGAGCAGTGTTTATTTCCACAGGCCAAAGCTCTTGCTGTAGCTGAGGTCTCTTTTTAACTTTTGCAAAACCATTGTTGTCAGCCAGTATGAAGACATTAATAGAAGGATCAAAGAATGTGCCGAATCATAAATATTGGTGTTCTGGCTGCAAAACAGACAAACTAAAAAGGCTTAACTGCTTCTTTGATGTTGGAAAGTGAACCCAAGAGCTGTGAACCCACTCCACGAGCTGTTCCCCTGAATGTCTGTATGCAGGCAGTTTGCTCCATTAGCAGTGCAGTATTAATCATAATGAAAGGTGATTACATTGCAGGCAATAAGGGATACACTATCACAAAACTACACACACATACAAAGTTCAGTATTTTCCCTCCATTTATTAGATCATTTCCTACAAAACCCACATGCGGAAAGGCTCTTGTCTGGCAATCTTTCAAGCTGAAGTGGGAGCCTGCTCATAGAGAAGCTGCTACAAGAAAACACAAACAGAAATATCTTGTAGAATGATGTAAAGGAATTTTGTACTTACTGTGATCCAGCAAATTCATGCAAAAGCATCTATCAAACTATCCAAAGGGAATTTGATAAACACACGGTGGGAGGGGGAGGGTAGTTTTCTAAGAATTTAGTTAGCAATTTTAAACTGGACTTTATTTTCCACCCACATGAATATGCCAATTCAATAATTTGCATATTTAGCAGAATACACTGCTTCAATTTCGCCTTCCAAGGGAAATGTGCCTGCCCTTCCATCACCTTTCCTGCACTGTCTGTGGCAGAGCCTAGAAGATGCATTTCACAAGGTTGACAGACTCCCCATCGCACAGCCAGATACCTAACACCCCTAGATGTCTGAGCTTGACTGAAAGTTGCAGACATTACAGCTTCCATAGGTTTGCCTTGCAAGTATTTTGAGCTCAGAATCACTGGGGAACCCGCTTCATTTTGCTTTCAAAGTCAGAGAATATGTTTGACTTGTGAAGCAAGAGCTCTGGTCTTCTCCCCATAAGCTTTCAAAATTTAGTATTCCAGTGCAGACTGAAACCATCTTTATCACATCAGAAAAACCAAGTAGGGGATTTTAGGTTTAGACCTGTCCAACTTCTTGGGGACATTACATATTAATAGGCAACTGAGGACAAGTAGATACCAGAACAGTTTGCTTCAGGAGATAGCAGAATCTTCCCCACAGGAGATTTTTTAAGAACAGGGGATACTCATATTTGTTAGTCTAGGAAGAGCTGAGCTTGCTGCAAGGCAGGGCATGGACTACCTGACCCCTGCAAGCTCCTCTGAGCCACGCTGCTTTTATTCCAGGTCACTGGGCAGAGCAGCATCTTGTTCCACTTCAGATTTCTGGACAATGTTTACATCCTCTGCACTTGAAGCTCTTGAGATCCAGGCAGCTTTTAAGCACATTATTTCCAAAGCATACCTTCAGAAAAGGTTGGACAGGTTGAGCGACCAGTTTGCAGAGGAGAAGCCATGTGCAACTCCAGCAAGTTCTTGCATTAGCACTTTGCTCTCTCCTCCAGTGGAATAAACCTGCTCTGCTCACCGGGAACTTACAAATGAGAAAAATGCAAGTAATTTTAATGGAAAGGTTGGGACAAGAAGGGATAAAGGCTGCAGGGTCAGCTGCCTCAAAAATGTATAAACACATGCCCTGCCAGCTATTAATGAGAGCAGGTTTGAGGAGGCTAAAGTATTCACATCTTCCCCCCTAGACTTTAGTGACTATTTACTTTAAATGATATGAAACTGAAAAATACATGGCTCCTTCAGAGGATGCCGCCTGCAGCATACTTAGACTGAAGTCAGTAGGTTCAGAATTGATCAAACAGGGAAAATGCCAAAGACACTGCCTACAAGGCCAACACAGCCCCAAGAACAGGTCCCCACACCCAGTGTCACGTTAGCCCTCTTTCTCTGGGACCCATCAGATGTGAGCAGGGAGTGGAAAAGGGGCTGGGTAAAGACATCCAGCAGCCCACTGTCTGCCACCTCTGTTGCTTGCCACCCCTTTCATGTACTAACAAGAAGTGGCCGGAAGAGCCCTCATCCCAAACCAGATGGGCATGGATTTATGAGATGCGAAGATGCATGAGCTCAAATATTCATGTCTACCTGAGAAATGCTTATAATTTGTCTATTAGAAGAGGTCCAGTGAAGTCAGTAGGAACCTACCCAGTAAGGACCTTAAACATTTAGTTGAAATTGGACCATTTCCTTTTCTTTAAGAAAGCTCCTTACCATGTTAGAAATAGTTGATTCTTTAATGCTATATATAGCAACCTGTACTTCCTCCCTCAGCTAATTTTAACTAGTATGCCAATTTTTCACCCTTAGGGACCAATTCTGATTACCTGTATACTGATTCTACATGGCTGTGTAACAACATTGCCTCTAAGGCAATAGCTCTCTATTCATTGTGGCGTAAGCAAGATAAGGATCTGGCCCTCAAAGCGCAATTTAAACTTGACCTGGATGATTCATGCCTTTGAGATCTCAAAATGAGATTACTGCAAAGTGCTTTATAGTGGGCTGCCAAAAGGGCTAATCCATTCCCTGAAGCTAATGCACAATACAGTGACTTGATTGTTATCAGAGGTGGGCAGAGAGGGATCTGCCTACTCACTACTTGTCTGTCAGCATTTGCTGCTTTTTGGTGCCTAGAAAAGGTCTACAGTTCTGCTTTTAGCTTTTAAAGCTATTAACAGGCTGGAAATTGATGTTGCCAAGGACATCTGTAAATGTGCCTTAGGGACTTATAAATACTTTATAATATTGAATTGTTCCTGCTTTTGCTAGCCACAGGAATCCTATCAGACTGATGGGGGTAATTTCCAGTGACTTCTGTCAAACTAAACATGAAAACAAAATGGTGGACTCTGCCGTGTCTTTCACGTGAAACCACCTTGTGAATGGCATGGCATGAATGGGCAGGCCATGAGCTGCATTTCTGACCAGAGGCCCTCCATCAGTCTTTCATGATCAGATTTAAACTAATTTGAACTCAGATCTTCCCATATGAATTTCCTTCTTTTGCTACAAAACTGAAACCATTTCTATCATTAAAGTTCTTCTCACATTTCATGTTTTTTTCTGATAAATGAGGATTGAAATACAAGCTCACACAACTTTGTTTCACACTTACATGACTCCAGGCAGGCTTTGGTCCACAGAAATACACCTGCTGCAGAGGTGGATCCTGCCTTTGGCACGATTTGCCCAGAAATTCCTGGCTGTGAGTCCAGGAGCGCAGCAGTCAGTCCCTCTACCCTTGTGCAATAGCATAAGGCTGGATGTAGCTGTGATAGCACAGGGAAACACACAGGAAGAAAGACAAATTGAAGTATTTCCTGCAATACAGAAGAGCAGTACACTGCTAGATACAGGAGACAGGAAGGTCGGTACAGATTTGCAGATCTATTGTAGCACGCCGAATTTCCCCCGCAGTGCATATGATGACTTTCTGGGAAGATTAAATTAGTATGCATTTTTTTCAGCCCATATTCTTTAATGTCTTTTTTAATAGGGACAGCTGGATCCAAGGCAATCCCATCAATCAACACTGTCAGCTATGGTGATCGTATTTACACCATTGACTCTTGTCCGCAGTTGCAGAGCTCATGGCTTTAGAATTACAAGACTAGTTTCAGGCTTCCAAATTTGAAATGTTCCACAGGAGGAGATTACTGAGATTATCCATCATTAGCAGGATCTAGGAGCAATCATGGGTGCCAACTCCTGAACTTCATTTCTACTGCACTTAAGTGAGGCAACTGACACCACTTAAAAAGTGGCTCCAATCCTTACATTGACCCACAGTTTGCTTATAAAGACTGACAATTGCAAGTGCCAATGGTTACATTAGCCCTCAGGGGAAAATATTAGTATTCAAGTGTAAGTGCAATATATTCCCATGATTATAAGTCAGCAAAAAATCAACCTATTTTTATCTCAATTTCATGTATGCCCAAATTTGGGGAAATAAGACTATGCTGTCATATAGAATCATAACATCATAGAATCATCTAAGTTGGAAGGGACCTTTAAGATCATCAAGTTCAATCATTAATCTAACACTGCCAAAACCACCACTAAACTACATCCGTAAGCACCCCATTTACCCATCTTTCGAATATCTCCAGGGGTGGTGACTCAACCACTTCCCTGGGCAGCCTGTTCCAATGCTTGACAACCTTTTTGGTGATGAAATTTTTCCTAATATCCAATCTAAACCTCCCCTGGTGCAATGTGAGGGCATTTCCTCATGTCCTGACACTTGTTACTTGGGAGAAGAGACCAACCCTCGCCTTGCTACAACCTCCTTTCAAGTAGTTGTAGAGAATTATAAGGTCTCCCCCTCAGTCTCCTTTTTTCTAGGATAAACCACCCCAGCTCCCTCAGCTGCTCCTCATAAGGCTTGTGCTCTAGACCCCTCTCCAGTTTCATTTCCCTTCTCTGGACTTGCTCCAGAACCTCAACGTTTTTTTTGTCATGAGAGGCCCCAAACTGAACATGGTATTCAAGGTGTGGCCTCACCAGTGATGAGTACAGCAGGACTGGAGCTAGAGCACGATGGGTGAGGCGAGGCTGAGACAACTCACCCTCTTCAGCCTGGCCAGGAGCAGACCTAGTTGCTGGGTTCAATTATCTACTAAGGGGTTAATGAGGAGACACAGCCAGACTCTTCCTAGAGATGCACAACAGGAGGACAGGAGGCAACTGTGGTAAGCTGCAAAAAAGGGAAACTCCAACTAGATATGCAGGGAGAAAATTCACAAGGAAGAAGATTAAGTGTGGAAACAAATTGTGAGAGAGGCTGTGGAATATCCAGTCTTGGAAAAATTTGACCTAATGCTGAAGCTAGCCTTCCTCTGAGCAGGGTGTTAGGATAGATGACTATACAGGTCTCTTCTGACCTCAATTACTGTGTATCTGACTTTTGTTTAATTGCTCTTTGAGAACACCATATTGGATAAAAGCGAGAAGTGACATAGGTCTTTCTGGAAAAATTCTTACTGTTAATGAAATTATCATCTTTCATGTACGGAGCATGAATGGAGAACACAAATGTACACACCTTACTGAAACTGGAAATAGGAAAAAAAAATATGTATTTTTAAAACAGAAGAGTCCTGTGATTTCATCAAATTTTAGCAAAAATGTGAAGGAGCTTGATCAGAACTATCATTAATTTGCTTTGTCAAATCCTCAGATGATTCTTGAGCCTAAGGAGGAGTCACGTCCCAAAAATAAGAGTTGAGAGAAAGAGCTATACAAGGTATATGAGGGATCGCTGGGAGGTTATCTCCAAAATGTTAATTTAAGGTCTTTCCGAACTTTTAGTCCATATCACTTTGTTTACCTCCTTCTCACTTCCCCTCCCCTCCCCTCCCTCACTGTGGGTTTGCCTATGGAAGTTATACCTCAGCTGTTTTGTGGAACTGCTCCTGTGCCCCTGTCTACAAAGTAGTGAATGCATGGCTCCCCAGAGAACGAATCACCTGCAATAAGCTATGTCTGGAGTTTAGGAGTCCTAGAAATGTCCAAGATCTTCCTAAGAAACAAAAGACAAAGTAAAATGCAACCTAGAGGAAATAGCAAAATACAGGGTTGTGAAAAGATCTAGTTTTGTTGTTTGCAGATGCTCTCCTTGTCCCTCCTCCAAGAGTTTTGAGAATTCACTGTATAATAACTACCTCCAAGGCCTAGATGGCATTTAGAGGTTTTAAAATATTCCTTCTCTTATACAAGAGGTTTGTAGTTTCTCTTTCTTCATGCCCTAAATATTTTCCAATGGAAGCACAAATTCTCAAAGAATGGGAGGACTTAAGGGACTCTTGCATAAACCTATCACAAGGATGGAATTTTTCTTCTCCGACACATAAGACTTCTTGAAAAGAGTTTAAAAATACCTAAATGTAGGGAAAAAGATTACTTGCCACAAATACATAACTAAACTTTGGTTAGACTGACAGAAACAGCACTTCTCAGTTCTTCCCTAAATTTAACCAGCAAGAACTTTAAAAGCAAGCGACCGTACACAGAAAACTTTCATGATTTTCCCTTAGCCTCTATTGATGAAGCATGTAGTGATGGCCTAAGCTGTGCTCTGCCCTTCAACAACAACACACAAGATTTTTCAGACAGTACCATGAGTCCCATGTTCTGAGAAAATAACATTGCTCTGGTTTGTGACGTCTCAGAACCACTTGGACTTTCTCCTGCTCTTTTCCAACAGCTCTTGAAAGGATTTCACCAGATTCTTAGATATATTTTTGCATCCCAGGCACACTTCTCAGATATCCTCCCACTCTGAAGCTATTTCTTGTACCAGGCTCTGTGCTTTCCATCCTGAAATTCCCCCACTTTCTGCAGATGGGATTTTCCTGCGAAAAAGGTTCTTTCATGCCTCAGAAAAGGTTAAACACTTACCATGCATCAGCTGGGCTGGGGCAGCTTTTCACGTGCATGTTTTTAGCTTGTGTTTAACACAGCCCAGCTCAGCAGAGCTCAATGCCTGTTCAGTCATGCCATGCTTTAAGCACATGCAGGTAATTACCATTAAACTCTTAATCTTATCCTCTGCTATTCCTCAGAGAAAAATACTGCTGACCTGCACATTGATTTATAAGGAAAGATTTGGACCAGCTCATGCACTTGCCTTGCACTGGGGAGAAAGCCAGTACACTGAAATCATTACAGCTATTCACGTGAGCAATGGCTTGCCAGCCTTGGACAGGGGTTCATCGCTGGGACTCCTATCAGTCATCATAATCCGTCTCTTCAAGAGCAACCTGGTAACAAACAATGCTTTTGCAGATCTGATTTCCTATTGAAATTCAATGTGTTGCCATCTGCTTGCCAGATTTCTACAGCTATGCAAACATACTTTGTATCTAAAAAGCATTAATTTACTTTTTTCACCATCCTTGCACTTTAATGTGCTAAAGATGACTTATGGGCATCTGACATTTTTCCTTGATAAAGAAGATTTAGCAACAACCTTAGTCTGTGGGCCTAGAAAACCTCACAAAACCCAGCCCCTCTCTGTGTGCCTTGTATTTAATCCAACATCCTTATGGAGGAGTTTTTTGCATTGACAGAGGTGAAGGTAACTGTTGTTTAATGACTACTGAAGGGCCTTTAGACTTTATCATTCTTTTAGGTCCAGGGGACAGTATATTCAACATAGCTAAGAAGAGGTACTTGAAGCTGCACTGAAAGTTAATGGTTTTGAACTTTTCAGCCCACTGGGTCTCCACCAGACCTCCAACCCCATATCTCCCATTGACAAGAACTACGGGGTGGATGAGAGAAATACAAATATGCAGAATGCAAGTTCAGAGCCCAGATTTTCTTCTGCCAATAGTGAAGCTATAATTATGCCTCTCTGACTAAAAGAAAGCTTGCAGTAGCCAAGCACCAATGTTAGCTTGAACAGCCTAACAACTTCTCTAGCATGTGTCCTTTGATAGTAACTTCCAACAGACCACTGATGATACAGAACTCTCTTACTAGAAGGCAGTGATAAAAACTCCTGTTCTAGCAGGTTAACTTCTCCATACTAAAGCATGATGCAATTGCTTCCTAGCCACCTGTATAAGTAAAATGAGGCTCCACTGTTGTAGTAATTTAGCTCCTAATACTTTCAGGCTAAAAAACAATAGAGCACCTCAACTAATGGCAAAATTTACATAATACTTATTTTTTCCACACCATCCTACCCACCTTATATTGCATATACGCCCTGGCTGTGGTTACTTTTGCAATGAACAACTGTGTCGCCCCCAGGGTTAAGATTTGACACATAAGCATAAGCATGTCCTTCTATTGTTATTCTACAGATAAAAATTATCTCTATATTTTAATTGGGAAACAACCCTGTCTTCATCTAGATAACCAATAAATTCTGAGAGATCTTAAATTCACAGACTTTCGATAATTTCAAATTTAAAGTATTTGTTCTATGATAAAAGTGGTTGGGATTCACGCCTGTGCAAGTAGATACTGACACATGAACAACAGTTATCACCTTTTCAAACATCACTAACAATTCCCATTTACTCATGTGTGGTTCTCTGAGCAGAAAACCACGAAAAGATAGTCCCACAGTGGCTATGAACTGAGTCATTCAATCCCCAACTGTCTTGAACATACACAGAACGTGTATACAGCAGTCCCCTCGCTGTATTTGCTTCCTAAGCATCAAGTTTATGTTCTGGAAATGTACTCACTTTCCATCGTATGAAAAATCTGGGAAAAAATAGAATGATGGAGCTGAAGTGGACTAGTTTTGTCCTTCATTCCCATACCCTCTAAAATAGCAATAAAATGAAAGTAGTTTCATGCAGGATGACCCAGAGGCTATATGGCAAAAAAGGCTATTAATTAAATGGCAATCAAGGCTCCAAGTTACAAAGCAGGTATGTCAAAGGCTCAAAAGGACAGAAAGCATCCAGTAATGCTCTATTTGTTTATGATGCTCAAAATTTCTGTGTAATTTAAACAAATGAAACCTTAGCAATTAACTAAATATTCAAACAAAATTATTTCAAAAATCAGGCTAATCATAAACATTTATTAATTACACTGTTGAACCACAAGTGCTGATAGTACATCTCTAAAGCAGATCCTGAAGTTCACTAATCAATAGTCAAACAAACCTCTAATTTGTTCCATAAATAGAAATGCATTCACCCACTTGGCAGAGTGCAAGGAAAATGTGACATTCCCAGAAAGTGGGTAGGTTGAAATGCTGCAGCTCCTGGTAACAAGAAGTGTGAAATTCTGTCAATGGCTGCACACATAAGATAAACTTGCATGACTTGGTTTCTAGAAGTAGTAACTGGCTGATTTCTTTGCCTGCAATAGATCAATATGAATACAATGGTTTTGCCAATTTTTCTACCGTAGAAACTGGAAAAAAAAAAAAGGAAAGCCAAGAACAAAATTAAACTTTTTGAGGAAAAGAGAGAAAGTATTGTAAGAAATATGATTAAAGGCAGAGTGGAAAATTTAGAGACAGATTAAATTATGACTGTATTTCCTCAGGGGATTTTGTTCAATAACAGGTAAGTAAAAAGTTTCATTCTGATCCTGACTCTTGGCTCCCTAACAGCCTAAACATTTACATTTGGACAAAATAAATGTAAAATGCCACCATATAAATTTAATGTTATTTTAAAGCCTCTCAGATGGAAGCAATTCCACAAAATATAAAGCAATTTTGAAACAAAAGCTGCTGTTTTACATCCCCAAGTGAGCAGCCAGACAGACTTACCCAAACGATGGCTCTCGATTTAACCAGACTACATGACAGAGAGAGATGCCCTTTCCACCTCAGAAAACCAACCTCCACAAAGTATCTTAGTCAGATTTTAAAGGAACCAAAACCACAAAGCACAACCTTCTATGTCAGAAAGGGCAAAGGGTTTCCCTGTTGTGGGCAGTTAACCCAGGAAGAAGTGGCAGAGGAGGGAATTCACTTCAGGATCCTGCCACAAAGTGGAGGGCTGTGAAATGCAATCACATCTTGTCAGCTGCAGTGGAAGGAAACCATCGGTTACCACCTGTGAATGTGTGTGTGCACAGAGCTCAGCTTTTTGTAGTAGCTGGGGAAATACGGTACCTGCTATACACCTGTTTGAGTCTCTGCAAAGTTCTTTGCATGGTTGAGGACTGAGGTTCATGTCGGCACATCCGCACTTTGTACACACCTGGCAATTTTCCAGCCCACTTTCCACCCAGCTTGGAAGCCTGCCCAGAGCAAACATCATTTGGATCCTACTGTTTGGCTTTATTGTCAAGAGTAAGTTTTAAACTCTATCATACACCTGGCATGGTTTTCTGGCTTTTGCAGCTACTCACATTCACCACGGTGGGAAAGAAAAAGAGAAGTCTTCTCCTAACCCATCCACATTTGAGAGTTTCTGTTCTTCTCAAGACTCTCATCCTGATAGAGATAATCATTTGTCTTTTCCCACCAGAGCAGCTGAGCATCAGGAGTCAGTAACCTACACAACCCTCCTCTCCATGGGCAGGTCCCCACCACTGGTTCTTCCGAGACTTCTACTTTCCTTCCCATTCATGCTTTCCCCTTTTTCTACTACCCCAAATCTTTCTCATTCTTCAATCATAAATTATATTTGTAGGAAAAGCACTTCTCACCATAATATGCCACCCGCAGGCAAGCTTCTTGTCCTGGCACCAAACTGCAGCCTCCTCCAGTCACTGAAAACACCCGCCAAAAGCAAAGGTGTGTTATCCTTGGCATGGTACCAAGGCATGTGGGTGAAAAAGGTCAAAAATTAACCAAGACTGAGATGAGGCTCTGAGGTTCACCAGGGGAAGAGGAAAAGAGAAAAGATCACCTTTGAAGCCATGGAACTTGAAAGCAGTAACTAATTATTTTTTCTCCTTTTTCTCTCATATAAATTGCACAGGACCCATATCTGCATTTTCTGGACCTGCAAGGACACTTCATTTAGCTATCACTTGGTATCTAAGAGAGGCAGAAGAGCCCACCAAGCCCTCTTGCAGCCCTCCAAGTTGTCTCCCTTGTGGGACCAGCCAGCTCAGTGTGGAGGATGTTTTCAAGGTGGGAAACTGAATGAAACAATAATTGGGAGTGACCAGACCTGAGCCTCTGTGTCACCAATAGGACAGATGATGGGTAAAGCTAGCTGATGATACTACTGGAAAGCTTCCCCTTTTCATATCCATCGTGGGCATTTTGTCTCAGCCATGCTCAATTGGTGGCAGGGGCTTTGGGGCAGCTCCTCCAACTGGGAGCAGCCGCAACAAAAAAGCTCCCGCTGCAGGACATCCAAATTCTGTTATGCTTCTGAGCCCAAGAGCCAAGGAGAGGTTGTTGTTCTGCTGCTCTGGTCTGACAGACCGAGGGCACCCAAATTCCTGGCTGGGCAACTCGAGGTCCATCTCCTCCTGGTTGCATGACATCCTGCTCCAGCCAGATCTGGTTTTCCTCCACTCCTTTTATCAACAACTTTCCAAGCCTTCAGTGGCTCATACCATCAGTTCTGGAAAAAAATAAAGATTGCTTTGTTCAACTGCAGCAATATTTCTGTAAACTATTTATAAATCTGTATATGAGTGTAAATGGCTGTAAACAGCCAGCGCCACAAACACAGCTGAGCCACATCAGGCTGAAAACAAGGGCTTTCCTCTAAACATCAGCCTGAAGGCAGTGCTTTCAATTTCCTAAGTGCCTTTATTTTTGGTAGATGTATAGTCAACTCAAAGCCCCCAAATGCTTTTATTTTGCTGGCATGCTAAACCATGCCTGATTTGCGGCACACCTCAAATTTCAGTGCAATGCAGAAAGATAAGTCAATAGTTGTTCATTAGCACAAATAAATTAATTAGCACAAGCAAATGCCTTTTGGATTAAAGTGGAGAACAAAGAGAAGTCAATCAAAACTGCTTGTGGAAAGGCACAGTGCATTCAATTAGTCTTTACTGAAATCAGGTGTAATACGAGTCACACATTGAAGATTCTTATTTTGGGGAGGAAAAAAAAATTATCATGAGGAAACCACTGTGACTGCTCTGTCCCATATGAACATTCAGTTTGGCTTTTGCTAATAAAATAGCTTGGCCACCTTCAGCTCTGAGGCTTTTCACCAACAACCCCTGAATATTCTCCAGACCAACATGATTTTAACTGTCACAGATAAAGACAGCAGGAGGGAGCAAAACAAGTCCCAGGCAGTGAAAAGACACTTCCCAAGCTGAAGGTGAGTCTCATAATAAAGCCATATGTCATGTAGCAAAAGCACACAGAGCAAAGCCATAGGGAGTCAAGCAAAGCACGAAAATTTAGCATTTTTTTTTTAAACCCACATAAAACACAAGTCACCCCCGCTGCATGCCTTAGGTGGAGATCAGCTGGGAGAGGGCATCCTGCCAGCGGCATGAAGTACCATGAGTAACCCCGAGTTTCCCATGCCTAGCGTTAGGTGACAGTTTTCCCTTTCCCAGCACAGATGTTGTACACAACACTTATTTTTCTCAGCAGCATTGGGCAGGAGCTTCCTACCTTGCTGTTGACGTCTGTCTTCCAAGTGCAGGCTACACTATGACCCCACTATGTATGACCACAAACACCTTGAGAATTACTGAAGTCTATAGTAGGCACACGCAAAAAACAAACCTTTCATTCTTGATCCAGCTTCACTGTGGTTATTTGACCAAGAAAAGTTTAATTAGTAGCAGTAGCAGATAATGAATGAGCAAGATCTTTCTGTGCTCCTCCACAGCCCTGCATTAGGCTCTGCTCGTGTCTCTAGCAAAACCACATTTATAGCCCTGAACTTTAGAGACTGTTACTGGTTACCCAGAGGCTATTGTATAATATTTGGCCTCATGACTGCAAAATCCTGAGAGACAATAGAATAACCTGTCCAAAAAGTATTTGTGATTCCTCTCTTTTTAATTGTCTTCTCAAAGTAGCTGCTGATGTGATTGTTGAAGTTGCTGAAAGTACAAAAGACGTGTTATCAGGCACAGGATGAAGTTTCAAAAACTTCTGTTTAATCACAACAGAGCTGGCTGTAGATAATGCCATGTCCCAGAAAAGGTGAAGAAATGAGATTCCCCATATAAAAATAGCTGCCCCTCTTTCACAGAATCATAGAATGGTTCAGGTTGGAAGGGACCTTAAAGATCATCTTGTTCCAACTCCCCTGCCCTGGGCAGGGACACCTCCCACTGCAGCAGGTTGCTCAAAGTCCCATCCAGCCTGCCCTTGAACACCTCCAGGGATGGGACATCCACGACTTCCCTGGGCAACCTGTTCCAGTGCTTCACCACCTTCACAGCAAAAAAATTCTTCCTAACATCTGATCTAAATTTCTCCTCTTTCCATTTAAAACCTCTACCCCTCATTCTATCACTACACTCGCTGATCAGGAGTGCTCCCCATCTCTCCTGTAGGTCCTCTTCATATACTAGAAGGCTGCTATAAGGTCTCCCCAGAGCCTTCCCTTCCCCAGGCTGAACAACCCCAACTCTCTCAGCCTATCTTCATAGGAGAGGTGCTCAAGCACCCTGATCACCTTCATGGTCCCATATGCACGGTTTATTCCTTAATGTTTTTGAAAATATCACAGAAGTATTAGAAGTCTCATTCAAGAAGCCTTGCTTCGGCTGTCCTCCTTTCTGCATTCGGTATCAGGGAGAACCATTCTGAGATAAAGAGTACATGAATATTTATTTGAGAGAAAACCACTAGACCAGACCCTTATTAATCAAAGTCAATGAAGCTACACAGTTGAGAATGTGATCCAGTGTTTACAAATATACATTTAGCAGCTAGACTGGTTTTGTGCAGTTTCTCCTCCAGAAATGGTATTCCCATACTTCTTCATTTGTTCTGCTAATGAATTTAACTAGGTATTTAGTGACACAATTTATAGAAAGAAAAATAAATGGCATTACATTCTCAACTTTATGTGAAAAGGAGCTGTCATACTTCAGAGAAACAAATAGAATTTGTCCGCCCACAGATAGGAGAGTTCTAAACTAATTAAATGGGCTGCTTATCTCATATTTGAAATTCAGGCTTCATCTTTCAAAATGAGAGGTTTGGGGGGAAGAGAATATTGCAATCTATTAAGATTATATATATATATATATATATATACGTTTGAATTAATCTCTGGATGTCTCCCAGAGAACTGAGAAAATTCTTGTGCTGTCTAGAGAATACAGAGAGTAATCAGAAACAGTTGTGATTTGTCCTGCTTCAATATGACCTTGTTGAAGTTCTCTTTGAGACATAAGACTTTTCTAAGCTCTTATTTACCTTATGTGTCCTAATCCTGCAAACTTCATTGTATTGAATTTAAATATGAGGCAAGTGCCTGATCATTTGCCTGATCATTTCTCCCACTATGAGAACCAGGAGAAGCATGGCAAAAGATGGTAAATTAAAGCCAAAGAAATACATCCCAAACACCATATATTCAGCCAGCGGGAGAGCTGGTAGCAAACACAGAGGACAGGAGTAGTCTTGGAAACATGTACCAGGGCAAGAAACTGTAAAGTTGCTCTTCAATCACACAGCACAAATTATTATTATTTTTATAACACCTTGATGATGTGCAATCTAGTAGCAATATTAGATAAATGTAGATAAATGTATTGATTTATACTCTGTTTTCACCGATTTCACAACACTCCCTAGACAGGCAGGTGTTATTTGAATGCATCAATTCAGCCACCTTGGGAGTTAAATTGGGCAGAAAAAGTATGAAGTAACTTACAGCCAAAAAAAATAAAATAATGAAATTCCTTACTGAAGTGACAACAAATTATAGATAAGCAGAAAATAACTGCTTAGACTACACCTTAGCCAAGAGGCTAAGGTAAGTAAATACATTTAAAGCTGTTAAATATCTAACAGTCAGAATGACACAGGACTTTAGACTATGATGAATTTTTACCCAGCAACCTCAGCAGGGAACTGCTCTTCTAAATTGGGTCCATGAGTTACTACACAGAGCAAACTGAGGTATCAGAGCTCACTTAATAGCTTCAGTAACATTACAGATATCAAAAATTTGAGCTGTGTTTAGACAGTTAAATAGATTCAAAATAGATTCAGAACAAAACAATGCCACCACTGATGTGGAATACCCATGGAGAGGACTTGCATCCACGTTATAGACCGGGGACACCAGTGGGTGTCCAGGCATGCAAAACAAAAGCTATCAAAGAAAAAAGTGCACACACACGAATGGCCACAAGTGGAGGACAAGAGCAAAAGGCAAAACACTAAGGCAGAACAAATATCCTCCTAAAAGATATCCTGGGGGAAGATCCATTAAGTTGCAAAAATACTCAAGAATGATGTTTAAGTGGTTATTGGTGAGACTCCCACTCCTGCAACAGCATGCATCTACTTCTAGATTGCTCGTGCAAAATCATCGTGGAGTTGTGCCCACTGGGAGAAGGTGCTTCAATTAGAGGTTACATTTATAATGTAATTAAATACCTAAATTATTAAAAGGAATGCAAATCACATCAGTTTCTAAGAGGCAGAAGTGGCATTTAGAGCATGCTATGCAACAGCTTTGTTTTAATAATCAAATTACATAAGCCTTTGATAACTACGATTCCAAAATGGCATGTTGCTCACTGCTCTCTTGAGAACCACAGTGAGCACAAATAGTGAGAAATGGGATCATTAAATTTGTAATAGACAATTGGGACAGTCACAATATACCATATTCTGAGGAGTGGATGGGGGGTGGGTGTTTGTTTAGGTTTTCTTTTCTTTTCTTTTTTTTTTTGTTTTGTTTTTACTTTCAATAACTCATTTAGCACAATTATTTAGTGGGTTTTAAATGTTTTTTTTACACAAAAGCTTTGAAAAAAGTTTCTTAGTATTGCAGTGTTTTGCAACCATAGTGGCTTGCCTTAGCTGTAAGACCAGTGTCGGCTCTTCGAGCTGTTGTACCTTTTGTGCCTGTCCCTCAGTAACCCTCTGGTGTGTAAATGAGCATCTGGTTGATAGCTATCATTCCCATTGCAAGACAAAACTCAGATGATTTGTTGTAACAGTAAGTCCCATAACGTAACAACAAAAAATTAGAGAAACAGCCCTGCAAAATTGCTAAAGTGTATAATCATTCGTACTGGTGTTAAATGGATATTGCATATGATCCAGTGTTAGTGAGGCTGCTGGTTCACCATAGGAAGTTATTTATGCATTAGGTGAACAAAAAAAGGCCAAGCTACACCAAAACATCCAATGATAAAATAAGATTTACCTGAAACACAAAGGTGTTATATATCTTCTTGGATCACGTTTTACAAATACTGCTCACTTACAAGGGCCCTTCTTAAGGGAGAAGGAGGGTCAATATCTTACTGGAAAAATTCTGAAACAAAAACAGAGGGAGCAAGCTCTGAAACTGTCCCTCTCTCCTCCCAGCCCACAAGTGAAGCCGTGGTAGATGGAGTTTTGCAGTGACACTGCTTGGTTCCAGATGGGGCAGTTCTCACCTCGGATTTTCACCTGTTTTTTATATGTTTGGATGTGAATCCTTCCAGAACGCTCTTTCAGGACTGAAGGTGGCTCAGCGGCTGCCCACACAGCGTCCACTGAAGTCAGCTGGACCCTCTGGTCTTGCAGAGGTGAGTCTCTCCCGGCTTGCTGCAGTGTTAAAGCCAAATTCTGTACTCTGCAAAATACAAGTAATATGGGAACCTTGCTTAATGCTTTCTATTTTAATTTCCAACATGTTTACCTTCCTGTCTTTCCTCACTTGATTACTAAGAGATGATTTAAAAAGAACATAAATAACCCTCACCAAAACAAAAGTAGATGGAAAGGTGTGCCAGTTAAAATGTTTTCTTCTTTGAACTCAGTAGTCACATCTAATGCAACTGAAATTCTCCTCTCTGGATAAAATATAAATGGTTCATTTAGGCCATGATAAAAAATAATTTACAGATGCCTTTTTCAAGTGTTCTGTGAATGATCTATGTAATGTCTATTGAAATGTCAAGCTTTCCTCCAACTCTGTAAATGCACAGAGACCTGATATAGCAGCCTGCTTTTTTTCATTGATTATCATTGGATTATTTAGGATTTCAAAGAACATTATCATTTTACATGCCATAAAGATCATGTAACTTATGAGTATACATTTACCTACTTACATACAAAGCTATTTTGTTTGCATTTTTTTGGTGTATTTCTGGTACAATATTCTTCAGAGAGAATATTTTCTCTACCTTTTTTAATATGTGATATTTCATTCTGTTACTCCTAAGTAGCACACTTTCTATATTATAATGTTGACATCTAAACTGAGGATCACAAAACTAGTGTGGAAAACAAGGATCCTTCATACCTAACACACACTGAGTTTGGACCAAGTCATTTTTTATATTCCTTTGTTTCAAACACATTTTTCTTTGCTAGTTAGTTCAGCCTGGGAATAAACCTAGAAGCCATGCAATACAAAATTATGATGAAGGAATATTGGTTTGTTTTGGATGAAGAGAAAATGAAGACTGCTGTCAGATCTCTGGCTGGTGCTACAAGATTCCTATAGTGTCCATGACCATTTCTAAACTCATTTTACCTTAGTTACGATGTTGCTGTCGTAATAGACGACTTTGCTGCTTTGAGAATAGACTAAATTGTATGTGAAATGTTGTTTGGGCGTTTTTCTCATCCGTAAAGCACTTTAAGATTCTTATAACATCTGTTTGCAGAAAAACCTAGGCAGCTCACCTGTTGGCTTCCAGATGGAGCGCAAATGTTTGGCTTGGGATATTGCAGCTTGAAAGAAAAGCCCCAGTAGCATACTATCATCAGAGCACTGAATTTAATCCTCTTTATTTAATGGCCTGGCACCCACCTTGGAGAATATCTTCTCTCCTGTTCTAATAAAATCCAAGCAAGTTCACCCAAATTATTTTACATCTTCTAATGCCTTGGACAGTCAGGGCTTTTAATTTGTACAGACATAATTGAGCCCCTAGAGGTTTGTATTGACTAAACAAAAGAAATATGCAAGGAATTTATGAACACGATGGGACCAAAGAATAGATAGCTCTTAGGGAAAATGGCGACTTTCCCACTACAAACCTCAGATTTCTGACAAAGACAATGAACAGACAATGAACATATATTTTCAGGCAAATTTTCAGGGCCAGCCAAATCACATATACCAGTCTAAACTACTTAAGTAAAATCTGTTAAACTTTTCAGACAATCATGATGGGACCTTTACCTGTAATCACAAACTTGAGGACATTGGCTGCTCTCACAAGATAAAGCCAGCTTGTTCCCATGGCATAACCAGGTCTGAAAATGGACTGATAGCAATGCAAGATACTGCAGGCTACATGACACTGGGAATTTGCCAAGTAACTAACTTTTCCATAAGCAAAAGGAAAACTCAGTATATATAAGAGCTACTAGCACTTTCTATGTATTTTCATATTCCTCAGTGG
>JAOTQQ010000032.1:50495221-50573396 GCA_026546715.1 Gallinago undulata
TTTCCATAAGCAAAAGGAAAACTCAGTATATATAAGAGCTACTAGCACTTTCTATGTATTTTCATATTCCTCAGTGGCATTTACTAATCACAGCAAAGTAAGTCAGATGGCAAATAAAAGTACCAAATGCCACTGTTAAAATAAAAAAGTAATTACAAGGCTTGCCACAAATTTGGTTAGTTCTTTGCTGCCACGTGCCTTACTCCAATCTAAAACTTACCACACTAAGGGGAACAGCATCATTGGGTCAGCCAAGGCTATGGTACAAGGGGTGGATGCTCTGCCTCCCAGCAAACTACAGCCACAAGCCTCTTCCTTGTCTTGTCTTTCAGTCCAGAGTGTGGACCCCCCCTTCCAGCCGTGGGGTCTCATAAGGTTGCATCACCTGCATGTTTAATAGCTCTGATATTGCTTTGGCTCCTAGAAGTATGAATTACACCTTTACCATAACATCCCTAATGAAAAGGAAAAATATCTGTCTGAAAAGTAGGACACGGAGCCAGGAAATGAAGGAAATGAGACAGAACAGCAACTTATTTCCAAGAGCACACAGTCATCTGCTGAAGGCACTGCCAGGAGGAAAATTTACTCTCCTTAGGAGACTGCTACCAGTGAATCCAGCTTAGTGGCTGGGGGGGACCTAGGAAGGGTCACTTCCCTTGCCCTAACACTCTCAGTAAATCAGCCATCTCATTCTCTAAATAGGGCTTGCAAATTGTCTCACTTATACCTGAAAAGCACTGGCATCATTTGGAAGCCCTCTTTGGAAATAGGCCTGGACAAAGTGCTTCTGGGATCCACTGGCAGATCAACATTAAATAATAATACTGAGGCTTTTGCTGGGATCATCTGCCACCTCTGCCCCACTCCCATAGCACTGCCTGAAGCAGATACCCTTAGTTGTTATGATGCTGGTAATATACCAACCACTTTCATTCCACATCTAAAGGATCCAAAAGAAAAGGAATGGTCTTCATTAGTACAGTTAAATTTAAAGAATCTTTCCTTATTTTTTTTAGTTCAGTAGGATCTTTGGACTTGACACCAGTGAGGAAACTGTGACCCCAAACCAAAAATGACTGAGATGGAATATTTCTCCACTACCTTCTGATTTTACATGACAGGTGCAGATATGTCTGAAGAGACTGACTGTTTTCTTACTGTGGTTTGCATTTGAAAGGCATGTGTGCTTTGTATTTTGAGAGTTTCTTTATTCTATCTCTTGCTATGTCAGTCACAAGGTTTGGAAGTCAAGCCTTGTAAATCACATAATT
The DNA here is from genome assembly GCA_026546715.1 of Gallinago undulata. Classification (NCBI taxonomy): domain Eukaryota; kingdom Metazoa; phylum Chordata; class Aves; order Charadriiformes; family Scolopacidae; genus Gallinago; species Gallinago undulata. Next base: position 50,496,496 of record JAOTQQ010000032.1, read on the forward strand.
CCTGGCAATGAGTTTCAGACCTCTGAATGCTGACTCACTGGCAGTTAAGTGCATTTTCATAAGTACCTTGGTAACTTCTAGAGCCAGGAATTTCAGAAACAACCTTCTGTGCTGCAGATTGTTGACAGGTAAAATTATGTGCCAGTTTAGGGTAGAATAGAGGACTTTTCATTACCCATCTAAATTGCATTCATTGTACCGATGAATTCAACAGCTAGAAATACGAACAGTGTATACCGTACTTATAAAGACTGACTGCATATTTAATAGAAAGTATCTCTACATCTGTCTTAAGCAACTCACCTAATATTCCCATTTTCCAGCACTGATTCCAGACTGCGTTACACGCAGTCCACAAACAGCCCATCTGGCCTCTCCTGCTGTCGTATTAAACTACCAAAAACCACAGGAAGAATTGCCACGACTGCTCATGCCCAAAAACGATGGCTGGGGGCTTCTCTAAGGGTATCCCTGAGGGATAGAGACCCTGAGATTGGAAGAAATGTGGGGGCAAGGTGTGTTAACTCATGGCTTCAGCTAAGGTCTGGCCAATAAACAAAGGAGCTCAGGGTTTGAGATTCCCTTCCTTCGGCTTACAGGTGTAAGCTACACCTTACGGTAAAGCCCTTCAGTGAAGAGAAGGGACTTGTCCCACTCAAGACTTGCATCACTCGGGGAGTTCAAGAGGATGCTCTAGGAGCCACAGCAATAGATCTCTTCTGGGTACGCACTGAACCACAGTCCTCTTTTCCCTGCAGCCGTGAGAAGGTGGATGTCATCTGACATAGCTACGACATCGCAGTGGGTTGTCTGTTGCTGAGAGATTCTGCTGTAGCAGGTGTTGCTAGGAGCTGCTACGGACCCCAGGCTGGTGCTGGACATCAATGAGATACAGCATGTACTTTCCATTACTGAAAAGCTCAGTGCAGCCATATATATTATAATGTGTTTTTATGCTTGCACTTTCCTCTCTCATCTTTAAATGATTTTGCAGCGGGGAGAAAGTCTATCTGAGACTGCACTGGGTAATGATTTTGTTCATGACTGAGAGCCATAATCTCTTCCAGCTGGAATGCAGTCTCCGGTCTTGCCAAGTGTACAGCCTCTGTTGGACTTTCACCTTGAGGACTGACAACCACTGAAAGGAAGAGGCTTCTGCATGATGCTGGCTACTCTGACAAAATACAGACAATACACTTATTCTCAACTGACGATTTGTCTGCTACCTCCCTCTCCACCCTCACTTCATAAAAACACATCCCTGCTAATGCTGCGACATTTAGGAAAAATATTGCCCTCATTCGAGAAACTGGTTTGATCAAACCAGTAGTTCATTTCAAGATTTTGCTTTATTCAATCTGAAGTTTGAAAAAGCCAATGACTCATGTCGGCGAAAACCTGCGCAGCTGAACATGCAGATGGGTACAGGTGGCCTTTAGCTTTGCTCTTCCTGGCAAGATCATGTCACTGTGCCTGAGCTGAGCTGATTCAGATGTTGCACTCTCTCTCCCTCTCTCTACGCTCCTTGCAAATCCTGGTACTGACAGTGAAGAGACAGAGATGATAACGAGCTACCAGAGGCCTGGGAAAAATTATTTCATTACCCTGAAATCCATAGCTTCATATTCCCCACGATGGGAACACCATGATATCATATATCCTATATTATAGGATATCCTATGTTATAAGAATAATCCTATTATTAGTATATGCTATATTATAGGAATTATCCTATTATTATTGTGGGTTTATTTTATATAGTAACATACAATATACTATTACAAAAAACATATTATATAGAATATATTATCATATAATATTGGATCTTATTGACTTCAAGAAAACCACCTCCCCGCTTCCAGATGCCAGATGTCTTTCCCTTGCCCCCCTGTGCCATGGCACCTCCACGCTCTGCCGTGCCCTGGGGACATACGTGGTCCTTCCTGGCAACTCCCACACATGCATTTTTCCTCAGAATTCACATTCTCTTGGGGCTCAGGAAGGCCTTCCTCCAGACAGCTCCCTCACTGAGAAATACTAAGTCAAGAGTAGTGAAAGAGTCTGAACATTTGGATGGGATTAAGCAATTAGTTTCAGCTCAAAGGAAAATCCATGGAAAAATTCAAGTACCTTTTAAACATTTACTTTCAAAATTATACTAACATGTAGCTTTATTAAGAAGTAATAACAAGAATTTTCCCCAAATAGAAAAGCGCATTTATTTCAGGGGAACTAAACTTTTACTTGGCCAACCACATTTTTTCTAATTTTAAAATAAAGAAAAAAACCTGCAACCCTCCAACTTTTAAATTTATACCAGAGTGAATTATTCTTCCAATTCTCTTTTAGTTTGGCCACAGAACTTACTTTTTTTTTTTTTTTTTTCTATTGTATTCTGTGCAGGAGGTAAAAGCCCTAGATTTTTCCCCTTACAGCAAAATCCACATAACAATCACATATTGATAGGCAAAAAATACCTAAATCTATAACTAGCTCAATCTGGGCTGAGTATAACAGAATTTTCCATTTGTTTAGCTGAAGTAGGTGCAGCAATCAGGCTACTCAAAAGACTTAAAACAAATTAATGTACTTCAAAATTAAATGTTTTCTCACTTTCTATTTAATTACTGTAGAAAAAGCACAGTAGTATTGAAATGCCAGCATATAAAAGAGCTGCTCCATATTTTTGCCTTTACAAAGTAGCTAAATTCTCCTAGTCAAAAGTCATGCAATTAGAACAACATTGCTAGTTGCCAGGCATGTGAACACAGAAGATACGGTTAACACCTCAGCAAATAGCACAAAAAAGTACTTGCAAGCCAAATAACCCACTGATTCCTTGGACTGTGTTTTTTGAACGTGTAAAAGAGCAAAAATGTGATGTGTAGAAGGACTACACAACCTTGCAGGCACAGAGGCAGACACTCTGTTCCATACCTCCAGGGACTGTTTTGGATGGGTCAATGGGAAATATTCCAGCAGAACCTCTGCTATCACCATGAAACTGTCCCCTATGCAAGGAGCTTGCAGCCTCTAACAGTGCCCCCACAAGGTAGGAAAGAGTTCTTATGTCCTCTCTATATAGAGAAATAGAGAAGATGGATAAGGCATTGGCTATTGTAAGAAGGTAGCTGCACCCTGTGGGTAGCAAAAACGTCTTTCAGCAGAACCCTGCTTTATGTCCTGCCTGTGACATAAAACAGCTCTGGCTGGGACATGTCTCTTGGGAATGTTTCTCTTACCTTAACGCTTCCGTACAGAGTGGACTTTCAAAAGTGAAAAAAGCAATTAACATCCAAATGACAGCCAGTGACTTTCAGTTGCGTTTGCATCTCTGACTGCTCTGGGGGCTTTGAAAACCTGAAGCAGTAAGAGAAGGCAGAGGACTTGCTCATATCAAGCTACAACCTGTTCTTAAAACTTCTATTGTTTAAGCACTTGTGCACCTAGATTCTCACTTGTAACTGCAAGGTAGGAGTTGCTAAATTCATTCCCAGCCACTTGAGAATTCCTTCAGGAAGGCAAAGAACCTTATTAATGTCATTAAAGAACCTCACAGATCCATGGGTTACAATGAGAGAGGAGGTTTGCTAGCAGTATTGTATTTTAAAAGCACATTATCTTCTAAAATATTTCTTTGCACCACTTTCAGAGGGAATTATTGCTATAGCAATGAATGGAGTCAGGCTGTATGAGCTTTTTAATTTCTCCCTTTCATTTCTCTGTTTAACTTGCTGACACGGTACCGTGGTCTTTGCTGGCTCCCTGTGAAACGGGGCTGCCAAAGTGTGGGGCAAGAGGAAGTTTCACAGACCAAAGCGTTCTCCCCTCTGAAGGGTGAGGGCTCTTTCTCACCCTCTGGGATTCCTGCCCAACATTCACGTCTTTTACTGCAAGCGTCGGTTTGCCAAAGGGAAACACAGTAACTGCTGTGCTTTTTTGGCAGGGACGAGGAAGGTTTTATAGTTAGAGCATATACGGCTGAACCCGTCCAGCTTTGCAGAGAGCCTTCTCAAAATGCTGCAAGAAGCGAAACCCGGTGTAGAGAACAAGTTCAGGAGGAGTGGGACTTTCTGGCAAGTGACCACTTGTTCTGAGAACTTGAGCACAAATGTTTGTCTCTGTCGGCTAGTTCAAATCAATAAAGCAAATCTTACTGGGATTTCAGCTGCGAGACCCAAATGCAACCCTTTCGCCCAGTCTTTCCCCATAACAGTTTGATGATTTCATCTCTAAGAGCAACAAATGAGCAGCAGTGAGGGCTTGCCCTCCTACAAAGCAAGTTTCATGGCTGAAGTTTTCCCTGCATACATTATCCCTACACTTATTTCCTGATGATCCATTATTTTCAACTACCAGCTCCCCTAGATTTCTTGCTGAGATAAAGCAGACTCCTCCAGCAGCATTTAGAATGGGATTTCAACAAACTGCAAATTAGACCAAACGCAGCAGGAGCTGAGCATCTAAAAGCTACTTCAATGCTCAGTATTGATTCCAGAGCCCAAACTTTCCCTCCCTGGTCAGCACACTTCTGCATGCAGAGGCATAAACACAAATATCAGGCAGTCACGGCTCTCTGCTTTATGTTTTGAAATAAAATGAATAATTTGTGAACCCACATCTTATTTTTGTTATTATTCTAGCCTGTTGCCTTTCAAAGCTTCCCAGATAGAGTTAGTTTCTCTTGAAAACAATGCATGATTTAAAAAACATAATCTATTGAAAGTCAAACTCAAGGAAATTTAAATAAATTTTTGATGACACTCTCAACATTCAAACAATCCATTGAGAAATGCAAAATTATGCTACCCAAGGCACCTGTAACTCTATCAAAGCTGCTGTTGATAAGTCCCCTTGCACCGAGTTAACATTTAGATGTATTACAAGAAACTTTGCCATCTGTATTTCCCTGGTACTGACTTCAATAGTAAGTTTAAACTGCTGCCCTTGAAGATTTTATCCATTACATCACATCTCTTAAGAGCAATGTCCCCGGGTAGAGGTACGGACCGTTTTGCTGTGGGTGAGAGCAGATTTACAGCCCACAGTACAGAGCCCATTAGGAAGAGCTGTGCTGGCTCCGGACTCTGGTTGGAAACTGAATTTCCAGCCCAAAAGCAGCAGAGCTGCCTGGCCAGGTTGACACATTTTGGCTGCTTCAAGGAGCAGGGAAGGACTTACACACAGTTTCATGAACCTGTCAGTCATAAGACTTCGGTCGGGTATCTCTGCAGAGCATTGCATGAGGGTGCAGTATTACAGTATATTTAATCTCATATAACCTCAAGGTATTAGGAAAAAAATGAAAAATGACACAATCTTCCTTCCCATATCTTGACTGACAACCGGTGGAAGAAAGGAAATTAATTTGATTTCTCAGCACAAACCTTTCGATTCCTAAGACTAACAGAGTTAATGTTGTATTCCCCAATGTAGCTGAATTTTGATCAAATATGTGTCTAAGCAAAGAGAAATATCAGATGCTTTCACCCCATAGGTCCCTGACGATGGGAGAAATGGAAAATAAAGCACATCAGCTCAGGTGCCCAGGGGTCCAGGCAGAGCAGTGGGAACGGATAAACTCTGTCTGGCTCAAATGGGAAGCAAACAAACTCTAATTATCTATAATTACCTGTAACTACACCATTCCCTGTATTTTCAGGACATCCCTGACTGCTGTGGCAGCAGTGCTGCCCCATCTCCCAGCACATCCCTTTCAACCAGTCTTGGATTTACCTGTCTGAAAGCGATACTCCCTTCCCCATCAGCACGCGTGGCAGTGCTGAGGGTGCTTCTGGCCATGGCAGGACAGCCTGTGCTTGGTTATCCCCTCTTCCTCACTATTTAGGTCACTGCCTGATTCCCAGCACCTTTGCAGGACCACTCAGAGGTTCAGAGTCAACTAAAACATTTTGCAGATCTGCTCTGATTGCCCTGAGCCCCAAAAGCTAAAAAAACCCTTACAAATAAATGCGGTTTCTCCTATTTACTTAAACACACAGCTAAAAAACCCCAAACAAACAAAAACCACACCATCCCCCCCCTCCAAAAAACAAAAACCACCAAGCCCACTAAGAATTAAAATGATGTTGTATTAAGCATTTCACATGCAGGTGTTTTTGCTTTAAAAACCATGCCTTCATTTCTCAGTTCTTTAATTTCACTTTCAGCAATGTTTCCATTTCACTTCCAACCTTTCACTGTTGTTTCCTTCCTAACATTTTATGGCTTCAAGAAGGCAGAAATATCATTTATTTCTCTCAGGTCTATTTGTGAACACTACACCCCAACTTGAACTCCTCATTTGCAGTGTGCACACTGATAATACCGAAGCTGTCCCTTACAAGGTCACCATAGAAATATAATTAATTTGCTCAAAATAAACTTCCTAAAATATCTTTCTGAGAAGAGCAAGGAGAACATTCTGCATGTTGAAAAAAAGATCATATTTTTAGCCTGCTTCATGTTTGCAGGAAAATTGAGGACCTCGCTGAACTGTCACTGAAAACAGTTTCAACTCCTGTTAAACTAAAAGCAACTGGAATTACCCTGGTACATGGTTTTCCACAAGCGTAAGACTAATTGGACCAAACACATCTGCATTTCATAAAGTCATAGCATTTTCACTGACGACAGATTGCACTGAAATATTTGTTCAGTTTGATTTGCATTTGCTCCTCGTTAATTTGGAAACGCAGGAGCAAAATTTTCTGGATGGTACCACTAGAGGGACTCGTTAGGTGGTGAGAAACTGCCTGACAGGTTGTTCCCACCTCCGGGTGGAAGACTGGCCAGGGAATCGAGACACACTCACCTGCACTTCTTTTTTTTTTTTATACTAAGAAAACAAACCAAAAACACCTAACATGGAAAATCCCACTTTGCGGTTATATGTAATGCATCAAAGAAATAAGTGGACTTGGCATTATGGAAAGACAACACCAGAGAGAACATTGCTGGGCAGGGTGCTAGGAACAAGAGGTGTCATCTTCAGCACCTTGCAGAGCACTTTCCGTCACCCCAAGCAAAAGTCTCGTCTTGTTTTTCCAGGTGCACAGGTAATGGAATATCTTACCCAGCAGGCAAGGCTGGTATCAGTGATACAAAGAAGTTTCCTATGTCATTCTGGCCAGTTTTTAAAAGCTGTATGTACTGCTCCAGCCATGGTGGGCAAGTTCACAGAAACCTTTCCATCTCCTGTGCAGCCGCACATAATGGCAGCAGACAGAAAAGTTCTCTCACTGCCACTGTCCTGAACCAGCATGATGCTCTGCTGGCCACGGCTCCATCCCACCAAACTACAGTCCCAAGATGACTCCCAACTGGTCATTTTGAATCTGCATATTACATCACATCACATTTTACAGGCAAACCTTAGTTCTGAAAAAAAAAAAAAAGTCAACTCACTATAATAGGAAAATGATTTCTGAGCAGCAAGATGCTTTGTCTTGGTCAAATTATTAAGTTATTGTATAGCCTTATTTTATAACTAGGCTAGACAAAGCTCTGGAGAACGATGTGCTACAGGGAAGAATATTCCACTGACAGTATCAAGAGCAAATTTTCTTCAGGTGTATTTTATCTGCAGAGATTTTCATAAGCTTGTAGAGGATCCTAATATTTGAGGTGGAAAAGGCCCAGAAGTCTGGCAGTTCTGCATAATATGCTTATTTAAAAAATAGTGGGACTGTAAGGTCCTTTGAGATCCTGACTGAAAGCCTTATGAATCCTAAACCACGTACATTTTCATTTGGTATGTTCTTTTAGCATTTCTGTTAAACATTTTCATTAAGTAAATTGCACACTAATTATTTTAATTGTAGCTGAAATTACTGAAAGCTGAAATTTCAACAACCGTCACAATTATTCACATTTTTAACAGAACTGTTTTCTTTGCTTTTCACAGGATCTCAAAAATACAGACACAAAATATTGTTGTGCAGTTTGATTCACCAACCGCCAATGAAAAATGAGACCCAATTTGTAAAAATAAATTAGTAAGTGTAGAAGTTTGACAAGCCCCTGGCAATTTTAAAGAATTCTTGTTATAGAAGCATGCTCTTCACATAGTGGTGGGATGAGAGACATGAGGCACGCTGGAAAGAAGGAGAAACCTTTTCCCCTACGAGGGCTACCCAGCAGCAGAATGGGCAAAGCCGTGGGCAGCCTGGGCTGGTTTTACAGCTGACACTGCTTGAAGCAGGAGAGCTTTTTCACCCTCATGAGACATTGGGTTTCAAACTTGTACTAATCTAAGTTATCATGCACAATTTCAAGAACTTTTTTGAATATGCATCTGTGCACCGATTTACTGTCTTTACAACCTGACCTCTAAAAACTATGTGTTGGTTGAAGCCTCCCACTGATTTCCCCGGGTCTTGGCTCATACCCTTAAAAAACCCTCAAGCCTTCACCTGCAAAACTCACCGGCTTATGCTTCAACTTCATGCCTGTAAGTTGTTTCAGTTAAATTAGTGAGAAAATGTGTGTACAGTTAACAAGAAGTTTGCTATACAAGGGCTTTGGATTGGACTAGAGGTTGTCCTTGTTTTGGGGTTTTGGCACAGTACTTAGCACATGTTTGCCACAAAATAAAATATATTACTGCTATTAGCTTGTATAGCTATTTCTTAAGTATGTGAGGAGCCGCTAGAATAGGGCATTTCCAGAAGTGTCTCTGTTGGTTCAACTTAAAACAAAAGAGGAAAGCAGCCCTTTTTCCTGTGAGATTTTGAAGAAGTTTCCCATGGATTGAAACAGATTTGCCTTAGGCATGGCCTGTATCATTTCAAAGGGCTACATCTCAGCCATTCCCCTTAATGATGGCTTGAGACAGCCAGCTGCGCACTCCAAAAGGCACAGTAATGCATTTAGTGCACTAAAACCAATGTAGAATTTATGGAAGCAGATGCAGAGAATTCTTGAACTCCACAAAACATGAGTATTTGAGATTTTAACCAGTGAAATGTGGAACTGATTAGGGCACTAAATGTGACAACTCCAAGCTGTTCAAGTTTTTGCAATCATACAGAAAAGCAGTAATGACAACTGCATGGCATAAACTTGCTTTTGCCCGAGGTCAAATGCCTTTTGCTTTTGAGATGCACTGCTTTAATCTACTGAAAGCTGCGTGGGCTTTGCCAGCCTCCACGTGGCTTTGCTCTAGAGGATGGCAGTCTGTGACAGGAGGGTGCCGAAGCACAGTTATTTGCCTTGTGATTTCCCTGCTGCACTACCAAGGCACGTTACTGGGACTGACACACTTTGGACCAACACGCAGCCAGAGCAGGACCTTGGCCTGAACACCGAGGTAAAGAAAACCAAAGCTCTTGGCACCTCAGCTGGAAGAGTCAGAGGTGAATTTTGTGGTTTCCAGCACCCAATCTCATTGTCTACAGCATGCACTCAGTGAGGGGTAGAGCATGCACTCACAGAGGGGACTGTGAGCGATGTTCTTCATTTTTCATGAAGTCACAACAGGTTTTGGATTTCAGGATTTGGACACTGAAAGGTGTTTTCTTAACCACTGCTTCTGATAGAATCATGACAAAACACGTCACACTGACACACGACATCCTAGTTCTAGATTTGTCTGCATAAGCTTCAGAGGCTGTGGATAAGTCAGCAGCAACTGTCTTACTACCAAGGCTTCCTCTCCTCCTTCCTCCTGCATTCCCAAGCACAGTTACCAGGGCTGGCAGCAGAGGATGAAGGTGGATGTCACTGCACAAGTCCAACCTACAACCTGGTGATCAGACAGAGCCGTAACTCTACGCCTCAGGGAAAGGTTTTTGGACTTCAGATTCATCAAGGAAAAGGTGACCAGCCTTAACTCCATCACCAGAAGTGACTCAGGCTAGCAGGGCACTGTTTCTTTCTGTGTTCTGTATGTGGTGAAAGAATGCGGCATCAACTATCCAAGTGCCAGAAGGGAGGGAGAGTTCAGACACAATTTGTACCTACCGCTTTCTGTCAGCTAGCTGTAGGCAGACCTGAGCTTCTAAGAACAAACTAATTGGGTTATGCCAAAGAATCATCCATTGAAGACTAATAAGCAGCATCTATCAAGAACTGCACAAACAATACATCTGTACTATGGCTCAGGCCACCACATGAGTGTTCTGGATCAATCTGGTCCTCTGTGTCTCTGTACTGGTTGTAAAAGGGGTCTGCACCATCCCACTTCCACCACATCAGCTATTGATGGAGAAACTGTAGGCACTTATATTTGTCTCTGCAGATCTTGGGCTTGTCCTTGAGGTACATAAATCACCCAAGTGTGTATTTTTTCTCACAAGAGTAAATACTCATGGCGCTCCACCAGCAAATGAAATAACCAGGCTCAGAGTAGCACTAAGTCAATATAACCTAGTTCCAAACAGGAAGAGTGGTGAACAAAAGCCCTTGTGTCGTTGGAGGGAAATGTTCAGCCAGGGCCCTGTGGGTTGGAGGAGCAATTTTAAAGAAATTGGTTCTACTCTCTCATTCTCTCTAAAAATACATAAAATTGTTCCTCCTGTTAAATTACCATTTGCTGGTACCTGGCAGACTCCTAATTGATTAAAGAAAACTAATTCAGTGCAATGAATTATTTGCAAGTGAAGTATCTGAAATATCTACTTTATTAATTTTTTTGATTTAAAATTATTATTTTATTCAGATGTCTCAGATAAGAGCTTGTTATAGTCCAGAAAAGTGACTTAGATGAAGGCTGAATAAAACCAATCCCTGGTGATCCCAAAAGAAGCTCAGCAAGTAGTCAGACCAAGAATGAACTTGTCCTGGGGTAACTCTGCTTATTTTATTGGCACTGCACCAGGTTAAGCTTATCCAGACAGTTCAGAGTTATTCCCAGTTGGGAAAAAGAGAGAAAGTCATCAGGATTTGGAAGCAGCTTTTTTTTGCTGCTAAACTATCTTGACCTTTCCGAGGAAAGTTCAGAATTTGCCAGTTAGCAAAATTTCAATCAGACCTCTACCACCAATCTCCGCGTGAATTCAGGTTTAGCTTCCTTCCCTCCTGAGGTGTGACCTTCTCTGCTGACAGAAGCCAAATCACACCCTCCTTCGCACCTTTTACCTTTTCATCCAGCTGAGGACACATTTTAGAAGGGAAATGGAAAACAATTTTTTTTGCTGGAAACCCTTTTATTCAGTACCCAAAGTTTCTTCTGTTTGCAACCCCTGTGGATGGCCATATGTAAAACTGTCCAATTTGTAAAACAACATAATGAAACATAGTTCATGCTTCTGGTTCTTTGTAAGAATTCTCTTCAAAACACAGGAGTTTAACTAAATTCTGAGTCTACTTACGCTTCTCCATCAAGTCTTTCTTCTAACCAGGCACTGTCACCTTTAATCAGGGTGATATAAAGGGTTTCTAGCACATCTCTGGGATTCAAGACACTTCAAAGGATACCTGCAGCCTTCCAGATGCATTCTTAGCCCCCAGAGGAATAAGCTTCCAAGGACTGCAAAGCCACTTTGAGGTGAGGTTTACTATCAGACAAGATCACACGCAAGACGTTCAATCTAGCAAAATACAAGGCTAGGCATGTGATTACAAAACAGCAAAGAACTACAGAGACAAAGAAAGACCCGGCAAAAGCATTGAAATTCCACTTCAAACACAGTCCTCCTTGATGACTGACGCCACCCAGTTCTGCACAGGCTGAACTCCCTGGGCATTGCTCTATGGGACTGTCCCTTCACATCAAACACCACCCTCTATTTGTACCCCAGTTTGGTCAAGGCGTACACATCCTTCAACCTGCTATACCTTTTTTCTTCTTCCTTGATTGAGAGGTACCACTGAATAGAGATCCACAGCTGTGAACTTGGAAATGAGATTCATTTCATTCCCCTTCATTCCCTCTTTCCTAATCAGGAATTTTGGTTTCACTTAAAGTCTTGAGGTACCTGTAGTATGAACATTTTCCTCTCCTCCCCTCTTGTTATCTTACCTTGATGTTAATTTTTATCACTCTTTTTCACCAGCCATTTCAGTCTAGCTTTTTCCCATTTTTTGCAATATCTCATAAATAATGTATCTTGAGAAACAAGAGCTAAGAAACACCTCATTTATGCAACAAGCCCTGGCTTTCCTCCAGTATGTCAGAGCTCAAGTACCATATAGTGATAAAAGAAATTATAAAATTGGGTATGGGGTGACTATACTGAGTCATACTATCCCCACACCATGTGGTTTGTAAGGCTCATATACTTTATATTATTTTCTATTTATAGCCCTTAGTAGTGACTCAGAAAGCATGAGAGCCCCAAGCTGCCTGAAGCCCTCACTACCAACACCATCCTGTCTAACCTGAGGCAAGTGTGACATCCAGCTTCGCACAGCAAGGGTTAAAAATAGCAACCTTTAGCTTCAAAATGCAGTGGGATTTTGTCGTTTGAGCTGCTCCATGTAGGAGGAATGAGATGGGCAATGAATATGCTACAGCTTTGGCATGACTTCTTTCCTATCTCTTTATGAGCATCTTATGGACCCTCTGCCTGGGCAGGACTACCCCTGATGGATAGTTTCCCATCTCAATTCACCCCCGCCCTGAATCAGCTGATGCCAGCCTGGTTTTCCAAAGCACATTTTCAAACAAGCCCTTTTGTGATTTCACTTCATTTTGGTCCACTTCCTTAATGCTTCTGTGCTACCCTCTTCATAGTCCATCCGAACACTCTCCTTTGCCATAATAACAACAACAATTAACCGTGACTGGCATGTCTTGCCAAGTACATGCCATTACCCTTCCGTTCACCTACTGTGACTGATACCAATATATGCTGACGACCATCTAAGCAGAATTTGGAAACCATGAACCATTGGTCGATATATCCTTGACATACTCCATGGTTTGAGGGTGGGTGGGGATAGGGAAAGTCCTTGGGTGGTTTATTGGGGTAGGGAGAAAACTGAGCACTTAGTTTTATTTCCTGATTTTGAAGATTGTGAAATAGAGTCTAATGAAAGAAATACCCAGTTCAACTGCTGAAAATATGGCAACACTGAGAAGTTCCAGTCAAAATGAGATACAGCCTCAAATGGTCCTCTACCATTCCTTTTGGTCAGCAACCCCTGAACAAAACAGATATAAACCATCACTATTCAGACCTGTTAGTATTTAGTACTTATATCATATAGCTGCAAGTTACAGCACATAAAGTTGCATAATGGTCATGCCCAATGATACTGTGTTGTGTTTATCCAAAGCCATAGTTTCACAGGACACTGGTTTTGGTAACGAAGTCAATGTGAATAGCTCCCACCAGGGTTTTCCCACGGGAAATTCAACTCTGCGTTCAAGCTGCAGTGTCCCTCCTCGTTTGTGATTAACACAACCAGAAAAATAGCGATCAACTAGATTATATTAACCACTTCTCCTGGCCAAGCTGAGAAACCAAAGTTTCTCCATATTGCTTCCACCTCAACCAGATGCACCAAAATGGTCTGCACTTGGAAAAAAATATCAGCATGCATTCAACCACAATAAGATAACAAAATGCATTTTAGTGGGAAATTTAGTGGGAAAAACCTAAACTAGACGTGACATTAGCCATCAGTGATGATTTTCACTAACCAGTGTGGTTATCCTGGGAGCCTGGAATTTATTGCATAGGCAGGATGTTATCTCTCCAATAATGACTAAAGCTCAGTGATGGGGTGCAAGGGGACAACACATAGAGGAAAATGCTCTTTTTATATCCTGGAGTAAATCTAGGTAGATAAATTAGTTTCAATGGAAAACATTCAGTAATCCCTAATATTTCACTTTTATGTAAGAGAAATCAGGGCTTAAGGCTTTAGGGCATTTTAAAAGATAATAGGTTTTTAATTTAAAGAAATACCCCAACCATAACTGTGTTTTCAGAAGGCCTTAATACTCAGCATCAAGACAGTATTTCCAATGCTTATAGGGGTTCCAGTTCATCTTATCTCTCTGGGTATATTACCTGAACTTTCATATCAGTGCCTAGACCTTCCCATTATGCCTCTATCCCATAAACACTAAGATTTATTCAATTTTCTCCCTCAAATATTAATATGTGTTGTTGGGGTTTCTTTTTTGCAAAAGATAAATTTTTCCACTGACGAGAATAGGACAATTTTAGGCAACCTCTATCTCACTGTCCGTGTTTGTCATAGATTCACAGACAACAAAAAAGCCACCAGTTATGGAGACACCAGGTCTGGTACGGTCATGGTTTACTGACCAGAGAAACCAGCTGCAGAACACTGATCTGCACCACAGCTCTGTAGGGACAGGTCTAGTGCAGTCTCCGTGCAGGAGTATCAACAGCTTGGTGCGGTCCTGGGGTAAGGTCTCAGCTACTTATGGAGTCATATAATTATTTATAAAGAACTGAAGAGAAAGTGATTAATAAATCAATCAGTGATGGCTTGATACAAATGACACTTTTTAGCTCCGTGTCAAAATTTTGCAGTTTTGTTGATTGTGCAATTAAGCTTCAAATAGAGGTTCGATAATAGCCACAAGTGAAGATTCCCCTTGGCAGCTGGTGATGAAATCTGGCTGAACTCTAATTTAACTAATATTGCGCAGGCATACTAAAAAATAAGAAAAATCACATAATTCTATCAAGCTGGAATAGTGAACACGCTAGTATGCTGCGTGGCTCAGCGTCACAGTTTACAGAACATTGACCCATGGCTTAAGCTCACAGGAGGTGAGGCCTCAGCAGGGACATTTGCAGTCTTGTCTCAAAGATACTCTCATTCAGTTCTTAACACTTTCTAGAAGATTTTCCTCCATGTTTTTTGGTTCAGGCCCCTGAATTCAATCCTAGCACTAAGTGTTGTTAAACCACAAGCTTCCAGAGGAGCACTGGGCCTTGCCTTCTGCAGTTCAGAGCATCGATGCATTGACCTGACTCACGGTGCAGTTTCTACTTCTCCTCTGCCCTTTTGTGAAGGGCTGTGGATCCCGTGTCACAAAAATAGCAGAATAAGTGTTGGAGATGTTTCAGACAGACATGGAGTAAAGTGCAGATGACACAAAGTTGGGTGGGAGTGTTGATCTGCTGGAGGGTAGAGAGGTTTTGCAGAGAGATCTGGACAGGTTGGATCGATGGGCTGAGACCAGCAGGATGAGGTTCAACCAGGCCAAGTGCCACGTCCTGCACTTGGGTCACAACAACCCCATGCACTGCTATAGACACTGGGGAAGAATAGCTGGAGATCTGCCTGGCAGAAAAGGACCTGGGGGTGTTGGTCAGCTGTCGGCTGAACATGAGCCAGCAGTGCCAAGAAGGCCACCAGCATCCTGGCCTGTATCACGAACAGTGTGATCATCCCGCTATACTCAGCACTGGTGAGTACTCAAGTACTGTGTCCAGTTTTGGGCCCCCTACCACAAGAAAGACATTGAGGTGCTGGACCAGGTCCAGAGAAGGGCAACAAAGCTGGTGAGGGGTCTGGAGCACAAGCCCTGTGAGGAGAGGCTGAGGGAGCTGGGGTTGTTCAGTCTGGGGAAGAGACTGAGGGGAGACCTCATCGCTCTCTACAACTACCTGAAAGGAGGCTGTAGAGAGGTGGAGGTCAGTCTCTTCTCCCAGGTCACAGATGATAGGACAAGGGGTAACGGCTTCAAGTTGCGCCAGGGGAGGTTCAGGTTAGGTATTAGGAAATATTTCTTTACTGAAAGAGTTGTCAGGCATTGGAATGTCAGGCAGTGAGGTGGTGGGACATGGTGCTCGGGCATATGGATTAGTGTTGGGTTGGTGTTATTTTGGGTGTGGTGTGGGGTTTGTGTGTGTTTGCAGTTTTTTTGTTTGGTTTTTTTTGTGCATGATTATTTTTTTTTCATTGGTTGGATTAGATGACCTTAAAAGGTCCCTTCCAACCTAGGTGATTCTGTGAAAGTGTCAAACTAGAGGTGCCAAACTGCAGTCCCTGAGGCAAGTTCTTCCCATTAAACCAAAGTTGGGGTGAAGGTGCACCACGGCCAAGGAGAGCGGGTGGCAGGGGGAACCGCTAGCTACATGGAGGGCTGATATATGGAACACAGTAATGAAGGCTTTATATTCAAAATGGAATAGGAACTAGGGAAATAAATTAAATGTTTGCCTTTGATCTCTTTAGTAATATCTCAATATGACAAGTTGGAAAGAGAAAAACGCGTACCTTAGAACACGGAGCAGAAGCCATAAAAGTTTAAAATCCTATCAATAATCAGATGCTTTTCACAGAAATGACACTTCAAAAAGGAGGGAAATAGGCTCAGGGCTGCCTATGGTCTTTGTCCATCCACAGATCTGGATCCCAGCAGACAATGTCATTTAGGAGACTAGGACAGTCTGATTCAGGAAACCTGTTACAAGCGTCAGGCATAAGGCAATTACTTTGCATTACCTATGGGTTAAAGACTTTCTTTGAAAGGGGAACTTCCCCCTCTCATTTCAATTATTTGTATTATCCCACATGAATTAGTTGTATCCAGAAAATTTCCACGTGCAGCCATGGGCCTCTCTCCTGGTTCTCAGCCTGCACAGACCGTCACTGCCCCATGAGCTGCAGTGTCTGTGGGAAACAGGACAGAGAGGAAGATTAGCCTTGTTCTCAGTTTACGAGTGAAGACCCGAGACAGGAAAAGAATGAAATACCTGCATCCGCAGCAGGAGACTTGTACCATGAATATCTTTCTTCTATTTTCCACCACAACTGCGCATCTAAACTGTGTAGTTTAATTCGAGTTGAACAATTCCTGTATTCGGACAGGGCTCAAATGCTACCTGAAAAATGGAGTATGCAGTGCTCTCCCAATCATTATGCCATGCAGACTGCACTCAAATTCAACAGGAGCCTCAGGAGTTTTAAGGCTCCATTACCCGTTTGACCTCCCTGACAGTCCAGTTTAAGCAGCTGTCTACTGGTCATTGCCCACATCCTCCCTACCAGCCCATCGCAGGCACCTGCAAGTAATGCTGTGCACATGAAACACCTGCAGTCAGCAGCTGTTCATCCTGAACGCAAATAGGAGCAGCTTCCAAGAGGACAGAAATCTTCTATGGTATGGAAGAGTTTCATTTGGTTTTAGTAAGCCAGAGGCCTGTTTTAAAAGGTGGGGAGGGACAAGGGCAGAGTACTGCAGAAGGAGAGCATCTCTGAAAGAAAATGCAATTACTGGAGTATATGAAGTTTTTCCTCAGACTTTATATCTGGCAATATTTTGGGAGACTTTTAAAGAATATTTCCCTTCAGTCAACCAAAAACCTGTTCTTGTAATCAGCAGAGAAATCTATATTCCTGCAAATTGGCACCACAGAGATGCTGAAACAGTTATTTTCACCAGTGCTGGAGCACTGAACTTCCCCAGCTCTCTCAAAACTTCCCCTGGCACATCAAGGATGCCAGGGGTGAATTTTTGCTGACTCCAGACAACCGCGTGGACGGAAGAGCTTACTCCCCATCTTATTTAAATTACTATTTCAGACATACCTGAGAAATTAATGCAAAGCAGGAGAAAGTAAAGAGTTTTGAACCAAGAGAATTGCCTTTAAAGGAAAGGTCACTGGTCACTTGTCTGGGACAAAATGCTCCTTGGAGTGAGATATCAAACCATAGGAAGGCATATATTTGGTGTTGTCACAGAGGTTTGGACATGTGTATTGATAAAAAGCACTTCACAGAATTATCCCAAGTTAATGGAGTGATTTAAATGCCATATACAAGCCTGTAAACCAATCTTTTGTTAGATACAAGGAACTGACATGGCATGTTTTTACCTGATGTCTACTGATGGCTAATTTTAACACCTTCCACTGAAATAGCTGATATTGGGCTCCTGATAATCTGACTGTTAGATTAGATGTCCTTTGGGTTCAATCTGCTCTGTAATTCCTGTGCAAAGCAAAAAAAGGAAAACTAAAATGGAATAGAAGTCAGGGAATAATGACTAAAACCCAGAAAATGTTGATAGATATTGATGATTTATGCTAGGAAAAAAAACCCCAAATTTAACTTCAGCTGATACCATGACCCATCTTTCTTTTCAAATACAGATTTTATTAATTGGTAGAGATTTGCAGTGAAGAGTGGAAGTAAAACAAAAAAGTAAACCACGCCCCTTAGGATATTAAAATACTTCTTGCACTCATCACTGTGGGATTATATTGGAGAGAACTGTAGAGTCCCAGGGAGGAGGTAGGACTGATAGAGACACTGTACAGGAGGCTAGTGGGGCCCCAATTCTTATCTGGCACTTTGTCTAGTGGCTCACTCTGAAGCGTACAAAGAGGGTTAATGCTTTTTGATTAGCTGGTTTTGAAATCCACTTTAATCAGTCACTGATAGATATGTGTGGGACAATCCTGTTAGTATTGAGATAACGTAACACTAGAGGCTAAGTAGTTACGGAAATTATTTTTGGCTGGATGGCCAGAAACAAACTGGCAACCGGATGCACAGTAGAACGATGCAAAGAATGTTAACCTCATTGTTTATAAAAGGAGCACCCCCTACTGCAACAGGAAAATGGCTACGGCTGGGCAGTTTGTCAAAGACTCTTGAAAAGTTGAGAATGTCATTGAGGAACATATCTGTAAAAGTCCAGTTGGAAAGGGTTTACAGACAACATCACTAAATGGACAAGCTAATGTGTCAGCTCTCATTATCTGTCAGCTGGTGCAAGCATCTTCACAAGCAGGAGAGCACTGCCTTCTTCCTGTGGAAAGCCAGGCACTGCAGCAAATTCCCTGCAATTTCGCTCTATTTCATCCCACATCACCTAAACCCTGTTTAGTGCAGTGCTGCAAATCTGGATGCAGGACAGAGCAACACAACTGTCTTTTCTTGTTGGACTTCTGAAGATGCAGTGGTTAAAAAAGCTCCCAGGAAGGTGTTTGGACAGGAAATGCAGATGGAAGAAGTTGTATCATTTTACAGAACAACTGCTTTCGAGCGCAAAAAGATATTCTATAGCCCTTGGGAGAGCTTAAGCAAGCTTATTTTGAGGGGAATGGATAGTAGTAATTTGTTCGTTTGTACTCCCACGATCTTCAGACAAATAAAACCACCACAGAGTTCAAAACAAAGCCTTAACACCTAGAGAAGTCACTCTCATGGATTGGCAGCTAAAAAGAAAAAAAAATAGACTAAATAAGCGGCCTGTATTTCAGAAACCCGGATTTCAGGAGAAGCTGCTGAGTGCTTTTCAAACTGCTAAGTACATCTACCTCTTAAAACTAGTTATTAACACAAACTACCATTATTAACCAAGGAAACTCCAACTCACACCTGACCAAAGTGCTGCAGCCTCGTGCACCTCACAAGGCAGCAAGTCTTATTCTTAATTAACATGCAGAAGAGAACAGGTTGCTCTATGCTGCATCCATGTTTTTGTTGATTGCAGAAGATGCTGCTGAGCACACAGCACTTTTATGAAGTCAGGACATTTATTTTTGCCTCATAAATATTAATTCAAGACACTCAAACATTTGAAAGTCTTGTCTTTTTTTTATTATTATTCATCACACAATGATATATTAATTGGAAATTGGTAATTACCAGAATATTAATTCTGCTGTACTGTCTTGGAATCACCATGAATTTATCTACACAGAAAGAAACACTGCTAGTGCTTGGCTGTATCTTAAAACTGGCAAATGCCTCAGTATATTGTTGGTAAACATATGTAAAAATACATATTTTACATCTAGATGTCTACTGTATTATATAGAGATGTTTCCTTAAGGCTAGGGCTGTAAGAGTAACTGAATATTCTCCAGTTGCAGCCTTTTATAAAATCAAAGTAAGGCAGAGGCTCTAATTAATTTCAAATGAGAATGAAAATTCTGTCAGGCTTGACAAGAGCATTTTGCAGAAACCTGATGAAACCTAAAGGTGACTGATAATATGCTAACAACATACTGTTTCAGTGGGATCACTTGATTTTTGAAGAATCAAATTATCCCTATAAGAAAGCCCAGTTTTGACAAAACCAAAGCAGAAAAATCAACAGAAAGTTGAGCAGCTTCTAGCAGTGACTCCTTGTTGAACCATTCTTCCAAGACCTGCAGTGCTGGAGAAATTAAGAGTGCCTGGGGTGTTTTGCAGGGTACCCAAACATTTCCAAAGCAATGGGTCTAAGAAAACTGTCCTGCAACACTGATCCAAAACACCTCACTGGCATATTGGCATTTTTTTCAGGTTTTATTTCTGAGTGGAAGGAAAAAAGAAATATTTTTAATTTTTTTTTCCCTTAACTAGGTTACCTTTCTGAGTCTCCCCCTACACTAAAACATTCAGGATTTTTTTTTCCTTTTTTTTTTTTTTTAAAATGCATGTGACTTGTAACATGTAACAGAGACAGCAGTAAGAAGAGTGATGAGTTATTTCTCCCCCTGGTGCTGTACTTTCTATTGTCCAAGAAACACCTTTTTTCTTTTGACACTGGGTGTAAAACAGTTCAATATTCAGTGGGCTAAGGAATACAGCAGCTACAACTGACACATTCTCCTGATGCTCTCTAGCAAGTTCCTGGTGTTACTATACTGAATAGTGGATTACCCTATACAAAAGGGACAGCCTCTGGAGGGACAATCAGGAGAAAGACACCGAACTCCCCTGTCCCAGATGATTAAGATGGTCTCCTGAGAGACAGAGAAGAATCACTCCAAATCTTTGCAGCAGGACTAATGAAGACTGATTTCTTGCAGCTACATTAGGATTCCCCAGCCCTGCACCCACCCCTCCCTGTTCCCCTGCAGTAACCTCAGCTCCCCTCCATGTCCTCAGCTGCCTCTGCAGGGATGTGGAAGGCAGATGCCATGTGCTGCTGGAGCCAGAGGTGTGCTGCTTGGCCAGCTGGCCACCGCTGACATTGACATCGTTGGTGAGCATGTAGCCAACAACCTCAGGGCTGCATGGGAAGGGGTTCTCAGGCAGACCTGGAATCCATACATCCCCACCTTTCTATTAAATTTGATTGGAAGTAATCAATGAGTCAGGAGTATTACTGCTGAAAGGGAGACAGGGATTTCTGAGACGGCACGTGGGTAACTTCACTTTACTTATAAAAGCCAAGGTGGGGAAAAATCTCAATGCTTTACACATAACCTTAATAAAAAGCCAGGCTTTTGGAAGCTAGAAGAACCAGGATGTCAGTATAGCATTTCTGAGCAAAAGTTCAGGCATCGACCTGCTAGTGCTGCTGCTCTGTTCCTCGACCTTATTCTCCCTCTGCAATAGTCATTTCTAGCAAAGGGCTTACAGGTCTTTGTGCTGCTGAGTTCTGCATGAGCTATGCTTCAAACACTGGACTCTTGCTTACATTTGAAAAACATACGTTTCAGCAGACTATTCGCATGTGGTGAAGAGGCATCAAAAACCTGTGCAGGCAGTGAATCAATCACGGACTGAAATATTCCTTGAGGAGAGGCAGCCATTGCTTTCATAACAAGTCAGACTCGATGCAAGTAAAGACGTGGACAAAATACATCTCCAGTCTCACTTCTAATTCCAAGTTCTCCTCTGTTTTTACAATGAAAAAAAGTAAAAATCCTGACCAAGCCTGGAAGCAGAGCTGTACTGTAACTTCTCACATGGAAAGAAAAAGCAGTTGGCTGCATCCAAACGTTCTTTCAGAGCCAACATATGGACTATAACTTTTAAAGTCAAATATGGATGCTAAAAAGTACACTTTGGGCAAAGCATTAAGACTTTGGTTTTAGTAGTGAAGGTATAAAAAAGGAGTCTGTTCCAGACCGAAGAAGCACCTTGAGAAAGTGCAACTTGGGATGTCTAGATTGCTCCCACTTTGATGCTCCTGAGCTGCACTGCAGGGGGAAGGGGGTCAGGCTTTGAGAGATGCTACTACCCCAGTTTGTAAGCCGGGAGGTGCCAAAATGCTGGGAGCAGTCATAGTACAGGAGGGGATCCTGCCCAGAAGCAGGCAGGGATGAAGCCAGCAGGAGCCTGTAGCCAGAGGCTGGTAAACCCCTGGGTTTCAAGCTTTCTTTGCACCCCTCATCAGCCCTACTGAGTTACCCAACGGTTCCCCCCAGTCACAGGCAAACCCCATGTTATAAGGAATGTGCTTTAAAGCAACCTCATGCCACCTGGATAAAAATAAAAAATAAAAAAAAAAATCAAACATATTTCCAGCCATAGAATTTAACTCTCAGTAACAGGTCTCGGATTTAATCCTGAAAGTTCCTGATCTAGTAAATAGTTATATGGCCAACAGCTAACCAGTCAGATCCATTAACCAAACTGTAAAATGCCCACTGGACTAAATTACATACTAATGTAGAGGAGCGCTGGAGTCAGCCCTGGTGGTCACCATGAAAAAGAGATTTAAATCCTAGACCAAGTAGAAGTGAGGCACAACAAAGGTGGGGTGGAACAGAGCTGCTCTTATGGGTGTTAAGGAAACACAGAAACATGTATGAAATAACTTGTAGGTTGAATTTTAAGGTTAAAAAAAAGTAGCTACCCAAGTGAATTAAGGAGATTTACTTATTGTAATTTTATGGCTCATAACCCCGTCCCAAGATTTAAAATGGAATCTTAACTTATAAAAGTAGTCTGGAAACACAGATTCAAAAAAAAAAAAGTAGTGTTGAAATTCTGACAAATACTCAGGATTTTAACAGTTTGAAAAAGCTTGCCTTCCTTCTGCAGTAGGACTTTGTCATTTGTCTAGACTAGTTAATAAGAATCTTTTAAAATGCCTAAAAATAATTTTCAACTTAATAAGCACAAATAATGTCACGAAGCATTATAAATTCATTAAAGTATTAAATACAACTTCTTTACAGATTATCAAGCTGTTAAAAGTTCTCAATTGTGAATATTATTACAAAATGTATACAAAATCTCATTTTCTATTTGGTTTTTGAAGAAGAGATTTAAACTTTCCAATTAAATTAATCTCATGCGATTTCTTGGGAGCAAAAAGAGAAGAGTCTCACAATATCTATTTTCAGATGAGGGAAAAGATAAGCTATTTTATATGCAAATATAACTGAGTTCATTTAATCATTCCTGAGGGAAGCAGAAGATTTGTATGCAAACCTCTTGCCAACTGGTGGTGACTTCAACCTCCTAATCTTTTTCTGCTTAAAACATTGGTTAATAACTGTGCCTCCCTAACAGAAGAGAGTGCAGTCCTACAGGGCACTGTATTGAATACCTCCCTTCCCCAGAGAAGTCGGCAGGAGCCGAGGGTGGTGGGACTCGGCTGTGGAAGTTGCTTACTGCTCCATCACAGAAGTGCTTGACACCTCAGAAGTTCAGCAACACAAAAGCAGATTTCCCCCAAAATAGTGCTGTGAGAGGTATGTCTTAGCCTACCATTAGAGAATTCATTTTAAACCGGCATGCAGCGACCAAAACGATCACGCCAATGTATCTATACGAAACATCCTTCGTGATATTTAAGTCCCATGCTGTTCCTATGGCAAGTGGTAGAAACACGTAACTCACTGGCAAAACCAGGCACACAGGCAAGACAAATATTCCATCATCAGGCAGCTTAAATTTCATCTCTACCTTTTACCGGAAAAGTCTACAGGGTGTCTTGTAGGGGAAGGCATTTTAAGATTCCATTGTCAGAAACATAGGAACCATACTATCTATTTGCAAAGAGACTGGTCTCAAGCTAGCACAGCTGGGTTTCAGGCAGCATCACAAAGACCTTTTTCTCATCCTGTTGAACATCTCTGAATTTTTCTCAGAGCAATGCATTCTTGTCTCTGCTTAATTAATTTATCCACTTTACAATTTATATACAAATCCATATCTCCTCTAATTTAGCTAATCACTTCATGCAGTCTAAACACGTCATTAACCCCTCAAAAAGGCAGATTTACAGTATACTCTTACATGAACCTTAACCATAGTTTAGAAAAGGAAGACATCTAAGTAGTCTACCATAGTCAAGGCTGGGGACGGACACCCACTCAGCATTTTGACCCAGAGCTTTGCAGCTGTTTGCTGTGTCACACGACTTCATGTCAGCAAAGGTGTAAAGAGACAGCAAATGGTTGGGTTTGATTTTTTTTTTAATCCCTTTTCCTCCCAAATTTGCGCTATGACTTCTAGTCTCAGCACAGAGAATTTAAGGAGCACAGTAGCGCTCCCTAGTCCTGTGGCTTTAATGACCTGTTCCTCATCAGGTGCAAATTATGCTCTGCTGAGGAGATGACTTCACTGGCACTCAGCTGTTCATGTGCCCACCCCAGGAACATCCAGGCTCTCACCTGTTCCCACACACCCTTCAACCACCACTCACATTACGTTGTCTTGCAAGGCAGTGGGGTTCAGGTATGACTCACAGCCTCATGGAGTAATTCTAGCTCCAAGAAAACCCTGATGTGTGTTTGGGGGTGTAGTGAATTTAATACTAGAGAGATCAAAGTCGTACTCCTGCTGCCAAGTCTGCCCATCCCTCCAACTGCTGACAATCGTGCAAATATACTTTTAGATGCCTTCTGGACTGAAGTCTTAGTATGTGTACCAGGGTGCACAAAATGTTATTCAATACCTTGTGATAAACTCAAGTTCTGTTTTAAAATAAACTTCTCCCTAAAGAAGCTACACGAGAACAGCTAATTAAGAAAATTTTTCTTTTATATTGTTACCCATGGTAGCCTGACAGGAGAGTGCTTTCTAGACATGTAAGAATTATAGTGCAACTAATTAAGTATTTTCCAAAAAATAGATAACATCAAGCACCTTGCTAAGATTTTTTTTTTTTAATCTAAGCAATCAATTGACAGGAGAGAGGGAACACAACTCAAGAAGTCAACACTCCCAACTCAAATCACTGACATAAACCAAGAGGAAACTGGGAAAGCATTTTCCAGGCTCTTTCTACTCCCTGCAAACAAATCCTTTCTGAAGAAGGCTGTTTGCTTCCCAGTCCCCATTAACATCACATATTTGTTTTGAGCTCTTTTTCCCCCACTCTCCCACCCATTTAGTGATCAGGACAGTACTCTAGATACAGGTTGTATAGTTACTATTTTGTCATTACCCTTAACATCAGACTTATGCAAGCATAGCAGTGCTGCAAAGAAGATAAAGGTGCCCTATACAAGTTCTGCCTAATTCCTCATCATAAAACACTTCTGAAGGAAAAGTTAGGTGGACTTCTGTTATCCCAGCGTGAGCTCTTCATGTTATTCCACAGCAGATTTTGTTTCATACTGAATTACCTTGTGCTGCAACTGCCTGTAGGGAAGGTTCGAGAAGTGGAAATAGCATATTTCTGCATGAGAAATTTTTTTTGAGCCTGGTCTAGCAAGACTGCTTGAGATGGAAAGGTATTCAGCAGAGACACTGCAGAGCTCCTCATTTCTGCCACCGTCCCTTCCACTGCTACACGGGGGCGTGCAGCCAGCTCCGGTGCTGACAGCACAAACGCAACCTAAAACTAAAGCAGTTCATTCCAAAGCACTGTTTGAACTTTGCTGTAGGAATCTTAGAGTCTGTTTCCCCAGATGACTTATGACTTTCATGCCATGATTGCATTTTTTCTACTAGGAAAAAGAGCAGCTTTGTAAATTGTTTAGGTGAATAGAACCAGGTAAATAATAATAGGTTAATAGGTAAAAATTAAACTGTTGAAAAAAAGATCTGCTACAGATGCTGTGCATTCAATATTTAGCTCCAAGTATAGCTGGAATGTTAACTATACCTATAGTCAAATCTAAGAACTGTGTTACATTATTTATTGCTCAAAATGAAATAAAGATATGAGTCATAATTCAAAATTTTGTAGCCATTGCAAAGTCTGCCACATTAGATTCACAATTATCTCAAGCTTCTCTTTATAACTTGAAGAACACCATGTTACTGTTCTCAGCTAAACCCAAAAAAGTATAATACTCTATACAGCGACCTATAGATTAAAGCCTTTGTCAACAAAAGCCATTATCGTGTCATTAGATGTTTTGCTGAATAAAAGATGGAAGCTGCTATTCAGCTGAAAGTGGGAGAAGCAAAACACCTGCATGTCTGTCTCGGGCTTTATCACTGATTTCAGGAATGACTTTCGCAAGGTTTTTCAGCTCAACCATCTATATATGCAGACGGTTTGGAAACTGGCTGTAGCCTTTAATAAAATTTAAAGTTACCATCAATGGAACTGAGCATACAAGAAGTACTGATACAATACAGCAATGGAAATTAGGTTGGTTAATTTTAAGCAAAACAGATTAAGGAACAAAAGTGTAGCAATTAAGTAGTTAAAATTGAAAGAAAGAATTGAATGCTATAGCTAAGAACAAACCAACATGTAACATCAGCCTTCTGCTTGAAGCCCCTTTCCTGACTCCTTAGCTTTCTTCTAAAACAGTAGCTGTCAGGACATCGCCACTTGAAGAAGGTACTTGCTAATCAGACACTAATTATAACCCACTCACATTCTAGAGCTGTCCAGTTAAATGTGCCAGGTTACATTTTATTTTAATTCCTATATGCTAATTCATAACAACAAATTCCTCAAAATGGCTTCGTATGTTTTTAATTTTCCATAGTGTTGCCAGTCTTTTGGGTTAGGCTAGGCTACTTAAAAACAATAAATACAACCTGAAAATCCACATGACTCAATTCCTGACCCAAGGCAGAAAAATCTTGAAGGTAACAAGGCAACCTGATCTGAAAATTGGCAATCATACAGGCCCACTCATGTACTTTAATGGAGATTATAGGAGTGAGTTGTCACTAGGGTTAAATATGAATTGCTTATAAAATATTTCAGAAGTCAATAAAGCATTCATCAACTCAATAGATATGGATTGTCCTAAGTGTTTATTCAGAGCAATCTTATAATAAAGCACCCCAAGTCTTGCAACTACATCTAAGTGCTCTGATACTGCTAGATCAGTATTAAATAAATTGCTGTTGGTCTAAGTCCACTCCATTAAAAAAGGTATTTTGTTCTAGTGATCCCAAAGTAGCCAGTGGATTTTATCATGGATTTTATAATTTTATTTTTTTCACTATAAGCAATTGAACCATATTTGACATTTCACTTGTACGCAGATTTAGTTTTTGGCTACTGCAAGCTCATTTCTGCCATTTGGTTGTACCCCATTAATTGTACTTACTCAGTTATGGACTTTCAGTTATGGACTTCCCACAGTTTCTGGGCCATCACTACTGAGGCTCAAGTCCAACCAACAGCAATTTTGTCCAGAGTATTAGAGTCCCCATAGGATATTTGGGAGCAGCAGGAGACGGCTGTGGAGACAAAGCTACAAACGGCCATCTAGGAGATCAGACCAAAAATTAGGGCTAAAGACATATACATCTTGGCATAACCAAGATCAGAGCCAGGTCTGACGTTAAATAAGTTTCCTGGGCCCATGGTCGAATGTGAGGGGTGGTTCCAGGTGAGGCTGATCAGAGCTATTAAGGCCCATTCATGCTCTCAGCCCATTAGCAGTGAGAAACCAAAGAATAGGAAAATAAATTGGTTGTGTAGAGCTCAGAGGTTTACAGATACTTTGATATGGCCAGATAGTAAACCTAGGACAAAAAGTCAGTCATATTACGTGAAGACCACAAATGAGAAAGTAGGCCTGGAACCAAGATAGCAGAGATGCTAAAATCCATAAAAGAAAGAAGACATGTCTTTTTGTAAATCAAAAGAAGGGTTTAAAAAACCCAAAAGTACAACTAAAAAAATGAATGGAGTTTGATACGCAAACTCCCCCTAAGGAGGAAAGTAGGAATAATAGCACAATCCAGAGAGAAAGTTGTAATACTCAATAGAAGGTGAGACTCCTCTCCAAAGCCTGCATGTTTCTTATCTCTCTCTTCTTTATTGTTGTTGGTGGGAGTCCACTAATATGTTATTTTTTTCTCTCAGAGACAGTTCCCAGATAAATTATCAAATCACCACCCTTGTTGCATGGACTGCACTTTCTGATGACCGAGGTGAAGGTGAACTTCACTTCATATTTCTAAATTTTCACATTTTTGAAAGGTTTGTTGTATGTACTCTATCAAAATAGAGCAGTGCAAAGTATTCAACAGTTATGAAATATCAAAACTTGAGTTGTTGAGCCACTTATTCTGGTTATCGTCATCCCATGGGTTCATGCTTTATGATACATTGATAATTAGCACAATGACATGAAGCATCTTTTACCCATACCATGCTCCATCAAGCACACAGATGGGCCTTTTCTGCTGACTCCTCTGTATCGCTCTGCTCGTTTGTTAGATGATAAAAGGTTTCTGGTGAAAAACATAAGAGGAAAGTTACTCTTTCGACCAAAATGCAACTAAGGGAAAGCCAGGAAATTAAGCTTGTCCACTGCAGTAGTTTTCATATATATGCTGAGCAAGTCAATCACATATAGATTTGCCTTAAGTTTACCTTTATATTTTGTGACTAAGCTCCTTCTCTGTGAAATAGGAAATAAGGGGATGATTTTATTGCAGGAGATGTACAAATAAATAATTTCTTTCCGAAATGATTCTTTTACTTCCCAATGAAGATTCAGTCATTAATAATGAGGAAAAATTGAATGTTACTGACTGAGCTGTCTTCTGCCTGGATTCAACCTGGGGAAAAAGCATCTTTATGTATTATATGTGGCTAAGGCACATAAAAGAAATTCTATTCACCGAGACCTGAACTGACATTGCACAGGCAATTTTGTTCTCAGCATTTGCTGCTGCTGAGTGTTTGAGTCCACTATCTGCATAATATTCCTTTGACCGTTTCTTTGAGTGTATGATGTAGCTAAAGTTAATGTGCTCTTCTAGATGCTTACAGCAGGATTAATGTGACTCCAGCTGAGGCTGGTGAGCCTTTCCGATATGCTTATTAAAGTTAAAAACATGGCTGATTTGAGTAAAAGTTTTATGAACAAGGGAATGTTATTTAGACCTCAGAACATATAATGGTGATCCTCTTCAAAATACTGTTAGAAACATATCTAACTGTGGAACATTTTTAGCGTATTTTGTTGCTTCTAAGAACTTTTAGAATTTTTTAACATTTGTAAATGGAGTTTGAATTCAACAAACTTGCTCGTTTTAAAGGGTCCAGTAAGAAATATGTCTACAGGACTGAGAGCTAAATTTTACTTTTTGCCATTCAAAGAGTTCCTATCAACTTCTGTCAAGTCTGAGTAGTCTGTCAAATTAATATACACTTCCTATGTAGACTTCATTAATCTACACAGAATATGTCGTCCATCAATATTAAAAGTACCTTAACAAGGAAAGAGGGCAGACGCTGAGAGGGCTTGTGTTTCATCAATTGCTGTGCTGTGCAGCAGGTCAACATCAATAAATGATTATGGCATGGAATAGATCATTTGTACTGTGAGGCTGTTCCTAAACCCATCAATTTAGGGGCTAAGAATGAAATGCAATTTTTATATTACTTATCTTTATCTCTACTTGGTTTAATTTTACTTTCCTCCCTCCATCTATTTTCCTCTGCTCTCCTCAGCAGTTGTCGTTTCTACTGGAAAACCATATTTGCAGGTTATTCAGTTTGTGCAATTATCTTCTCTCTTTCCTCCCTTTTCCCTTTCCTTCACGATACTTTTTAGGCTTTCCTTTTTAATACTTTCCAGCTTTCCTTTTTGTCTGTTTTTTCCCACCTTCTTTTCCAGCTTCTTATCTCACATATGTATTTTTCCCTTCTCAAACTCAGTTTTTGCTAAGATAATCACTTTACTCTCTTAAAATACAGATGATTTAATTATTTTTTAAGCACCCGATTGATTTATAATTTCTGGTCTAGATTTTATGTTGTGGCAAATCAGCAAAAAATTTTGGTCATGTAGGAATTTTCTATGTTTACAATTATTTTTTGTTGGACCTATCCAGATCTTTCCAGATTTGTCCAGAAAAAAATGAACTAGATTTTAGTACAAATTTAACATTCGTTGGCCAATGTTGCTCTTGGCTGAACATTTGCAGAAGGAAAAAGATTTTTCTCTTTGCATAATGAGTAATTGTACAGATGACATTGTCCCACTCCCGAGTACCCTGGAATGGAAATGTAACATAATAAACCTTGCATCAAAAGCAGTTTGTCTGTAGAAAGAGTTGCTGTGAATCCATAAAGACTTAGAAAAGTGACTGGCAGCACGTTACAGACACCTGAATATTAATTCATCAGTCTTAATTAAGAGCAACCTCTTTAGTCCTGAGAGCTGTCATCAGAACGGAAAGAAAAAAAGAATCCCATGGGTATTTGTGCTTTTTCTTCTTCGTAATTACCCTGACACTTTCACAGGGCAAAATTGGGCCTCCTGAAACCTAATGATAATGACACCTACCCAGTTACTGAATGTGGTGGGGGAAGAGTGTGATTACTGCCTTGCTGGATTGAAAATACTTAAAATAACAAAAAGGGAAGAGAGGGCAGGAGGAAAGTAAGGTTTCTGAGGACAGGGTGCTGCTAATCGTTCACATTTTTATTATTTTCATAATGAGGTTGTCTTCCAGATATCCAAATGGGGAAGGTAAGGGCTGGATCTCCCAGTGAGCCAGCAACCAAGTAGTCCAACAAATAACACATTCAAAAAACAAGTTTTTCACTGTGTTTACTTCACTTTATTTCTGGCACAAAGGAGAATTGATTTGGTGTGTATATATACATGTATATGTATATATATATATATAAATATATGCATATTTACAGTGTATCTATACCTGAAAAATCTATTCCAAAGACCTTCAACTCTCATCAGTCTACAGCAACAAACTATTGTGTGCATATGTATGTGGGAGGCAAAGTATGGTTGTGGTGGTGGTTTATTAGAAGATACAGGATGTGTCCTTCAACTTAGACAATACAAAAATCTTCCACAGCTAAATATCATTACTTAAATGAAAACAGTAAAATTTTCATTTTCAATTGATTTTGCCAGTTAGAGTCTAAAGATACTATTTGATGAGATCCATTTTAAATAGAGCTTTTTGTATATCCCATTTCTCTGCAAAATGAATTGCACTGATCTAGGTGACAACTCAGTCTCCCTGCTTCCTATACCCACTGTCACACAGATGGATGGGTGATAGGATCGTGTCCTCCCTTATGGTATAGCTGTTGTAGCCGTTCTGATCTAAGTGGGCAGGCAGTGTCTGGGACCATCCTGTGGGGTTTCTGACACAAAATGATGCTGATTACACACAGCTCATATCTTTGAAAAAACCTTATTTGTTTACATAGTATGCATGTGTGTACAAACCATGCTTTTGGTTCCCTGAAGACAAGACAAAACCACAAGGTTTCCTCCCTCACAGTTTTCTTATGATCCTTCTGAGGGCAAGGAGATGGAGGAAGGAAGCACAGGAGAAGAAGAGGAGGGAAAGTCTTTTGGTCTTGCTTTGGGCAAACATTATGAGTAAGATAACAACAAGCTATAGCCACCCATAACCTGCTGCAACACCCTCAGGCCCCCCAGAGTAGCTTGGACTTTTTCTCTGACAGTAACAAATAGCCAGACTGCACAGACAAACTCATTGCTCACATAAGCTCTGATTTGAGCCCCATTAAACTTTTGCAGATAACAGGTACAACATCATAGCCTAAAACCCAAGGCAGACGGTGAATTTCCCTACAGCACATCATTTCATATGTGTGATGAAATGTGGCCAGCTAAGTGTGTCCGGATGGGCATCACTCTTTTGATGAACAAATCATCAAAATGTGGCAATCTGTGAGAGTCTAGGCTTGAATAAGCTCTCTCACATGGATCATTAGTGCAAGGCACAAAGTTGAAAAAATTGTTCTCCACACTTGTAACTGAAGTGGAGGAAAAAGCTCTTGAAAAGATTCTGTAATCATTTAAGTTGCTACTTCATGGATCTTGAGTGTAAGGCACTTAAAACCCTGTGAAAACAAGGAGTGTGGTGATCTTTCAACCAATACTCCAGTGCTAAAATATAAAATGCTTCCAAGACACCCAAGTTCTCCTTTCAGGTGACTTTTTACGAAATATTTTTTAACAAATGTTCTATCTAATATTACATGGTTATCACTTTCACGCTAGACTATAGAGGGATTATAACACTTATTACTTTGGTTTCCCTTCAGAGAGTTCTGCAATGTTTCAGAAATCCAGATGACTGGCACAGGTTTTGGGGAAGATGTAATTTGCCACAAGGAATGCATCCTGGTCACTACCTCCATTCTTAGAGGATATGGCAG
Organism: Gallinago undulata; assembly: GCA_026546715.1. Taxonomy (NCBI): domain Eukaryota; kingdom Metazoa; phylum Chordata; class Aves; order Charadriiformes; family Scolopacidae; genus Gallinago; species Gallinago undulata. The sequence continues at coordinate 50,528,657 of JAOTQQ010000032.1, forward strand.
ACTCCTGAGATGCAGCTAACACAAATGATGTCTGACAGGCTGTTTTAGGGCTCCGTGGGATGATATGTCATCTCCTTGGATTCTTATAAATTGATCTAGGTCAAGATCAGGGTAAAATATTCAAATTTGTCTAAAGCAGCTTTAAAGCCACTGACTTTCTACCTTTTAAAAAGTGGCTTAGACAGAGCCTTAAACTGTAATCAGCTTGTAATCACCTTTGAAATGTTTTTCTAGTCTATCTTCCTCAATGAATAGAAAGCTCTCTATTTACCAAAAGTTAAAAAGTGCCTAACTTTGGCCATAAAGCATTACTGAAATGTTGTCTGTGAGAAGTAAGTCTTGGAAGGGACTTGTTAAACCAAGAAGATTGGCAGGGATAGTAATAAGTAAATGCTCTGACCTTTATATTATACGTGATTATTTTTGAAACAAGGAGGAAAAAGGCCCTTGTCTCAGGAAAGAAGCAGTGAACACTTGAATTATTTTTCCTTCTTCCAGAATCTATGCCAAACCCAGGAATTTCCTCATGAAATTCCATCACAGCAGATTAGGATTTTATATTAAATGCTTTTGCCTGGGCTGCAAACCAAACCTCACGCCTCTTGCCCTTATTTAATAAGGTGGCCACCAAAGATTAATTTAAAAAGGAAATATTTAGTCAACTTCTTACCCCCCCTTTTGTGATACAAGGCTGTATGTGGGTAGAAGGACAAAGATACGATACGTGAAAACATGACTGGTTTGTTTTCAATTTTATGTTGTATTTCGGCTCCAAGATATGGGCATCACACTTTTCATCAGTGTCACAGAAATGCCATGAAGATCCTCCGTGGATGGTGACTTCTGCATGAGAGTGAAGGTTAACAGAGTCAAGTTTACGTTGTATATAGACACCCACTGCAGTAACTCGCAGCAGCACAAGCCCTGAGCCGTAGGGGAGCCGGATGGTCGTGCCTTGGCAGCTAGTCCCTGCTTCCTACTGAGGAATCTGGGAGATTTCTTTCTAACTGGGCTGTGTTAATGTGAGTTTCCTGCTGTGGTTATTTGCATACCTTTACTGAGCACAGCAGAGCTATTTTCCTTGCTCTGGTTTTCTCTTGCAAAACTCCAAAGTATAGAACTGTCACTCACGTTTGCCAGGGATGAAATGGGGGTGTGATCTAACATAAGTATTGGCAAGGTGGTTTAATTAATATTTATGGTTTATCTTTAATAAGCAGGCTTAGAATAAACATTTTTGTTTTGTGGTAACTTTCAATTTTTCTTTTATGCTTTTCCTTTTCCACTGTAGCCGTAATGGCTCTTTACCTGTCATACAACCATGCAGCCCCACAGAGGGACAGGGAAGGCTCTGTTAAAAAAAGCCAACATATTTGGGGGACTCAGCAAATCAACTGGGAGCCTGTTTCTCTAAGGCTGATTGATGCCAACAGGGAGACCCTCATACTGTGTGAAGCAGCGCTGTGCTGATCTCAGCACAGCTACTTTCTTTGGTGGGGGCTAAATATCTGGTCCTGAGTGTGTGTGAAGGGCGTTTTGATTTATGGGCATCATCTGTCACACCTGATAACAATTAATTGATAGGGTTGAAATCAATTCTGCTGATCCTTATGCTGATGCCCTTATCACCTGTGTGCCTGCAGAAGGTTTTGCCTCTGTCTCCTCCTCTTTACAGCCCAGTGATCCTACAATGTACCGCTTATCTCTTTGCTTCTGTTGTCCATGGTCATCCTTGCCAATGTGGCAAGCTGAGTTTGTGGTTGGGTGTCAGTACCTGTGTGAGTTGTGATGCCACGGACTTGGTGGCAGCCAAAGCACATCAGCACTGGCATTGCTGCAGCCATGCATGTCCAGCTCAGCCCGTGCTGCTATCTCACATCCTGCTGGCACCTCCAAAGCACCTCCAAGCCTGGCTTTGCCTCTGCATACCAAGAGTGTGCTTTCCTCCCCGCAGCAGAGCGCGTGGAGGAGGTAGGAGTCACTCTGAGTTGAGCCCCCCTGCCAGCAGTGGCTTATCACGCTATGTCGGTCTGGCTTGCTTCTTACGTAGGGCAGCAGGAAAAACCCCTCCCTGTGCTGCTGCTCCTGCTCAGTTTATCATTCCAATACTATACATAGTCCATTTGTCTAGCGCTCCTTCTGTGTTTGTAGGTTAGACACACCCTCTGGGTCAGCTTCACATCTTCAGCTGAAAATGTAGGTCAGCTGCAATATGCTCCTCATCTTTTAAAGCACTGGTCCTCACACGCAACTCCACAGTACATTGTATTTGCCCATCTTTTAAAAACACTTGTTCTGATAGAGTAGTGAGTGGTTCAGCTGCCTGTGACATTATCAGTCCCACCAGCATGGCAGCAAAAATTTTTCTGTCTAGGTCTTGCACACATTTAACAAAGCCGTTTTCTACTGTTTCATTTGAGGGTTTTCTTGCTAGGTTTTTGGTAAGGGGACACTGATCTCAGCCCTATCAAGTAAACTACTTATTATCAAATGTGACAGTTGATGTCCATAAATTAAAGCTAGTTCTTCAGCTTTTCTGCTGTGCTCAGATTCTGTCTCTTCTGATACTAAATCTAAGATTTGTTCATTCCTGCATCCTCAAGAACCCATCAGAGGTTTGAAGACTATGTTTGAAAGGGCTGTCCATTCCCCACCTCCCTGACAGCCAGGAGATGCTCATCAAGAAAGGTTAAAGGAGAGTTAAAGGCAGCTGGTCCCAGCTCCTACCCAATTTTAAATATTTGTGAGATATTCAGTGCTGAAATTTGTGGATTTGAGGAATTTGGGAAGAAAAATACTTGTTGAGTAGAATGATGGTAATATTCCACACATTTGGAATTAAAGACATGTCCAATGCCAAACTCTGCATCCACGAGTGGCTGGCAGTGCTGAGGATGTGTCAGCGTCAGCTGCAAGTCTCGTGTCTTTATTTTCCTGAAATGAATGGCAGATTTGGTGAGAGACTGTCCTGTGCTATGTACTCCAATTGGACTCTAGGAAAAAATATATTAATTAGCTTCCATCTACATGACTCACTGAAACTATTGCATCCCCTAAAGACTAGAGACAACAGGCATAAACAGAGGTTCCCCCTGAACATCAGGAAACACTTTTTTACCGTGAGGGTGACCGAGCACTGGCAGAGGTTGCCCAGAGAGGTCTCTATCCTTGGAGATGTTAAAATCTGTCTGGACAAGGTCCTGGGCAACCAGCTCTAGGTGGCTGAGCAGGGAGGTAAGACCAGATAACCTCCAGAGGTCCCTTCCAACCTCAACCGTTTTGTGATTCTGAGATGGCTGATGTACCAACAGCACTTCTAAAATCAGGCAGACACTTAAGCAGAGTGACAAAGAAAACTCCAAGACATAAATGATTTTTTCAAGTGACTTACTAACTAGTTTTCATGGCATGAACTGTGATCACGAGCAAGTTTTATGTTTATCATAGAAATTACCCAAACTGTTCTCTTGAGATTTTTGTCTGTTACTGGAACTAAAATGTGAGTAAGATTTCAACACTGGAAACCACAAAATATTTCACTGATGGGGTACAGCTTGAATTCAAAGAGAAATGGTGTTGGGTTTGGTCTCTGGCCACTGAAAATATGCACATGTTAATACCAGTCATTAAGGTTTGGGGCTAAATTCTAGTAAGAAAAAGAAGTCAGTTAGCAACAGAACTCAATTAGCGACAAAGTTGTGTATAAAACAACAGTTTGTCTCTAAGGATCAAAAAAATATGGATGACAAAAATGCTTAGAGTTTATACACTTAGCAGGGAAGCAAATACAGACCTGCGGAAGAGAAGACTGCAAATATTAAACCATATTCTTAGCCAAGGCCACCCTTTCACCCATCGAACTGAAAAGAAAGAGACCCTGGAGAGAAGGAATTGCCAGAACTGACGGCTGCAAAAAATCATTATTTGAAAAACCTCAGTCAGGATGGAGACAAATGAAAACCAGTAGACTAGCTGGAGTACTGATCTGATCCAACGTGTCAGTATTTAGTCATCGTAAGGAAAAAGTGATACCTTTTTGTATGACTATTTCTTTTGCTCTGTTTTCTCCCTATAGACTTTAATCCTTTAGGAACTATTTGACCTGCAGCATGCGCAGCCCAATGACTTCTACTGAGTGACATCTTTGTGAAATCCATAGTTTATCAAGAAGCTGAAGAATTTCTTTTAGAAACAGACAATTATTAAGTTACAGGTGAGTTTCTTCAAAGCTTAACTTCTTTCCTGATTAAAAATGCATACATTATGTCTAGTATGAATGTATTTAGCTTCAGCTAGATCTAGCTGTCAGATACTCTTATACCTTTTCTTCTAAAATAGAAAGCCTGATTGTATCAGAAATCTTTTTTTTTTCCTCTCTGGATAATTCTAGGCTGTGATCATATTAACCTTCTCTCTGCTAAACTGTTGCCTGAGCTCTTGTAGCCTCTCACTGCAAGGTAGATGAGACTCACTCCTCAAACACTTATACAGAGCTACCTTGGAATACCTACAAGCAGTTTTATAGATGATAAAGTATTTTTAAAGAGTGTTTTGGGTTTTTTTTTCCTTTTAGAGGTTTTTTTTTTCTTCCTGCCACTATCCACAAGTCCAATATCTATATCTTGGTTGCCCAGGCAACCTCTGCTGGCTGAACCCTGGGTGCAGTGCTGGGTTTTCAGTTCTCCACCATAGACGGAGGCTGATGTGAAAGATAAAGGAACAGGTAATGAGCTTAAGGGGGTTAGGAAAGCCCAATTAGGTGACTGACAGCAGTAATGGGAGTTTTATTTAAAGGTTAACAGTGCTAATAAATGCATTTATGCAGATAATTAAAAAAATCCTATGACTTGCAGGAAATAGTAGGGGGAGATTTTACATCAGTGCATTTCTAATATCAGCTGAAGTGCAATAGCTAAAAGTAATACAAAGATATGAGTGACATTTGCTAAGCATGTTACTTAAACTGAAATTGATACAGCTCATGTTTTTTCATGTGTGCATGTCCTTGCATTTGGAAAGTATGAGCAGAAACTCCCACCCAGGCAAAGGAAGAGCATTTAAGATGTTCTGAAAGTGCATTATATTAAGGCTTGACTTTTAAATGAAAAATCATTATCCATCTCTACCAAAAAACGCTTCAGGTAAATAATAGAGATTCATTTCCTGTACAGAACTTATGTTTTTCATTAATGATCAGTAGATGTGCTGCTTTACAGCTACAGACATGTTTGTTTGCCCTTGAAAAGGTAGCTGGTCGGGACAGGAAACTCACTCCAACAGAAAGTTTTAGCATTTCAAAAGCCCCAGAAGGATGTTCTCCCACTAAAACTTTCTCTTAATGAGGATTTCAGTGTTTCTTAAACAGGCAGCTTTCTTTTGGTCCAACAAAGAGTTGAATTACATGCAAACAGCTCGTTTCCAAGTAGTTAGACTTGACCCTCAATCCAAACAGGGTTTCGGGCAGTTTGTACCACCATGTCACTGTCCCAAGGGTGGCGGTAATCTGTGTGAGATTCTAGGTCCTGCAGGCTCTTGGTACGTAGGTATACTCTTTGAATTATAAATTAAGTAAATTAAGCTTAAGTAAATTTAAGGTTAATTACTTTTAAGCTTTTGAAAGCTTTTGACATTTTGCACCTCCCACTGATTCATGTGGGCATGGAACTTCAAAAATCTCTTGGTTTATTAATAGCCCTCATTTGCTGGTACAACAGGTGACTTGTTCTAACATGGCAACCTAGAAAAATAAATAAATCTCAAAGAAGTTAAAATAATTTAAAATATATTAAAATATGATAGAAAACAATCACATTCTTAAAGGAAAGCTGTACCGAATGTTATTATTTATATAATGTTACAAAAATACTACCATCACTCGAAGCACAGAAAAGGGGATTCTACACCTGGGACTTCACTACCACTTGAATCAATGCATTCCTCCTACAAAATAGTTCCATTTTCTCAATACAAAATAATCAAGGCTACTTCCAGTTGTCTTGAAGGAGCTCACAGACTCAGCAGGTTTTTGAAGGATAAAGCATTAGGAAGATTTCAGCTAAGGTTCAGGGAGAAAAGGTCTTCAGACAGCTGGGCTTTTATTTAGAGCTGAATCTCTAAAACGCCTAACTACCAAAATAATGCTCTGCAATTATTCCCTGTATTCTGGAAATGTTACTGTACTGCTACAGCTACCACTGCCAAATCATATGGAGGTATGGGTTTGTGCTATAATAAATGACCCAGACTATACCTTGAGTTATAAGAAGGAGTTGTCAGAAGAAATGTTCAAGAGGAAAGAGATGGAGAAGACAAGTGAAAAATGCAGAAGTAAAAAAAAAAACCACAAATTTCCAGAGGCAAATTTCAGAAACAAACCATGGAAGGTCATTACAGATATTATTGCAGCATTGTCAGCCTTAAGAATATATGAATTGGGAGAGAATGAGGTCAAAAATAGTGTCTCTCCCCACCCAACTAACACATAGACAGTAGGGGGGCAATAAAGACAAAACAGCAGTTTTGCAAAAAATTTTTGTAAACTTTAATTACAAAAAATGCAGCAAAACAGAGTTTTCAATGAATACTGTTATTTCAGCCATCCGAGGCTTAAAAGATGGACAGTTTCAGGCTTTCTTTGCAGATAAAGAGGGGAAGGTGCTGTTGTGCCCAAGGCTGGTTTAGGGACCACTCCTGGAAGATCTTCACCCCTCTTCCAGCTTCCCCAGCCACGCTTCCACTCACCATCCCCAGCCTTGATGCTCAGCAAACTTCCCAGAATGACTTTGTCTCCAAAGGACAGGCCTGAGGATCACTGAAGACACCCTCAAAGGCCAGTCTCTGCCTGGAAAGGCTGTTCAGGCTCCGTGGCAGATGCTGAAAAGCCTGAGCATCTTTTCCCCAAGGACTAACTGAAAGTGCTCTGAACTGCTCCCACTCTATAGGAGATTGTTTGCTCCTCCCAGGACCACAGAGACACCCACTTCTGTGAAAAGGGATCAGATCCTGATACTCTTCCTACATGTCCACCCCTTTGCCTTGCGCTCACGGTGATGCCACCGATCCAAGCCAGGCTACCTTCCCCATTTCCACTGCATTTTTATTTGATACTACATCTGGAAGAAATATGATGGGCTATCTTTTGTGAACCTTTTCCCAGGGACAATTTTCCCATAGGAATTATGTTTAGGAGAACACGGAGGACTTTTTTCAAAATTAATCTCTCACTGTTAGTTTCTTTTGGTTAAAATTTATTTCCGATAAAACTGGGTTTTTTTGGAGTTTCCAGAAAACAGCACAAGTTCATACTATCCTGACTTTCATGAGCAAATGAATGACTGAGTTTCAGGAAGTTTCAATTAAAAATAGTTAATAAAAAGACTAATAAATAACTTTAGAAAAGTCATGAGTTTAAATGAAGTTAGTGTATTAATATTTTTTTTTTGCTTTCATCAATAAACTTTCAGTCCCAAATTTGGAGGCTGCAGGGAAGAAAGGTTTTTCTTTCCACTCTTCTGTTTCTCTTTCAATTCTCTTCATTGCAGGAAGGAAAATTAAAACGTTAATCAAAGAGGGGACAGGGAAAAGCAAAATGTAAAATGAAACCCAGAAACTTAAATCTTCTGTGTTTTGGTTTCAAATTTAATTTTCAGTGAAAATTAATTTTACATGCAAATAATTGCATAAATTTCTAATGCATTTTAAAAGTTTTGAATAAAATTTTAATCTGTTCATTTTCCTCTGATTAGCAAGTGTTAACAGCGTGGCTTGGACTATATGTTTACTTGATCTTTAATTGCTAATTGTCCCTTTCTAAATTTCCAATACTTTTTTGCTGATGGCAGTTTTCTAAGACTTCAGAATGTTGATTACTTAATTGATTTATTGGTCGATTAATAGTGGATTCTGCAATATTTCCTTCAAGAATTGATTAATTAGACTGTGAAATTACTCAGACCATAAGCAAAGATGCATTTCCCAAAAGCTGCCCTTTATTAGAATGGTTTCCAAACTTTGCTGGTCTGTAGTTTCTCTAAACTTTCCAGTATAGATTAAAGGTGCTCCTCTGTGTTTGATTTATTTGGTAGTTAAGCATTTTCCAACAAGTTCCGAAACTATTTCTCTTTTCTATGCAAATACTCATTTTAGAATTTGAGGAGGCAGAGGAGGAGACTTTCAAAGTTTTCTATAAGAATGAGCATTTTGTCAAAAAATATTTTAGGCATATTTGCCTATTTACATAAATTCTGAAGAATGCTATACAGTACATTATCTAATGTGCTACTTTCAGAAGAAAAATAATCAACAAATACCATTCAATGTGGTATTTAAAAATATGACTGTTATTTCTCTGTTAACAGGCTACTGTTTGGGGAGAAACAGGATCAGTCACATGAAAGAAGACCATCAGAGACAGGTATATTCAGTCTCAAAACATAAAAGGGGAAAAGGGGATGAGATCATCTTCTATAAATATAGAAAAAGAGCCCTTTCTATTAAAGGATAATACTGGCAGAGGAATAAACAGATAAATAGATACTATAAATAGACTGGGAATGCATTTAGACTGGAAATAATACAAAATTTGCTAAGTGCTAGAGCAAGCACTTAGCTTTACCATTCTGGTCTGGTCTGAGTGGTAAAAAAGGAACAAGATCCAAACTAATTTTAGGACAAAATAGGTGCAGTATAATCCCTCATATGTTGGAATATAGGTATTAATAGCACAATATGTACACAAATGCCTAAGAAGGATTATATGGTATGAGTTGGTGATGAGATTCCCTTTTTCTGGTTCTGTTGCAATTTCAATCAAAAAAAATCAACTTCAGAAGCACCTTAATCCATGTAATTTATTTAGGGTCTGCTTATAAGAATTGTCCAGACCTAGAAGAAAAATTATTTGTTTAAAAAAAAGGTGGAATCAATGATGCCTTCTCATCTTAAGCAAGTATTTCTTCTGGTACTCCCTAATTGTTGAATTTCACTTTTGGTGTTTACAGAAGTGCTCTCCACAAAGCAACCAATCTCTGGGTTTCCCATGTAGGTCCTCTTCTCTGCTCCCAATCTCCCCTCAGTTGGAAGAAAAACAAGAGAAGTCTCTCTGCTGCTGCAGGATAGTGTATGTCTGGAGATACTCAAGAAATGGACTCAGACATGGGATTCATGTCTTCATAGCATATTACATCCTCAGGGAGAAACAATTGTGCAAAGCCAGTCAGAAACTGGAATTGCTCAGATGGGGGAGAGAGAACAAGTAGTATGGCAATGAAGAGACTCGAAAAAAAGAGAATACAAACAAGATCTCTATTTACATTTCTGTTTTGGGGCTGCTTGAAAGTTTTTGAGGAGTTTTAAATACTAGAAGCAGCTGTAGTTGATGGGCAAAGTGTGGGTGATGGGGTCAAGCTTCAAGACAGGTATCGCATGGCTATCGGGAGAACACATTAAATAAATATGTGCCAGTCTAGAAACAGTGGCATTTCCAGGTAAGAAAATGCAAGGAGCATATTCTTATCAAACAGCTGCAGTAATAACCTTTTCTAGCCACCATTGTGCTCATGATTTTATTTTTTTCTCTTTCATGAATTTTTATGTGACTTTTAATGTTTTGTCTTGTGGTCTGTATAGGACAATTGACAGCTATACAATTATACAAAGGGGAAAGCAGCTCCAAATTTCCATCTTTAAAGAGAAAAAGATATCTAGAAGCACCTCAAGACGTTCCTGTGGGCACGTTATTTAAACACACAATTTTTTATCCTCTTATCTCAAGATAGAACATCTCCTATACAGAGTTAAAACATACCAGATCTATAACTCTTGATCAGGATTAACAAAAATAGTGAAATGCTGTGTTAATCTAGATTATTTCCTCACTCCTTTATAATAATATATTTTGTCTTTTATTTTCATTAAATATTCTTCTTTTCCTTCCAGCAGACAAAACAGTAACACATTCCCCAGACAAACCGTGTAGGTGTGTTGCCAAGGACAACAGTTTCAGACATAAATTACTTTTGAACCACAAACCCTTTTATTGCTCTTTATTGAAGGCCATCTGTATGTTGTTATGTTAATTTAACGCTTTCAACTAACCCTTCTGAACATAGCAATTTGGTGTGTTTGCAAACGTCCATGTTACAGCCATTTTTCATGAGGTGGTGACATTAAGTTACAGACTGCAAACAGGTATGTCCTACTGCAACTCAAGGTTTAAAACAATTTTTTTTAAAGTAGAGGGAAGCATTCTTGAAAGAGTAATTCCTAAAATGTAACTAAAAGGGAATTAAAGCAACCCAATAAAAAATTCACAACTCATGATTTCACCTTATCGATTAAATGTATACAAGAGAAAAAAAGCACAGTGCATTACACAAGATTGCCTGCTTTCCAAATTAGAATTTCATAGCAGTTGCCTAGACTTGATCCTTCACCACTATCAATTTGAGCATTGCTTTTTCCTGCTGAAGCTGGTGGAGCTTCAATGAGCTTCATATTTTCTGAAATGTGGACTAATATTTAAAAAACAAATATTTGCCTGACTATGAAAACTTCAGTCAATTAGAAAGAAAAGTTTTCAAGGTAGAAAGTCTTTTTGCTGTGGTATCAGCTTCACTCCTTGACATTGACTGAGGGTAAAAATGAGTCAGATTCTCAGGGAAAGGGTGTAATTGATGGTGTTATGAAATTGCACTGATTTATGCCAGCCAGAGACCTGGCTGTTGCTCTTTGTTTTGCTTTTTTTGATAGGCACTAGATGCACTCTGTGTCTGGCTGGATCTGACTACAAACTTTCAGGTACATAAACCACTTGGCTTTTGCTCCCTGTACGTTGCCAAAGACACTGTGGATGCTGAATCAATTACAAACATTATAACATTAGTGGGTTAGTTGCAGAATGCTGTAGAGTTTTGAACACTACATTCTTAAAGAGGTTATTAAATTGTTTCAGTCTATAAGGACCTTCGGAAATGTTATTTTTTGAGGGAAAAAAAAAAAAGCTCAAATAGCTGATAGCAACCCTATGCATATATAGAAATATACAATACATATAGAATAGCCCTCCAAAAGAAAACCTTAAAAGATGGTGGCAGAGACAAGATGTTGAAGAGCACAATTTTTGCATTGGCCCCTAAGTTTTATATTTTATAAGAATTTCAGCTGTAGTTGATTTGGAGCTTGGATGTCCCTGTTCTCTTGAATATCTATGAAAATTTAGGCCAGAGATCCAAATTGGTCCATCATCAGGTGATAACCTATAGCAATGGGCAAGAGCAGTCTTCATGTGCTAGCTGGATCAGAGCAGCAGGCTGGATATGTATATGCCATATATTACTCATAGGAGCTCGTTTCACAAAGAATCCAGTTCCCTGGAACTGGGAACTACACCTGAAAATAGCCCAGAGAAATAGACCCTCTTTGACAGTGACCCTGTCTATTTTTTTCTTGTGGTTGCCATGATCTTGAGAAGCTGTAGGGCTGATCTTCAGGTATCTCCCTTTGAGGTGAGACGAGCAAAAGTGCTGCTAAAGAACATTACTGAATTTCTGAAGTGGTGCTTGGAGGCAGTTTGTTCTCAAAAAAGATTTTATAATTTTCTTATTTTGTTGTTGTCAAAACTAAGCAATGGAGCTAGGTAAAATATATCCCCAAAATATTGAAAATATTTATATAAGAACCATTGCATCTCTGAAAGCAATAAATAACAGGACAAAGACTCCTTGCTTACCTTGCAGGACTTTTCCAGACCAGAGACTAGAGAGTGTATATACGCTCCTGCCGATCTCTCTCTTTCCATAGGATTTGGACCTTGAGCCCCTAGAGCTCATACGCCCCAAAGGTGTTACAGGCAGTGCTCAGGAAGCCCAATGCTTTCAATTATTCTTCGTAAAGTTACCTGTTGCTACCGGGCCAAGTGCTCTGCAATTTGAGAGTCCCAGAGCCTTAATTTTTCAGCCTGGGAACTAAGGTCCTGGTGAGTTAAGTGCTTGGTCTGGCACAAATTTTGCTCAAGATCTCACTTAGGACTCTGGTTACTGGGTTCCTCTGTCTCTCCACTTTCTTAGAGCAAAACTCAAGGAATCCCAATGCTCAGCTATCTCTTCTTCACCCTCCCACTAGGATACAGAGTACAAGAAGTAATAAAAGTCATTAAAAAATAAGCCAAAGAAAAATACTTAGTAAATAGGGGGAAATGACTGCAACAGAAAAAAATGGAAAATAAGGAAAGGGGAAAATCACAACACAGCACTAAGACTTTAACTACCAGCAATAAGAAAAGGTGATGGACAAGTAGGCTGTCAGCAATGTGTGTGCATCCAAATGTCTGCGGAAGTCAGTTTATGAGTCAAAAGATGACTGAGAATGCAAGGGAGGAAAATGACATTGTCCAAAAAGGTTAGAAGATAAAATTAAATGCATTAATAACATGTGTTGAAAATTGCAGAGCGTACCTCTGTGGTTAACATGATTGTTGGGAAAAGACTTGTAGAAAGATCATTTGGAAAGTGCTCAGAAGTAATAAAAAAAAACGGCAAAAGATATGCAAAATTACTTTGTGTTTCTGGAGTATCTTGGATAAAATCTTAGATGAAATACAATTACAGGCAAGGAGCCTTGTGTAACTTTTCATGTGGTTATTGTCTGGACAGATTATAGCTTTCATATACACAAAGAGTAATTCTATGTTTCAAATTCTTTTTCAAATGAGCTGTTTGAAAAGGAATTTCAAAATATTGACAAAGAAAAATGGTAGAATTTAACTTGGTAGAGATGAAATCTGAGGGATTTGAGGGATTTCTCTAATTCACACTATTGAAAAGGATCACCTGCTGAACCATGCTTAGTGCCGTTTGATAAAGCAGAACTGCCTAAATAAATGGCTCTGCAAATTTAGCTGGGTAGACTTACACTATTTAAATGCAGGAGATGAATCATTGATGATACAAAGGTAAGTACCAGAAGAAAGGAAACGAAGAGATGACTTATAAGAAAAAAAGCCATGGGGACATGGGCATCAGTCAGTCTGTCAGTCTCCCAAAGGAAGCAAAAGAATATTCAGTAAAACTTAGACTATACAATAAAATAAATGGTCTAAAAGTGAGAGTATTTCTTCATCAGCAAGGTGTACAGCAGAGAAAAAAAGTTTATTTTTTAGCTCTGATACTGTAGTTCGTGTGCTTCACTTGCCAGTTTTCTTTAAAAAACTGATCACATTCAGAAGGTAACACACATCTTGCATGTTCACACCATTTGCACTAGAACTACAGCTTTTTCTTTTTTTCTTTTTAAAATCTGTGAAAACCTGTATTATCTTTCATCTCATCTCACTTCAGTGCTCATTACGTAAAATTTAAGCCCTCCTGATGTGAATTAGAGCTATATCACATGAGCTTTTTAATATTTCCAAGTAAAAAAATAAAATTCTGTGATATTTTCATAAATATCTGATTCCCTTTTTCATCCATCCCCAGCTTTTGAAGAAAAATGCTAAGTTTACGAATAAACACTTTTTTTGGATCACTAACTAAACAAAACAGTTAAATTCAGAGAAACTTTTTGCAGCAAAACAAATCAAACTTCTTTGCTAGTCAGCTAAAACTTCTAATGGAGTCTAAAAAATATATGTTTTAATCTCATTCACTTGGGGCTTATTCTTCTTTTAATTTACTTTAGGGAAATGTAAAAAGAAATGTCATTTGGAAATGCATGGAGTTATTCAAAGCGCTCAGTTTAATTTTTTCCTGTGACCTACCTCTGCCTAGTCAAAGCAACGTCAATTTTAACTAAGCCCATTTTCCTCTTTTGTGATTCCACTTTTACCACACTGTAAAAAATCTAAATTTTCTGCCAGGAAAGGAGGCAACCCACAGGCTCCTATGTAAGACTTTCCCCAGTTTCTCACCCTGGCCCAACGTCAGACTTCACCCCATGAGTCAGAAGTTCTTCAGAAATTGAATTAGTTGGCAGTTGCCTGAATAAAGACACTAAAAACCAGTCAGGACTTTAGAAGCAAACCCAGTGGCGAGGGGAATAAAATTCCCTTCGTGATCCCTCTACCAGGAGAGTTGTCTTTGATATTTCCTGAAGCTGCTATTTAGCATTTTGGGGACTTCTAACTAGGGTTGAATCTAAACCTTTTACACAGCACAGACTCTGTACATCTAAAAGGAAGGTTAGCAGCCATTTTGGCCTCTTCAGGGACCTGCCTGGAAGAGCCCGATGGGGTACGGACATGGAGGGAAGACAGGTCAAAGAGATTTAGTTTGTGATCCCACTCAAAGGGACCTCAGTGGGATGGAGAAATGAGTTAACAGGAATCTCACAAAATTCAATATAGAGAAATGCAAAATCCTCTACCTGGGCAGAGATAACCCCATGCACCAACACAGCACACGGAGGCCAGACAGCTGGAAAGCAGCTCTGCAGAAAAGGACCTGGTGAGGAGCTGGCAGGCAACAAGTTGACCACAAGCCAGCAACGCATCCTCGCCATTGCAACATCAGCCATTCTGTAATTTTGTTGTCCTTGGCAAGTTTTCATGTCCCCGTGAAACATTCTCATGTGATGTTTTCCTCAATCTTAGCGAAAATTTATCAAGTGCCACTCTTGCCAGCTGGCTGAGGCGAGAACAGCCCAGCCATCAGAAGGGACTTGCACCCACCCTCTGTCACCTGTTTTTAACTGGGGCGGCCTCATGCAAATCTGTGATGCTTCCCCACGGGTTACTCTGTAATGCAGATCTTAAGCACCACGAGCATACGAATCAGAACATTTGTGAGTACAATAAGCCTGACAGAGAAGTTATGATGCTGTGGACTGATCAAAAGCTGTCTTTCATTGTGCAGCTGAGAATACTGCAATTCGAGAGAAATTAAAGTCTTCAAAGTTGTGGCTGTGCAGCTTAGCAGATGGGCTTCTTCAAAGATTCACTATTAGTCTAACAGAAACTATAAATACCGGAGTGTGATTTGAACAACCAAAACACACACCTGCTGGTTTAAATCCATCAGAAATATGGTCAGCTCTCTGCAGCAAAAGCAATGGAAAAAACCCTCCCTGCTGGCTAAAGAAAGCCATATTAAGCACCTTGTCTTGCTAGGTGGGACACAACGGTTGTTTTCACCATATAAATGATCAGAGAAAATAGGAAGTAATTCAATTTCATGACATTTTTAGAAAAAACACCAATGCAAGCACATTTTTATACAGAGGTCGTCATTCTGAGGAACGAGGAACAATAAAGGCCTGGGATTATCCTACAGGAGAAAATTTCAGACTCCAGTACTGGTCTTCATCCTCCTTTCCCTGCACATTTCACGTCTCTGCTTCTGGTGCTCAGATGATTTTTAGGCTGAGACCCATGAGAAAACAGCTGATTGTTTTAGGGTTGAAAATGCAAAGCAGCAGTCTGTTACATACAGAAAGTGTATGTAACAATTTGGGATCCCTAGATATACCCAGGGCAGCCAGATGACAACTGAAAAGAAACCTGATCACCATGGACTTCTTTGAAATCACCTCCCACATGGGGCTCAGAAGAGCCCACGCTGAGAGCCATGCTGCCATGGTTCCACAGCTGTCAATGCCCTCACCACCAAAATTAGCACTAGCTGCAGCACTCGCATATGTTGAAATCTCACCATCAACTGTGGTAGCAATATAACCCCACAAAATGGCAAAACCTATACTAAGGGGACAAAGAGTAAAAGCAGGGGAACAGCCATGTAGGGTATTTGTTTATATTGGACCTTCCTGTGTGTGGGTGCAGAGGCTTTTGATAAAGAATGGACTTGATGTTGATGGATGGGGCAGTAATTTCTACCAGACCAGACTGCTCCCAAAGCAAGGGAGGGTGACGTTAACTCCTGCTGGACTCACTGCAATTCCTCTGGACACCAATGTGACCGTCTGTTCTTCATCCTGCCTCAGAGTGTCCATTGCCAGAGACCACTGCTGAATGAGAAAAATGATTTTTAGAAACGACTTCATACCTCTTGCACAGTCGTGAGTCACTTCCACAGAAGATGTGGCCCGTTCCCTGTTGCCCGCATATGGTTACACGCAGCAGCAACCGACATCTTGGGCAGCAAATACAGAGAGAACTTCTTTCAATCCTGCTCAGCCCTCGCCCCACATGTCTGTTTTCAACTGCTTTGCTGTATCGTTTCCATCAGCAGAGCTCTTCTGTGCAGTGATTTCCAGTGTTTCATCTCTTGGTAGCAGGTTGAAGTTTAGACTTAAATATTTTAGTTGATGTTTAGTTTGCTTCACTTTGTTTTCTCCTCACCACTTTTCTCTTGATCTTCTGCTGTTCTTCCTTTCCTTCCTAAGTCCTTGCTATACCACTGATTGTTAGGCCTCAGTCTCCTTTGAAACCAAAGGGAGTTTGCCTAGAAAATTATGGCTTTCCTTGCCCAGCATGTGTCATCCCTCTTACTCCTAAAAAAAATATAAAACTGAAAAATGTAGATATTTTTCCCCCTCTCAGAGATGTATTTTGTGCCAAAAGGTCCAGCATCAGTGCCTTGTTTATACAGCACAGCATCTATAAGAGTCTGCTGGTGAGCTCTGGATGGATGCCTTTGTGCAGTGCCCAGGGTAAGACTGTCCCATCTCTGCACTTCCTACATTTTAGACCACAGGAGACACAGATGGTGGGTTACAAAGATGCAGTCACAGCTGTTCCATGTGATTCAGACAGATACATTCCCAAGGTCGAGTCTGGAGGAGCCTGAGATTACACAGATCTTCAGGTTTTGGGCGCGGAGAAGTTTACCCACAGTAACAGAGGAGTCCTGCACACAAACACAGCTCATGCTCTAACTCAGCTAAGATATCAGCTTGGTGCTGTAATGGAGAGGTTCCCTATTGCTGGGAGGCTAAATCCACCTGGATAACTACAGCGTTTCTGATCTGAGCTGCCTTGCATCCCGTGGGCTCAGCAGACTTGCTCCTCCATGGCTGTGAAAGACCACGCAGGTATCTTCTGCCACCTAGGACAAGCAGCCCTTTGGCTGCAGCTCTCCATCTGTATAACAGAAATAAATTGCCCTCTTATTTTTTAGAGGTCTTATAAGCATTGGCATTTTGAAGATTTTTATACAGTCAATTACTATGGTAATATAAATATGATTGATAAAAATAATGTTTATTAATATCAGTAAAGTTGCAGTAAATGCTGTCAGGCCTCACTGAGCCGCAGACATTGAAAATTCAGAGCTTTATGTTTGATTTTATAGCTGGCTGAGAATTAGTTGTCTCTAAAGCCTGAGACGTGGGACTCCAGGCACAGTAGGAGCTCTGTGACTTCGCCCTCCCACCTCTAGCCATGACTGCTGACTTTCATGCTCGTACACGACACAGCTCAGTGTATGCTGCTGTGCGGGTTTTTGCAGGAATCCTGGAGGAAAGCAGAGGCCTCCATTTGACAGGGAAGAAAAAGGTAGCAAATTATTGGGAAGATAAATTTCCAGCAAGACATATCTCATTGTATTAACCTGGATTGTACCTGATTGTAAGCACAGGTCACAAGCACAGGGAGGCTGTTTGGTGCCTGAGGGATGGAGGTGTTTTCCCTGTCATGTGAGAAAAAGGAGAGAAGGAAAAAAATCCTGTCCAGGTTTATGTATAGCCGGGCAGTTTTCACACATACCCTCATCTATCAGGTTTCTATGGCCTGGGGCTGAGAGCTGCTGTGTCTGTTGCTGTACTGGATCTCCCATTCTGGTCCCCGTCCCCATGATGCGCCTTCTCTGGCTGACGCCATCATTCTGCTCCTTTACAGGGAGCAAGTTTCCAATAAACATGAGTCAGGCTTTTTTAGCTGGGGTTTTAATTAATTTTTGTTTGGAGCAGCTTTGTCACAGTTCCCTATGCTCATGCCGGGATTCCTTATTAAGGGTATCACAAGTGTGGGGGGGAAAAAGAAAGGAAGCTTTGTGCAAACAGTGTAGGCAGAGAAAGCAAATGAAATTGGGTATTTAAACCCAAGGCTGTCTGTTCCCTTTGGAGGAAAAGAAGAAGAAGGAGAAGAAGAAGAGGAAGAAGAAGAAGAAGAGGAAGAAGAAGAAGAAGAAGAAGAAGAAGAAGAAGAAGAAGAAGAAGAAGAAGAAGAAGAAGAAGAAGAAGAAGAAGAAAGGCACATGAAGAAAAAGCCCAGAAATTTCTTCCTGAAGAAGGGTGTATACGTGTAGCCTTCAGACTCCCACAGCACGTGATTGCATTTGGAAGGTGAGCACATGTTGCTTTCACTGCAAAGGAAAGGCAGCATGACACATGAATAAATTAGCAACTGAATTAAACTAAATTAGCAATTGCTTCTATAGAAAAAGAAAGATAACTTCCTTTTCTCTGCATAAAGAGACATCTCTGGACCTGAAGAGATCTAGTCTTCTATCTAAACTCCTTGAGTCAAAAGCCATCACAGTGACTCATTTCAAGCAGTGTTATTCTAGCAGTGCGCTATTATAAGATATACTCTACATTTTCTTTGGCTATTGGATTTTACACACAGCACATGCCGTTCCCAGCAAACAATGCAGACACAGATTTAATATGAGCTGAAATAAATGCTGCTTTTTTTTTCTTATGTCTTCTAGCTATTCTGTTTAATAAAATAGTTGGGATTTTTTGGGGGCACTTCTTCTATACTGACAATAGCATTCTCAGAACAGAAAGGGTAAAAAAATCTGCTTGCTTCAGGAAGATATATGTAGCAGTGGGGTTCCCTGTTAATTTTCATTGAGAAGTGGAGAGAGAAGGTTTGTTTACGAGAACAAGAGCCCTCAGTGGCTCTTGGAAATGTGAAAGTACATCCCAAGCATAACCAGTAATCTTTGGAGGTCACACTTGGTCAGTAATACTTGCCTGAATCCAGTGCGCACAGAGCAGGGTAGAGGGACCACTTTAATTTCAGTATCCCTGGAGAACCTATAAAGTCTCATCTAAAGTTCATCATTCCTCAGGCTCCATTTGCTTCACAATATTCAACAATTGTGCATCTCATAAATCAGTAAGTCTTGATGTGATTTGAAAAGCCCTGGCTGGAGTTTTTAAGAGAGCCGTCTGTGTTGTTTTGGCTCTCATCCCTGTTTCCAGATGGTAACATGCATTTAAAGACATTGCATACATTTCCACCCAAAACACAAACAAATAAACAAAACCTGTGCTAAAAATGTTTCGACATTTACAAAATCAAGCACCAGAAGTTAAGAAATGTGAGAAGGCACATCACCGTGCAGCCAATTCTCAGAATATTCATAAATTAGAAAACTGAAATTAGTCTTAAACACTCTTTGCCCCACTTCTCCGAATTTCTTATGCATGAGTGATTAAATTTGTATGCAGGTTTCACAAGTTCCTGCAATACCTCTCATATCTATCCATTAGATTTTTTTTCTGGTCCAACCCTAGCTTTTTCACAGCAACAGCACAACAGCAGCTCTCAATCAACTTCAGCCCGAAATACATCAGTATCTTTGTCTTCATCTTGTTTCCAGTGGGTGATTATTGCAGAAGTCTCATCACCAGCCCCACGACATTGTGTCCTCCACGAAGGCTTGCAAGCCCCTTCCCACCTCCCCAGCCTGAAAAGCCACCCCATTCCTTGGTGGACATCCGAGTCCACCTCTGCGCTTGTTTTGCACATAGTTTTGCTTCATCTGCACAAAGCCAGCCCAGGTCAGCAATAAGCATTAGATACTCAAGGGACTTCTTTCCCACCATCTCTCCCTGGGGCAGTTCTTTGCCTGCCTGATATTACTTATATATTAAAGGCTTATCCCTATTCTGTCCTCTCACAGCCATACTCAGGGCAGCTTCGGGGCAAGTCTGGACAGATTGAGTACACAATTTCATAGAAATGCTAATCTGCAGCGTACAGATACAAACTTCTGCTTCCTGGAATACCCTCCCATCTTATACAGTTTAGCTTTTGTTTATGATGCTGAACACAAATTTCCATAATGGCATTGATATATCACTGTCTACAAGTCATTACCATGACTGAGTTATTTATGTTCCTAAATATTTACGTATTCCATTTCAACCAGGAACTATTTATCAAACAAAGGCAATCACTGTGAAACAAAGTCAGCCTTTTGCTTGTGAAGAATGATCCAAATATAAGCACTCTCTTCCTTCTGACTACACATTAATCTTCTATGATACAAAAAGTCTGTCCCTTCTTCCAAGCCAGGAGCAGCAAAATGATTTCAGACTGCATTTTTGAAGTACTCTGTAGAAAATTGTTCTTTCGAGAAATCCTGGTCAACATATTTAATGCCATATGCATATTACATAGCGTGATAGATCAGTATTAAATGTACATAACAGCAGCATGAGAAATACCAGGATCAAACCAGCAGTACTCATTTATTTGATAACAATCTTGCCTTCAAATGGCAGTATTAGCTATTATTCGACATTCAAAAATCATCCTATTTCATTGGCTGAGTGGAGGTTTGTTTGGGTTTTTTTGTTTGTTTGTTTTTTGTTTTGTTTTGTTTTGTTTTTTAATAAAGGGATGAAAAACACACCAAGAGCTTTGCAAAGGACCTGAGAATAAGACTGAATTCACTGGAGCAGGGCCCAGCTTTTGTTCTGGCTGAATGCAGTCTGCAGTCATCCTGCAGATTCCAAACCCAGCTGGACCCTCCAGGCTGATGTTGCTACTAATAATTTCAACAAGGTTTACTTGGATCATCACATCCAGCTTTCTGTTATTTCACCTGTTGTATCCAAATCTCCTCTCTGCAGAAAGACTCCCAGAAAACAAGAGACCTCCCGAGTGCACCCCTCTGTGCTAAGGCGAGACCACCCACACCTAAATCACTCCTCGCAGGTTTTTATCTAGCCAGTTCTTAAAAATCTCAGAAATAGAAGCCCATCAACCATAACACCAGTGATAACACACTCCTCTCATTATTAACAGCAGTGTTAAACTTTGCATTTATAATATATTATATATTACATAGTATATATCATATATTAAATAATATATATTACATATTATTTTAGACTTATTTTAAAAAGTAATCCTGGCATACGAACATTAATTCAGCAGTTGCTGGTACTTCAGCATATCTTTCTGGCAACTATATTTAATTCTCCAGCTACGTCTCTCTGCATTAGGCCCTGGTCCTAAAATTACCCTTCATGAAAAGCAATGACACAAAACCTGTGTCTCTAATTAAAGTCACAAAAATTGAGAATGTTAAACATGCAAAACAGTCCTGCACAGAACAGTTCATGGTCAGATCAATCTCTGAGTTGTTTATCCACATGAAATACTCTTTTACTGATTTGCATATGAGCGACATATACATTTCTGGCTTTTATTGTCATCATCTGTTTACTGACAAGCGGGAAACATAAAAGAGCTAAATTCAATGAATAAATTATTTGTTGTCAACAGTCCACCAAGCACTCATTTTCTGTTAAAACTAGAATACCATTGGTTAGCTTCAAAGGAATTTTTTTTGTCTTTTTTTTGTTTTTTTTTGTCTTTTGAATGGACAGAATTTCTAGAGTCAATCATTTAAAGGAAACAAAAGGCCACAGAAAAACAATTGTGTCTTGGGTGAAACAATGTGTGTCAGCCTAAAAGTAGCCACGGCTGGGGACGTTCCTTTGGCAGGCCCAGCGGTGGGACAGCAGCCCCTGCTTGCTGCAGGCCCCCCCCGAACGGCACAACAAACAGCACCAGGGAGGCACAGGTTCTCCCGTAGCGACATTTTGTGCCACAGAAAATTGAAAACAAGGCGGCCTTTGCAGTGAAGGTCTGACATCAGTCCCTGGAGAGCCTCAGAAGTACAAAGCAGCAGATAAAACGAAAGCGAGAAGTCAATGGGCTTTGAAATCCTGGGAGCTGCTGCCGCCGCCGCCTCGTAGAGGCAGGATGAGGTGTGTTTGTGGTGGGAAGCCACGGCCTGTGGGGCTGAAAGAAACACTACCCTGATGGTACATGGGCAGCATTTCTTCCAGCTTCGTGTAAGCCTGTGGACAGAAGCCCTAAGAAATAGATAGTGCCTTCCACTGCCCCAACAATATGGTGCAAGGGGTTTGGATTATTTTATCCAAGATGCCCTTAGTGAAGCGAGAACCCAGCAGGCAGGGGTGGATGAGCCATGAGACGTGACTCAACAAGAAGTCACAGCTTTTCCAGCAGCAGCACTGATGTCTCTACCAGGCTCAGAAAGCCACATCGCCACCAAAGCACCTTGGGGCTCAGCAACCCAAGCTCAACCATGCCTGTTTGTTAGTTTTAAAGCACAGACACATAGTCATAATAGTCAAGTAAGTTTTTAATTACAACCCAAATCTATTAATAGATCATTTAATTGCTCTTTATCTCCTGCAGGGTACGGGCAGTTGAGCTACCAAACCATCTCAGGGCTATTTTAGCCAGACTCTCTTTGCACAGAAGTAGGTGAAGAAAAATTACATGACCTGACATGACATGACATGATTCAAGAGACGAGTTGACATGGTGCTCGGGGATATGGATTAGTGGTGGATTGGTGTTGTTTTGGGTGTGGTGTGGGGTTTGTGTGGGTTTATTTGTTCGTTTGTGTTTGGTTTTGTTGGTTTTTGTTGTTGTTGTTGTTTGGGGTTTTTTGTTGGCGGTGGTGGTGGTTTTGGGTTTCTTTTTCATTGGTTGGACTAGATGATCTTAAAAGGTCCCTTCCAAACTAGGTGATTCTGTGATTCTGTGATTCTGTGACCTGTCCACGTGGCTCAGCCTCAGCCAGAAACCAGCAGGTAAGGACAGCTTTCCTTAAGCTGTTAACATTAGTTCTGTAAAATGACTCCTGTCTTCATCCTGGCTTAGCAGGTGGATTGGGAATAGCTGAAAACTTAGATTATGTGGATGCTGCTTGTTAACTTCTTTTTTTTTCCTAAATCTGGCTGGAAAAGGAGGATTTGGGCTAGGCAAGAGACGGGCACAGGCCATCTGGAGCCCTGCCATGCAATGCAGAGACGTGTTATGCCATCCTCATTAGCAACACACTAAACCAAAAGGTCTTGGTCAGACTCCTTGGCTCTCAGTGACCAATTAACAGTTACTGCTAATGAAGAGCTAAGTTTTATAATAACATAGTCCAGGTCCCATTTCTCTTGTATTGTGTGCTTAATGCAGGGATTCCTACTCTGTTCTAAATCTACTTTGCAGGAACTAAAAACCCTACATTCTTTCTCAAGCTCACAAAGTAATTTTGTTTGTTCTGGTAAAACAGCAAAGGATGAAGCAGGCTTATCTGTAAACAATTTCTTTTTCTTTTATCAGTTCTACATTTTTCACAGATTGCTTGTCACTGTATCAGAAAGTCAGAAAGGCAACGCTTTAAAAAAAAAAAGAAAAAAGAAAAAAGGAACCTGACTCATGAACTGGACTGCTGAGATAACACTGCAGAAATGGGTTCAGGGAAAAAAGGAAAAAGCAAGATAATGTATCAGAAGCTCAGCTTTCTGGAGGTGCAGCTTGTATTATTTTGTGGTCCTAAAATACCTTACACTTTAGATAACTTTTAATTAAAAAACAGCTGCCACGAAGCCAACCAGACTGTAATACATGCAAAAAAGAGGATGCTAGCGGTGCATCCCAGCAGCTGTGAGGAGGGGTTCTCTGATTATCTCTTGCCCCTTAATTTGTCAACTGTTAAACCCCAAACTGTCAGCGCACATCCTTAAAGTGTGCGTGTGAGTATATATGCGTAAATGGAATGCTTTTAACAATCTTTCAGAAACCTCCGAGCAGATACGGTTAATTCAGCTCTGGTTCATCTCTTTCTTCCAATGCACCGGGTGCTCTCCGTGGGTGCAGGGCGAGCAGGGAGCACTGGGGATGGCCCCAGATGCCCAGCCTCTTCCCGCGGATGTCAGCGCCGGGCAGGCAGCCGCTGCCATGGCAGAAGTAGGGCAGGTATGCCCTAAATGCAATTAATTAGCCCGGCTGGTAAAGCTAACGTGCTCCCCTTGCAGAGTCGGTTTGCCTGACTTCTCCCATACCCATCAAACCTGCCCTTCACCAGGATTTGAAAAATATGGTTTAGTTGTGCGTTAAACTGGGGGCCATAGCCCATTGCCTCTGCCCCACAGACAGCGCGAGACTCCCCTAGAACAAAGGTTGTTCGAGCAGCAGGGAAAGTTTTCTGGTTAATCACAAGTGGTAAATTACAGATGATTAAAATGATGGGTCTACTTATTTTTAATGGAAATGCATTTAAATTTGTTTTTTACATTTTTAATAGAAGCATCAAAGTTGTTCAAAAGTGCCGTGACACATTTTGCAAACGTTACTGGGACAGCATCTTCCCTTTAGTGCTTTTTTGGGTTATATGTCTTTTCCAGGTAACATCAAGAACATTTGCAATGAAAAGAGGGAGTCAAAATCCTTTTTAATTTTTTATTTTTACCTAAGAAACACATCTGAATTTCCTTCTCACCTTTCACTGCATATTGAGGTAACATATATCACTGCTTGTTGGGACAGCTTTCTCTAAAGGTGAGGAAAAAATTATTATTTAAAATAATGACCTAAAATAAATAATTCACAGTAGTTCATGTTGACACTTTAATGGAATTATGATGAAAGGGGAAATAGAAATTATTCTCTTAATAATTGGAAGCAGTTACCTCAGTTTACACATTTATGGAATTAATTTCCATATATAAAATTTAAAAATATTTTAAAAGCACAATATTAAAAATTAGAATATGTTTAAACTATATTATATAGTTAAATTATAAATAGATATGCTGTATTATATGCTGTATTATATAGTATATTTATATTATAAAATACTCAGCTATTGACGTTTAAAAGCTTGAAAATTGAAGCAAGCATGTTCTCATCCTTATAAATTCATGCTGAATTTAGGTTTCAGCACGGTTCAGTAGGTTCAAAAGCAATAAAGCAGCCCTAGAAAAAATGGGAGACTGGCTTAAAAAGAAGAGAAGAGACTATGTGAACAGACTTTTTGCTTTTCAGTCTGCTTTCTGGTTTTTATATTTTTATGATGCATATTGCTCTCAGTCCACCTGAGTGGACTACAGGGGCTACAGTTCAGCCCTTGACGTGCTGTGGCTTCTTCATGATGAAGGAGCGAAACAGCCACCACCAAGGAGAAAACACGTCCTGCCACAGCAGCCTCCAGCGCCGGGGGCTGACAAGCAGCACCGATCAGAGGAGGAGCATCCATGAGCTAAATGAAGAGGAGAGAGAGGAGAGGATTCTGGCTGAAAGCCTGCTCAGTGCTTCTTTTCAGATGCTGAACAAAAAGAAATTATTTTTCCTATTATTCCCAGAGACATACTGGTACAAAAATCTTTGTCTTATTACATTCACACTGATTTTCCAATCTTGTCATGCTGAAATTTGAGCTTTTCCTACTAAATCTGTGGAGGTTTCTCCCTCCCTTCTTCCCAGTTTCTAATCTATGATTTTTTTTGTTTGTTTGTTTCAGCTGAAGGCTCTGGTTACACCCTGCCCTGGCTGGGTGAATGATTTATACCCCCCAGTTTAGGAGTAGCTTCTCACCGCCACCTCCCTGGGAAAAACTGGCACCCTTTCAAATTGTCTGCCATAAACTGCTCATCAGACTGCTCCCTAACCTGATTCAGTCAAACCCATCAGGTTCAGCTAAAATGAGTTAATATTCACTTAAGCAAAGCACCCACCCGGTGCTGACCCAGGCCAGGGAGTCGTCAACCCCAGACTCTTTCCCTCTCCATCACTGCTCTCACCCTACCCTCTCCCAGAGATCAGCACCTCCTCAGATCTGTCACTTTAACTGCTGTTTTTTTTTCTTAAACTGGCCCAAAACAGAAACAGGATGGCCACAGGTTGGAACAAGCATCCTCACAGGCAAGGGTGGGTGGCAGCTGGAGTCACTTCACCTGGACCTGCCATTGCTTCAGCAGAGTTGTAGCACATCTTCTAAACTAGAGTGCTCTGAGGGATCCTGGCTGTGGGTCAGCGTTGGGGTAACAGGATTTTCAATATCCCAAATTGCCCAAACACAGGCCCCTCAAGGAGAAATTGGAAATGTTTTAGTTGCCTCTACAGAAGCAACATTCCCCTTCTCTTGCGTCCATCCAACACAAGAGTAACTGGATTTTAACGATCAGAGAACTCAGCCTTTGGCACAAGCAGCTGCTTTTAAGATGAATTTGCATATGTATATTTTTAACAGAACAGTCACCTTCATTCTTTAATTATTTAAGGGCTCTTGGATGAATCTGTCACTATGACACTTTGCTGGGAAAAAGAAAGAGAAAAGCCTTAAGAGCTGATGATGCTGACTGAAAGACCTGATGAAACCTTGCTGCCCAGTAAATACCTTATCGCCATTGCCAGTAACAGGCCACAGACATCACACTGGCTTTGCCAGGTGGCAGGAGTGGGGCTTGTCAGGCTTTGCCCAAACCCGCCTTGGCCTGCCTGGGGCTTTGTTTTAGTTTGTTTAACCCTAACATCATTTTTTTCTAATGACCAGGTGGCTAATTCCTACCTTGGCTGAATAATCTCTCCGTATATTTATTGAGTATAACCACAATTAGTATTACAGGAAAAGTCTAATTAATAATACAGATGAAATTGTTATATTCACAGTTCTATCTTCCCACTCAACCTATAGCAATTAGATCTGGGCCAGTACTAAGTCTTTGATTAGATTGTTCAGATCTCAAGTACGCTAGCAATACAT
The DNA here is from genome assembly GCA_026546715.1 of Gallinago undulata. Classification (NCBI taxonomy): domain Eukaryota; kingdom Metazoa; phylum Chordata; class Aves; order Charadriiformes; family Scolopacidae; genus Gallinago; species Gallinago undulata. Next base: position 50,555,365 of record JAOTQQ010000032.1, read on the forward strand.
TCTTTCCGTGTGAGCTTTTTTAACTCTTCAACCCTGAAAAGGGATGTTAAGTGTAACACTGAAGGTGCAGTGGCTGTTATAAGACAGCCAGCTCAGAACTGCAATGGCTATTTCTGTGTATATGGATAGTGGTACGGTGAGGCAGTAAAGGAAAGGACCATAGTTATTATTGAATCCCAGAGAAAGAGGATTTGGAGAAAGGAATGAATTCTCTCTCTGGAGTTCAAGAACAAAGTAAGATATCCCTAAATCTCTAGAAGTGAAAGGTATTTAAGAAGAGTTATGACTTTGTACTTTTCCCTGGTTTTGTGGTCTCTGTCAATAGTTATATTTCATTTAGTGAGACGTACTTTGTAATTTGTATTTTGTGTGTTTGCAGACTAACCTAATATTGCATTCCCATAAAAAAAGTCCAAGACAGCCAAAGGCAGCATCCAACAGCTCTTCTCCTGCTACTATCCAATAAGTCCCGTTCAGTCTGGGTTACTTGCTCTGTATCTTATAGATCCATTTTTAGCACGTTCACTTCTGACAGTAGCTCCTCAATATTGCCAGGCCAGGCTGTACTTATTCAGCTGCTTGCCCCAGAAAAGAGGAATCAGACTTAAATCTTTACTCTAGGGTTCCTTGCAGTTTAAACCAACATACCAAAGGCGTATGCTTCTCCAACTAAGGCATGGATTTCAATATGTGATTCTCTCTGCTACAGTGTAAAATAGCTATAAAAAATAGCAAACGCTTAGCTTTGTGATCCATGTTCTGTGCTTGACTGTCAAAAGGGAATTGTTCTCATACTTGCCATTCCATTCCTGAGCTATTTGTTCTTGCTAACTTTTGCAGTGCTTTTTTCTTCTGCTGAAACCATGATACGGCAGAGGAAAAAACAAGCCGTGCTGCCAGCACTGAGCAGGCAGAACACACATCACTGGGGAAAAAAAAAATAATCCTGAAAAATACAGTTAAAACAAGAAATATCTCCAAAGCTTGATCAGCACAGAACAAATACCTGGAGGTATATCAGCAGAGCATCTGATTCTCTGAAGAGTTATCCTGGAACAACCCTTAGCGCAGACATCATGGCTTCATCTGCACTGTGTCGGAAAAGCAGGCTTGCAGTCGGATTCGCAAGCTGTCACAAGCACACACACCCCGGTCTGCTCTCCGTTTCTAAAATACGTCTTGATGCACCGTGGCAGTTTCCAGCTAGTTTAAAACTCCATCCTCCTCCATCCTTAGCTCCACTGTTAAATGTTTACCGACAAACTAATTCACCCACTCTCCCATGTACCTCTCCCAGCTGGATTAAGGCCCCAACTCCACTCCATGAAGTTTCCCAGACTTTAAATATTTATTTTCGGTTTCTTCATTATACTTCAGGCGACAATGATTTTATTCTCGCCTAATTATTATTCCAGACAGAACCTAAAAAGGAAAGACTTCTCACATCAAAATCTGGAAGATCAGTCCTTAGACCCACTTACCCACCCACTGAGGGCTACCAGGAACAGTCTGCCCACCCAGCAAACCTCCCAGCTCCCTCCTGTATGTTCGTTTCCATTCATCTTAAAGAGCATATGATGAAAACTATCCAATATATATAAGGGAAGGAAAAAAAGGGAATATACACTTTCAGAAAGTTGTCAGGATTCATTGCTAGAAATCCTGCCCAGGGAGGTGGTGGAGTCACCATCCCTGGAGGTATTTAAGAAACGTGTAGATGTGGCTCTTCAGGGCATGCTCTAGTGGCCAAGATCATTGGTTTGTGCTGGGGTGTTGTGCGTGGGGTTGTGGGTGTGGGGTTTAGTTGGTGGGTGGCTTTTTTGTTTGTTTGTTTTTGTGTGGGGTATTTTTGTTGTTTGGTTGGTTTTGTGGTTTGTTTTTTTTGTTTGTTTGGTTGTTTTTTGTTTTTTTTTAATGTGGTTGGACTCGATGATCTCAAAGGTCCCGTCCAACCACTAAGATTCTGTGATCATTAAGAAAGGCAAAAGAGTGGAAGAGCTATTCAGGGGTTTTTCCTGCTTCTCAGCAGAGACACTTGGTGGCTGGATTTGTACAGCAACATTAATGAGGTATTTAATCACTGCTAGGGGGGAGGAAATCACTTGTAGTGTGGACAGACATAATGCATGTTAGATGAACGACTGAAGATAAATTTAGGATGTGTGGAAGCTGCAAATGAGCACAAGAACTTTATGTCCAGGTGTGTAGACCTGACAATTACTGTCTACCTCGTGGGACAGTCCACAAGCATCTTCTCTTGGTGCAGCCTGAGGTCTCTCCTGGCTGGAGAGGGGCACTGTCAGGCTGCGAACGGGTCCGGGTTTAACAAAGGCAATGCATCTACATGGGACTGCACTGCAGACTGCCCCCAGCCTCAAGCCATTCCTAAAGCACCCATCTTGGGACAGTAAAGATAGTATGAAACATCCTTTTATTTTATTTTTTTAAAATTTATCCAAATGAGAAGCAGCCCACTACTTCTGTGCATATTAAGAAACTGCAAGTATATATACATAACAGAGCCTGCAGAAATTATGATCTTCTAATCTAAAGGAACATCTCTAGGAAGGCCAAAATAAAAGTGACTGGTGGAAATTTATAAAGACTGCAGAGACTGGTTCTTACATAATTGAATAACACTTTGTACAGAACAGAGTAAAAATGTGGGGTAAAGTGAGATGGCCATCAAGGGCTCCGGGAAAGGAGCAGCAGCTCAGAGCATGGATTCTTTTGTTTAATTAGGTCACTCAAAATAGCTCTTGCGAATGAGTTGGAGGATGTCTCTTTTCTTCTGAGCCAACAAATCCATATGGATCCAATAATTTGGGCGGGACTGTAGTTTTGCTGAAGATATTTTCTAAGGCCTGAAGATGTGTGAGCTTGGAAGAGGTGGGCAGGTTTCTGAGTGAAATGAAAGCAACTCGGGCTGCAAAAGGATATATAGTTTCTTTTCACATGGATATAATTTTGCATCATCTATCCAACAGCACCTGTTTCTCCCTCCTGTGCTAGAAAGGTATTCTTTGATCCACCAGCAAATTGACCTCACGCTGGTTAAAGTGTATGGCTTCCTTACCTTCAGGGGAAAAAAAGAGAAATCAAATTTTCTTCAGAAAGTAGAAAATTATAGCAGAAAAAGAAAAGGAAATCAAACATTTACAACAAACTTTACATGTGGCTCTGTTATGAAGACTGATCAGCCCTGAGTATCCCTGTAGCATCAAAACTGCACTTGCATTTAGAGATCCCACAAACACAGCCCTTCTCATCGACTGTTTGGTTTTGCTTCCAGGCAGCAGAAGGCATTCCGGAGATTTCCTTCCCCTGAATCAGTAAAAACCATCTCAGAATCACTAAAAAGAGCAGCTAGAAAACTGCTACAGGAGCTGAAAGTGTAATAAATCACACAGCTAAGCCAAGGGAAAAAAATGTTTGCCTCCTCTTGTGAGCAGTGACAAGCAAAAAACCACAGTGCTCTTGGAAAAGTACCTTTGTCCACCCCAGCTTTGGCTCTGGTCCTTCTTCTCTGCCACCATCTCTGGTGGATAAAAAGGGATTTTTTTAAGCTTCTAAAACAAATTGGTCCTGCAGTCCTTGCTGCTGCTGTAATATAAAAAAAGAACACCAAAAACCCACACAACAATTCCTGAGAAATGTACCAGCCAAATCCTTAAAAGTGGAAGGAAATGTCCCCTTTGTTGTAGTAAAATGTCAGCCTGATGTGTGACTGAAAAAAGTCAAGACTAACGCTTATTGCCAAGCCACAAAAATGACCGAAATTGTGTTTTGTAGCTAGTGCCCCCACAGACACGTACTTTAGTTTTAGAATAAATGAAGAATTAGGGCAAAAGGTATAGTTATCCAATGCCAAGTAAAACATTTTATTGGCACGTCTAATGCATTAAGGTTCTGTTTAATGTAAATATATGTATCAAAATTTGGCTGTTGCCAATAGCAGCAACAACAAAAGGAGGGAAAGCTCGTGTGCCCTGTCACTTTACCAAGCCACTTCACTGCTGCACTGGAATTACTTCTGATTAGCACAGGTGTGACTGAGAAGAAAATGAGGCCTCATCTCCAGCCTGGATCTAAACATATTGCTGGTGCTTAACATATAAGATAAGTAAAGTTAAGATAGATAAATTTTCTTCCTCTATACAACCACTTTTCCTAAATACATCCTCCTAATGTCAGGCTCCCTGATGAAGCAAACACAGTGTGAGTCATAAGCTTCTTTAAATGCAAAGCCACTATACAGAAGAAACTGAAAATGACTTTTAATTTGCTCCTTAATGATACTGAAGAGCACATATCTGTAAGATGACTGAGACTGACACCTGAGGCAGAAGCACAGATGCAGTTTCTTATTGTCTGTAAATCATCACCCATTCAGTATTTCTTATTCTAGTACCTCGCCTTAGCTTTTTTTCTCCCAGAATTCAATAAATCATATCATGAGATTTAATCATAGTCTTCTGTATGAGTTATGAAATAATCATTGTCTGCTACATTATTTCTCCTTGATAAATTTGTTGCATAGTGAAACTCCATACAATGTCCTTTGCTGCAAATAGCTAATTCTTTATTAACAGAAAAACAACAGCAGCAGCCCATAATAATCCTTCTTATTATGCTTCAACACCCCACAAAGTCCTTGGTGTTTCTTGTATTGCGAAACTCAGACACACGAGAGGGAGACCTCGCATACGACTGCCAAGAAAAGAAGAAAGCTGATGGGCGAGGCAGAAAAGGAAACATTTATTACTGGAGGTTAAACCTGAAATTTAGTATCATGGTATAGAAAATTTATTCCCTTCCTGGGACCAATTTCTGGAGCTGATCCAAAGCACAGTGGCCTCTGTAACTGAAGAGGAAAACCAGATTACCCAAGTGCTGCTTGTTTGTCCTAATCATCTTCCAGGACAAAGAGCAATCTCAGAGCTTGCTCCTCTCCCAGTCTGGACCCACAACCTGGAGCCCACCTCTCCAGCCTGTCCAGGTGCCTCTGGATGGCATCCCTTCCCTCCAGCGTGTCGACCACACCACTGAGTCTGGCGTCATCGGCAAACTTGCTGAGGGTGCACTCTATCTCACTGTCCATGTCTCCAATAAAGATGTTGAACTGCACTGGTCCCAGTACAGACCCCTGAGGAACACCGCTCGTCACTGGCCACCAATTGGACATTGAGCCATTGACCACAGCCCTTTGAGTGCAGCCATCCAGACAGCTCCTTATCCACCAAGTGGTCCATCCATCGAATCCATTCGTTTCCAGTTTTGAGACCAGGCTGTCAAGCGGGACAGTGTTGAACGCTTTGCACAAGACCAGGTAGACAACATCTGTTGCTCTTCCCTTGTCCACCAAGTCTGTGGCAGTGTCATAAAAGGCCACCAAATTTGTCAGGCATGATCTGCCCTTGGTGAAGCCATGTTGGCTGCCTCCAATCACCTCCTTATTTTCCATGTGCCTTAGCAGAGATTCTAGGAGGATCTGCTCCAAAACCTTGCCAGGCACAGAGGTAGTAGAAGTCTTACTAAAGAAAGACGGGAAAGACAAATGTAGACAGCTAAATATTATTTACTAATCTCTCCTAAAATTCAGCTCAAGTTTCGAGACATTTACAACTTTGCTAAAGCCCTATCTGCCTCTCCAGCTTTGTTTCTGGAGGATGTTCTGGCCTCAGTTCTCTTTGTTCAGGCTCCTCTTGTTCCTTTAACTGCTTGGCTTACACTGCCTCATTCTATGTTCGTAATTTCATTTCTGTTGCCATTTTTGTCTCTGTCAGCTTCCCAATATTCTGTGTATTTTTGACCAGTTGTCAGTGGTTCCATGTTCTGTGCAAGTCAGGTGCTTTACAACATCAGAATCTTCTGAAAAATGGTTGTGTTCATTTCCCCAGACACAGTCCTGATCTAGAGTAAAAGATGGGAAGCTTGGAACATCAAGAGACTATTTAAAGGAACACCAAAATTAGCTGGTTCATGGAAATAGTCTTCAATTATGGACGGACAGAACAACTGGATGGATTTTTTTCCTTCTCCATTGCATCTCTAAAACGAATCATGAAAGGTACTTTTTGGCCTTGATTTTCCTCCACCACCACCACTACCTTAAAATTATTTTCTGCTACTGCAACTCCAATATCTTTAAGTAAGGTAGCACTGATTTATCCCGCGTGGGAGAGGAGGGACCATGGAGGGGATGAAACAGTCTCTCGTTTTAGCAGAAGACATTGCCACTGATTTCACTTTGTGGTGAAATCACAAGCCGGCTGTGGGTATCACTTGCATGCCACCATGGAATTAAAATACTTTGATGTCTGGTAATAAAAGACATAACTTACACAGATGCCCTTTCAAAAATCTGTTTACTAAAGAGGCTTGAAAGGTTTTCCTGCATCAACTGAAAAACCTTGAAAGAACCAGATGCTTCCTCCTTTCACAGCTACCATAAGACATCTGGAGAATCAAATAAGTGACCATGACATACAGCAACATTAATCTCCAAGACTAAAACAAGGACTTGCAGAATGCTTATATTTCAACATACAATTTTTCTAAGATTTGCAAAAGAAGTTCTTATTTGCAAACTGAATTTTCATGGCTACACCACCCTTACATCAAATTTGCTAGAGCAGCATTTTATATGAGGGCAAGGAAACATGCATATACTTTAATTTTGGAAGCAGATGGGGCTTCTGCTATGCTAAAGAAGAAGCCAGTAGTTAAGCATTGTCAGTAGAGCTGAGTGCCAGACCCCTGCTCTGCTTTGGGACTACTCCTCTCCAAATTCAGCTCCGAAGCGGTCCCTGGCTCTCTCAGAGACAGCGCAGATCAAAGTCTGAACACAGAAATTCAAGGGGCAGCTGTGTTTTCCCAGGACAGCCTGTCCCTTTCAACGAGTATCTGACTGACAGTTGCTTGTCAGGGGAAACAACCAACACAAGGTATTTGAAATAACATTTTCCTACAAAGAAAATGAACCAAATGAACACAAAATGAGAGTGATGAGATTGAAAGCTCATCTATTTGGGAGTAGTAAACAAAGTCAGTCTAAATTAGTGAAGGCTATCAACACACAGGTGAGGTACAAGTGGGGAGAGGTTGTGAATTTAGAGCTTAATTGTAACAGCTCTTGCAACTGTCTCTGCATCCTCCTGCCACCCAGAAAATGGAAGATAATTTACCCCTCTTACCTGGTGTGTAATTCTTAGGGTGTGCACACAGTCAGTTACCTCTGGTTAGTAACATTTTGCAAATTCAGTCTTATTCATTTAGCAGTAATTAGTGCATCTCTCCATACGCTCGATACAGCATACATCTATGGCAGGAAACTTATCATGCATTAAACTCCTGTGGCAGAAACTCTGTATTTTAATTGGGATTAAAATGTTATTTCAGTTTAGCGTAATTAACATTCACGGTAAGGTGACCAAAGGCCACTTCAATACTGAATTTAAGTGTTCACGAAAGGATTAAATGCTTTTTACTGAAACAAGTGCCAGTTGAGGCTGGGGGTCTACTGCAGACAAACCCCCAGAAATGAGGTACTCAGAAGGCATCACATGCAAGCACTCAAAGAACAAGCAGGTTGTGTGTGGTAGTTTAGCTCCTTCATGTTATCTGCTAAATTATGGTGTCCTGTTAAAAAACTTAACAAAGTTACGTAAGAAGTAGATTTGTAAGACACCCTCATGCTGACTTCTACTTAAGTATTTAATTAAGTATAAACTAGCTATGAAGCTCAGGACTTTGGGATAAATAAAGGTTAAAAAGAAAAGTAAATATCAAATGAAAATTAAATGCAATAAAGGTTATTTTTATTCATTGTGGTATTTTCCCAGGTTAAGCTTTTATGAATTTTGTAAATGGCATCATCTGTTAACTACTTAAGCCAGATAGCAACCTCTACAAAATATCCCAGTTTTACCAGAAGAACTATGAAAAATGAAGCGATACTGAAATGAAATTAAATTGTTCTCCCACTTAGGCAAAAGGACCCCTCCCTTACCTGCACACAGCCAGAGAAATGGACTTAAGTGAGGGTCTCTAGTGCAGGCTGGCATTTTTGGAAGCACATAGATACTTTGGAAGCATTAGTAGAATTGAAAATGCTTTCCCTAGTGGCTTCTCAAACCATATGAATACTACTGAAGAGTCCACCCTCCAGAAAGACACAGTTCTTCAATTCAAGGATGTCTGGAAAGCCATCTGCTCAGCATAGACTTGCGCTATGTATAACCAGACACCAAGATGCAGAAGCCTTTATGAAATAGCGATTTCCCCACAGGGTGACTTGTTAAGCCTGTGCCAGGGCACACACGCCTTGGTGAAACCACCAGCTGCTCCTCAGAAGACTGCGATGGCATGGTACAGAAGACACCCATAGTAAGCAATTCAGTGTGTGCTGTCATTACTATCGCTGCCTGGGGATTTTCTAACAAACAGTTTGGGCTTGGAAAGAAGTCTGCTTCTCAAAAGCCAAGCTACCTACTGAAATATAAACACCAATTTAAACAAAAATAGCATTACATTACCGAGACCTCTCTCTCGCTCCAGCGTGCCTCATGAACACCCCTGTGACAGGCACACTCATCTTGGATCCAAAAAAACTTTTTCCTGCTCTTCTGAGGTTCTTCTCTGATCGGCAGCACTGTCCTCACTGGTAGGTGGCTGGAATAAGTTTCCTCTGAGCTCCAGCATTGCTGGATGGAGGTCCCTGCCCCAGTGTGCCCAGTGCTGCCCTGCTGCTGGAGGAAGCTGCTGCTCACCTCTGCCAGCTGAGCCAACTGTGAGACCGTGTCACCCAAAGCTAACTGCTGCTCAAACAATGTCATTCTTCCTTTTTAAAGTTAAAAAAGCAGCAACTGCATAAACGTCTTGTGCAAGAAGCCTCAGAGACCAGCAGCACGCAGCCAAAGGGCACTGGCAACAACCAAGACCTCCAGCCCAGCCTGAAGCAGGGCTACCACCTCCTGTGTTCAAGGATACAACCCCAGCCACTCTTCATGAGCTTCTTCCCAAGCTTTCTTACAGGAACTATTTTACTTTGTAGGCATAGTCAGTCAACCCTTGATCCCTCTCCTCCATTCCAATTGAAAGAGTTTTTCTATATGACAACATACCTTTTTCTGGCTAAATTCATATTTAGTTATATGATATTAAGAGAAGCAGCTCAAAAGGTAGAAACAGAGGACCAGCAAACCTAGAATTCAGTAGGTTATTATAATAATTTCAGTTTTTTCTAGGCCTTAGTAAGCTATTTTTAATCTTTCTCAGATTCAGGCATGATCTGCAGTAAATTACCTTAAGTTTCTCTAACCCAAGCAGATACCAATTATGTAGGCAAACACACCATTTTATGGTTACTATCCATTAATCCACTTGGTTGCTCCATCACTATTGATGCTCAGCATCCTTGATGCTCATCTCCCCCTTTCCTTCCCCAAAGTTGTATTCAACAAGGCTGAACTATAAAGCCTTTCAGGTCTTATCTGCAGAAGACAAAATCCTTTAAAAAGCTAATCTCAGGTTTTGTTTCATTTGACACTAACACATTAAGCCTCCGAGAACTCTCAGTATTGTGCTGTCAGCTTACATTTCTCAGTGCTACAGGAGTGAAAAGATGAGAATTAAATGGCAAGCCAGGGCTCCTCCATCAGCACCGGTAGATAACCATGGTTCAATCTCACCTCTTCAGTGCATTTTTGAAGGCAGCTGAACAGGTTTTCTCCCTAGATGTGCAAAACTTTGATTTTCTATATAGCTGTAATTCATCCCTGCTCTGAGGTCCTGCCAGCACTGCATGCAACTCGCAGAAACTCCTTGGGCTCTTTAGTTGGGGCTACAGCTACCAGTTGACATCAATAGCAGTCACATCCCAGGGAAACAGCAATTCTTAATGCTTTTCTTGGGCAGTGGTGGTGGTTGCTACCAGCCAGACGAGGCAGCTAGGCATATTTGCATTTGTCACTCATGACAACAGCCTGCAGCTGATAAAAGAAAGATTGTATTTTCAGCTGTTTTTCTTCTGTTCAGACTGCTGTAACAGCATGGGCATGCTGTTCCCAGTTTCTCTCCACGTACAGTGCCCTCTACCCTGTGAGGCAGTGGGTGGTCCACGCTGCCCAAGTACATGTTTGACCCCGGTGGTTCAGTGGAACAGAGCAAACACGTGCCAAATCCTTCCGCGGCAGAAGAAAGAAAGAAATAGCTTCACTCCCAGTGCTGCAGATAATGGGCTTCTGCTAATAACTTGATTTTTTGTTCCTAGACAGCTATTATAGTGTAACAGCGGTCAATCTTTAGTCTGCTTAAAAAGACATCTGACCAGGCAAATACCGTGGCCTCTGCTTGGCACAAATAAAAAAGCTGAGATCAGGTTCATTTCATCCATTTCATTTGACCGCTCAAAATTTCCCCCTTGAAAAGCTGCTTATAGAAACCTGGACCAGTATGCAAAAATATCACAAGCGGAGAAAATAGATAAATGTATTTAAATGGAGCACATTTGTTTAATATATATCTCTGTATACATCATATGCACTTGTATATATAATGCATAAAGCATCTGTATATAAATGGCTTAGATGTTCCTACAATCAGAATATAAATCAAGAATTTTTGTGATGGATTGTCCTGTGATGTTTGAAAGTCAGCCAGGTAGCTACAGGGAAGTCAAGAATTCTTAAATGAGTAAGATTCTTAATGTAAACAAGAATAACTCATTCACAATGCATTTCTAAGTAAACTACCTATACCTACACATACATACATACACACACACATATAAAATGCCAAGAAAAGGACGCACAGACACAGTCTATGTAACAAACTAACTTGTTTGCATTTTTTAATAGGAAAAAAAATCTCACAGAGTTAATAATCACTGAGTGCATAATGCCCGTCATATTCCTTTGAGACCTTTCTTTGTAGGATTTTCAGGCTTAGAAACACTGATTTCTTGAGCAGTGTTTATAAAAAACAGGGGAAAAAACTTTCTGCAAATAGTTACTCTAGTAAAAAGAAAACATGAAGCGCTTCTTGCAAGCTTGATAGTCCCTTAATGCATCATGTGTTTCTTTAAGCAAAACAAACATTCAAAAAGCTATGTTTGCTGCTACAATGAAAAACACTGGTGTCTCCTGAAAATGCGTCCCAGCATTCTCTCCCAATCCAGAATGAGTTCTAGTCTAATCACAGATCACATTACTGGGTAGTTTAACTTGCAAAAACTAGCAATCCTCTTTCTACAACACCTCACAATGAAATGCTTACTCTGTGTAGGAATAAACGATGCACCAGTGGGTTTGAAATTGTACTTCAACGAAAACAGTGTCTGGATTCTAAAGCTGCTGTAACTTTTATAGCATCCACATTTACAAACAAAACAGTGCTATGACTAATTTTTTGTGTTAGACTCAATCTTTTTGTTTACACAACTCAACCTACATAGATGTAGCCTGGATGACAGGGAGCTTGTAGAGGACATGGTACAGCAAGGCTTTGCAAGCATTTTCACCACATGAGAACTTCACTCCCTCTTATCCTAGGTGATTTCTAGCTTCCTTTCCGATTCCTGAAGAGTACCTACAGTGAAGAAACAGATTTGGGATTTTTTTTCTCCAAAGAGGCTGTAGAGACAGGACTGGTTTTCCCTGTGATGTGGACAGCCACACCTGAGCCAGGCACCGTATGCTTCAATTAGAGTTAATGGAGAAAAACAGGCCCTCTGGCATACATTTCCTTCCATCCCATAGCAGGCAGCCAAACTAGATTGCAGAGACCCCGCTGTAAAGTGTTTACTGCTCCCCAGTCATTACAAAAGGAATTTAGGGGAGCTAGCACTTACGTTAATCAACAATTAAGCATGGTGAATCCCTAGCACCGCTGTCCAGCTTAACGAACCCGGTTACCCACTTTCATTAGGTGCTTGTGAAGCGATAGAAAACTCCGCTTAGCAACATACTCCAAGTGCCTTTTCATGATCTCGGCGGTGAGTAGGAAGGAGAAGGAGCCGGCACCATCTGGGCAGCCAGCTCACCACGGAGCTCCACCACGCGCTCCACAGGAGGTGCTCTGAGACCCACTGTTACCCAGCACGGCACTAACAATATTTTCCTTGCGTCTGGGGACAAATCCAGCAGCAAAGATGCACAAAAGGCCCTTTACAAGCACACAGACGAGGGCCACTCTGGCAGACCTCGAGAAAGCAGTTTGGATTAGCGCCTGAGGGGGGAGGAAAAGGCAAAGCAGCACGGAGAGCCACTCATCTCCAACTGGGAACAGACCTAAGGTTAGCCCCAGTTCACACCTGACCAACAAATTATTTGCGTCAAGGCAAGTTTACTTCTAGCACACATTCAGCCACTAAAATCTCTTGATATCGTGCTAAATATTTTGTCTCTGGTACAGCCAGGTCTCAAACTGCATGAAGCCATTTATTGCGTGTTCTGTAACGCTCCTTAATAAACACCACATGTTTAATAGTGCCAGCAATTTCAAATACTATGACTATATCTGTGACATTTTCAAAGTGCTCCCCTGCTAGGAAAGACTGTCTGGGAATGGTTAGAGAGCAGTCACCAGGTCCCATCCAGTCAAGCCAACACGAGTCCAGGAGAAGGGGAATCAACACGAACCTTTGTATTAGGTTTGCAACAATATTTGGAAAGTAGGTTTGTCCTGACATGAACTTCCTCCAAAACGTAGAGCTCCTAATCCCACGTAAATTGGCCTTGACATTTAAGCAAATTGAATTTTCAGAAGAGTTTATATGTGACTTGACTAGACACATCAAAATATTTTTCTCTCCATACATCCGTATTCAGGCTCGCCAAAAAATTATTTTATGTGGCTGTGGAGCTGCATTTAATTTCACCGAAGTGTATCAGGCAAAGAACTAGGACAGGAAGAGCACCTTCCCTTACTTTAGATATATGGCTTCAGCTTGGACCACAGGACTGCAGTTTTGTCTCTGAGAGCGGAGATTTATGTGGCTGTATGCACTCGAGCATATTCACTCTGTTGACTCTGAGGCACACAGCAGGTTTCGGAGTGGACAGGCACAAGCCGTACCCTAGAGTTTAAGGCTCCAAGTGCAATGCCATAGATAATTTTAATTTATGCGGCCTTGGAATTGCCACTTTACACAGCCTGCGATACAAATTCCCTCTCGAGTTTTCTTTCCATCACACCACAGCACTTGGGACACATGGATGGTCTGCACCTGGATAATGCAGTTCCAGAAGAATCACTGTCATCGTCTCACCGCACCATCACCTCTAGAGACAGGAGTAGGCACTGCAACAATGCTTTGTGCATCTGTCTGTTATGGGAGATATTCAAATTCAACCTGATCCGGGACGTGACTCAGTGAAGAGTGAACTTCCTCCTGGCAGAAGGAAGCAGGAGCACACAAGCCAAAGCCATTCCCATCACCTCACCTGCATATCTGATGAGGAAGGTGGAGGGTGCTGAGACAGTGAAGCAAGAAAAAAAATACAGTATCTTCCCCTGAAGGAAGAGAAATGGAAATGAAGACTGTGATGCTTTTGGCTTTAAATCCACATAAAGGCCTCTGTAATCTCCATAAGCTCCATAACCACTATAGTCGGCAGATAAAATGATGAACTGCTAGAAATCCATGGCTTTGGGACAGATTAGGGTACGTGCAAGACACAAGACAGAAGAGGGAAATACCTGCCTTGTTTATCGCGCTCCTTCCTCAGGCATCCAGTAGGACCACAATCTAAACTCAACAGTTCTGTAGTCTGATACTCAGTTTGTCCCTCTTAAATTCCAATTAAAAAAACTATGAATTAACACTATTACGTTCTCAGATTTACATCATGGAAAAGACACTTAGATGCTGGAATTCACCAATGAGCAAAGATGAGCTTTTCACCCCACAAATCCCAACCTAACTGCAGCTGTGAGATATTTTAAATATTGAAGTATTTAGAGGCTAGACTTTATGGTCTCATTTTCCAGGTACAGGCCCCTTTAATTTTGATTTTAATTAAGAAGAGGATACACTGGCAAAAATAATCACTGCTCCTTCTTGGTTCCAGTGAAGAAAATAGACTTTCCATAGACTCAGAACCCAGTCTTATTATTTTTTTATAGTTGAACAGAAGAATCTACAACAGACAGAGGTCATGCTGACTACATCCCTGAGAACAACACTATTTCTTACTGACTTCTTTTGTCCTCTAAAAAAAATAAATTTAAATCCTTATTCCACCAGCCTAATGTTTGATCTGGCCAGAGTAACACTACGGTAGTTGAATAAATGACCCATAAATTTTCAGTAATATACACTTGTTTTATGTTTAAAAGCCCTCATATAAAATTTCATTACCCCATAACTTTTCTGCAGTATGTCGGTTAATGTAAGGAGAGCTCTTGCCAAGTGAAATACAGTTATGTCGTTTTTATTATTCTCCTTCAAGTAATCAGACACAACTTTCAGTCCTGATGTAAGAGGGCATATCTTAATCGCGGTCATTAGGGTTTGTCTTTAGCTCTTGATGTTGAAAGCTAGAAAGATGAAACCTGTTAGATGAAAGAGAATGTCAGTGTTTGATGTATAACCCTCCTTCTCACTCCCATTCCTTGACCATAAAATTTATATCCATGGAAAATCAGAACATTTTTCTAGCACTATTATCGAGCTCTTATTCTCCAAGCTTTGCTATACATTTCACCAAAGAAATTATGAGGTTAATTTATATTTACTCTAAATCAATGTTAATGACTCCACAGTCCTTATGCATCTAACAGAATTAACGAGAGAAAAAGAAAATACGTCTCTCAACCTTTTTGGTTTCTGTATGCTAATCATCTATAAAAATTGTTTAAAAGAAATGAAATACACAATCTTTTTGAAAGTGTTGGTTAACGTGCAGAGGCTTGAAGTGAAGCCAGAAAATCTATTCCACTATTATTAACACATAATAACATACACATATATTTCTCTGGGTGAGAGTTTAGACAAAGGTGTACAATGATCCAGCAAAATAGAACACAAATCACAAGTCATCAGTATCAATGAGGCTTCAGTAAACGGTTCCATTTCCTGCATCCGTTTTTACTGAAGAAGAGACAAATATTTATGTTGACAATCAGTTACACAATCACCGAATTGTAAGCTGTCATATTCACATCTTTCGGGAAAGTACTTGGGCAAAAGGAGGAGCATAAATCAACTTTATTATTGATTTGCTATGTATTACAAATGACTACAAACATACACAGGATGAGTCGTGTCTCAGCTGCAGATTCAACGAAGTAGGCTCAACACTGTTTCCGATTACATGAGCATATCCGACTGTTCTCTTATTCTCTCACCTTCTCTGGCCCACTGGATAAGTGTTTAATACAAAGTAGAACAGCTTCAACACGCAACCTTCAGACAAAGAACTTTTCATCTCCTTTCTCCAAAGTGGAAACAGATGTGGGTTCAAATCTCTCTTTCAAATCAGTCAGTCCAAGAAGAAGCTGGACCCCAGGCTTACCATACTTCTGGGAAGTTCTCCAAGTGGAGGGTTAATAGCTATTCTAAGAGGCCTTTCCTTTTCTCCCTATGGAATGAAAAACAAGACTTAAGCTGGAGAACTTATGCAGGACTTTGGCCAAGCTAAAATGTGAATGAATCTGTTGGTTTCTGTACAGATCTGTTAAATGCTTTAAAACAGCACCTGGTCTAAGTTAATTCACTTGGGTTTGAGGCTACGCCTATAATAATAAAATATAATTTAAAGGTGGACCAAGGTTGCCATGATTGTCCATAATGCAAAATTATTAGCTTCTCTAGTACAGCTTTGGCTTATGCCAACTACTAATCTCCCTGGCAATGTCCGTGCTAGGAAATAGATGAGACCACTCTGGGGAGAAGAAAAAGCCAGATGCAAAATGTGCCATGTCATTTGCCATCAAAGCCACAACCCTGGCCTTGGCACACTTTTTTACCAGAGCAGGGGTGGACAGCCTGCCTTTCCTGGGTACTTTACACCGTGCCAGACTGTCCTTACTCAGCAACAGGTGATCTAGTTCAATCTCGCAAAAGATAAATGTCTGTGGCAAAACAGTCTTTACTTTCTCTGCGTCTTCCTTCATTATATGTACAATGGGATAAATTTTAATTCTTTCTCCCTTTTATTGGTATAAATAAGCAGACTGTACACTTTGATGTACACCCAGCATCTGGCAATAGCCCAGTTATATATATATAAACAGGTGAAAATTCATCTCAGGAATCTGGGACTACATCCATTATCTTGAAGCCGTGGAAAGACAAGAGATGTGAACTACAGTTAGCATTTGCCCTAGACACAAGGAAAGATCCTTGATTAGAATGTATTTAGGCACAAGAACAAAGAGGTTAAATAACATGATGCTTTTAGGTTGGCCTTTTGAGGGACCGCACATAAAAATGTGTTTGATAGATAAAATGAGTACTATTGATCATGAAAGAAAAAGAAACGAGCCCTCTACATCCAGGGGCATTTGCCAACAGTGTTACCTTGGTTTAGAAAAAAGAATATTCACATATGGAGAAAACAGGTTCACTGGGAATGTGCCAAGATGAAATTAAAGCAGCAAAAGAGTAGGAAGCTTTCAACAAATAACAAACTGAGAAAAAGCAGCACCTTCTCATCTACGTGGTTGCCATCTGGGGAAAAATTTTTATCCTGTTCTTTAAAGCAGCAGAAGACTTTGCAATGCTGATTGAAAAAGCAAACAGACAATAATTACCCTCTTGGCGGAATGTAAGCAGCACTTGCAGAAGCATTGCCCGGGACCCTCCGTGCTGAGGCGGGTGAAGGTGAGGGACCAGCTTCTGGGGAAGGCAGATATGCTATGGGGCAGCTCTAGTCTTTTTCTGGGACACCACAATTTGTGTTCTTGATCCGTGCCCAAGGCCACGAAGTGGCCCTAGTTTCACAAGTTGTTCTGCACATCACTACGAGACATTCCTTCTGCTAATCTAGTCCTAAACCACGAGCTGAATTTTAGCGCAGTGCCCCTGTTCTCTGGGTGAGCGCTGCAGGGAAAGGGGAGGGAGCAAGGGAGGGCATTGCATGACTAGGGTACAGTCACAGACCATGTCCTCTGCAGTGAAAAAATGGTCCCAGCAATAAGATGAAAGTGGGAACAAAAATTAATTAATCAGCACTTTTTTTTTTTTTTAAGTTTTAAACACTTTTTTGTGAGCTTTCTTACAAGTAGATCTAAAATAGAGCAAATCAAATTTAGTTTTTGTGGGGGAAAAAAGAACAGCAGGTTTCCTTTTTACTTCCTCGGCAGTAAAACACATCGAAAATTAACTGTACATTTTTAATAGAAAGAAGCAAAACGCCAAGAAGTAAGACTGTCAGAAAGAATGCCTCTAGAAAGATGACTCAGTTACTTCACTTCCTGAACAAAGCAGAATTTTGTTCAAGTTTCTGCTCCAATCTGGGCATACTAGGTCAGGTAACCCATGTACCCCAAAAAGCGCTGTATCCCAAAAGCCAGTGCCTCCTCCTTGGGTAATGCCTTTTCCTGCTAACTATGCAGCTGAAGTCTTGGCTACCTTGGAATTCTGTGGCAATCCTTTTACTGAAACAGAATAATGGTAAAGTGTTATTAGACATATAAACTACTATTACATTAGGTTTATGAAAGGAGACGTAGGGTGTTTAGCAATATTGAAAACTGTACCGTTTATTTAGGTGCTAAGTATCATACAGCCTTCTTAGAATAATTATTTTTCATCTCTTCTGCTAATTCCTGACTCTGTTTTCCTTTAGTCACTGAAAAGCAGTTTGGCTGTTTTCAGTATTGTGATGTCCAGAATTGAAAACAGAGTCCTTCTGGTCCCAAAAAGTCACAGAAAAAGGAGGCATATCTTCTCAATCCCAGGTTAAATATCCTCATGTCTTACTACTGGAAACATATAAAAATATCTTTCCTCCAATAATTCACTGTCCACTCCTTTTTTTTTTTTGGGGGGGGGGGGGGGGGGGGGGGGGGGGTGGAAGGGGAAA
>JAOTQQ010000032.1:50573406-50600135 GCA_026546715.1 Gallinago undulata
CCCCCCCCCCCCCCCCAAGAGGACTGAACAGGTTTATAGTTAAAATTCATATCAGGACAAAAGTAAGACAACTTCTTTTCCTGATGTGCCAAAGGGGCCCTTTTTCTGCTTTAATCTGGAAGAAGTACCATGGCTTCACTTGATGAATGCCGCTTGGAACAGCTTATCTGGTTTACGCCAGAAAATTCTTTCTTTTGAGAATGCTCTGCCCTCTGAAGAACACATCTACATTTGTGACAGCTTCTCAGCTGTAAAATCTATAAAATAATGACATTGTGTTATAACACAATGCATTATGAAGATAAGTTCTCTGCTGTTTTGGAGTTGCATGAGTACTGATGTGAGAATCATTAGAGAAATCTAATCATGAAGTAACTAAACTTGTTATTCTGCCATTCTGTGTTTAGTGTAAAAGATCTCCCTACCACTGAGTTTTGCATTGTTTGGACTATTTATTTTTCCTCTCGCATTAGACCATGTGGAATCAACTTTTTCCTATCTTCTGCAGGTATTTTGAATTTTTCTGTTTGACTTATTTCTCTATCTCTTTCAAATTTAATATTATCTGCAAAAATCATTAATGTTGCAGGCTTCCTTTTTAATGGTAAAAATTCAGGATAGAACTAAATGTCTTTGAAGAGAAATGCTTAAAATAATAGCTTTCAGCGAAAAAAAATTATTTTTAAATTTTTTTTTTTTTTGCAATATATCACTGACCAAAACTATTTGTAGTTCTGCGAAGGAATACTGGATATACATATATTGTTGATAAGAACCCCACAATCAGGCAGATTGCACATGCCCATTTCTTACCTGATTCAGTGGATTGAAGCGCATCTTTGCTGGCATTCATTGAAATTCCGGCATCATACATTAACCATCTGTTGAAATGATTTCATGACATAAGAATATCCAAAGCTTCTAAGGAGTAATACAATAAATTTATCAGCACATATGTTCAAAGAATTTAAGGCCAGAAACTTTGTAAATATTGAAAGCACATTTACTTAGTGACTTCAATGTCATTTATCATAGCTGGGTCTTCTTTCAAAGCGTATGATTCTCAGATGCCAAACTAAGCAGTGCAAATCACATTTATTTTGGAGTGGACTTTGAAAGGCCTCTGTCTTGTGACACAAATTGGTAAGGCAAAACTAAGAGCACAAAACAAAATTAGTTTGAAATACCTGTATGAAACTTTACATGTGACCCCAAAAATAATATTTTAGATTTCTGATTCATTAAGTTTATTACTCATGTATAATTGGTGTTGTCCTCTGACTTCATAATGCAAGTCAGGTCACAAACACAAAGAAACAAAATCAATTTTATGTCTTGAACTAAATTACAGACAAAGATTATTTTACTTCTATTTCCACAGGACTATCCTACCTGCTGAAGAGTATTTGCCCAGTGCTGATTTTTTTTCTCCTGTTCTTAAATGGGTAAATGTAATATAGTAACTAGGCTCATTTTGTGATAAAACAGTCCAAAAATGTAAACTAGAATCTCTTCACAAAGCTGCACCGATCTTTGTGGACTGTGGGTGTACTTGACCTTTCTAGATATTTCTAACATTTCTCTCATGTGCCTCTACAGAATTAGCACTGAAGCAATTCTAGATACAGTATGATATGATGGCAATTAAATAGGATCAAACATTCAAAAAGTAAGAGTGGACATGGATACCATGATAGCCCTCTGTGCTGTCTAATAAGCAATGTAGAGAAAACAGAGAAAGAGTCTGATAAAAAATAGCGTGTTCCGACTCTGATACTCCTGCTCTTGTTCTCTGCTTGATACCCGTTCTTTTTGTAAGTACCAGATAATCAATGCTTCAGGTTAAAAAAAAAACGTTACTTTTAATTATTTTCACAGCTATTTCAATTACGATCAAACAGGACAGAAGTGAGTTTAATTGCCTTAATGCTTCGAATTTTTGAAGATTAGCTCTAGAAGCGTCTAAATGCACATCCTCCCCTGCTTTCTCCTTGCTCCCTGAGAAGAGGGAGTTATCTGCCAGCCTCCCCCAGCAATAAATTAAAGTACCCCCCTACCGGCACAAGATTGCTTCCTTGCCATGCTGCTCCAGAAAGAGAGTAAGCAGGTGCAGATATAATCTTCAATTAAGCGTATTATAGAGTACCACCTGTGTGTACCTTAGAGATGATGTTCAGCAATCAGACAGCATGATCCCCTAGCTCAGACTGGACTGCCTGGAGTCTTGGAGGGGCAACGTTATCTAAGAACTGCATTTGCCCACCCTTAAGATTTTTCCTCCTTTCCACAGTGGGCAGAAAGTTGAGAACTTACACATTTCCTCCAATCACCTGAAACTTCTCTTTTGAGACATTCAGAATATGTCATATTTGGTCTCTCCAAAACATTATCATAAAGATGTCTGAGCTGAAATGAATCATCCTTTTGCAAAAAAGGTAAAAGAAATCAAGGAGCTGATTTTAGAAATCAAGTGATATGAGGCATTTTGATAAATCATGAAAAGATGTATACATTTTTCAAGCTTGTTTTTCCAAAAATTTGCCACAGTTTTGATGAACTGACACTTTATGATGGGAGAATGAGAAGTTCAAAGAGCATTTTCAAGCATTCCTGGTAGTAGGATCTTATCCTACCTCTCAGTTGCCAAGCATACATTCTAGGTCACTCTCTACTTCTGATTTTTGTATAGTGTTTAAAACCAAACTTTGTGTTGCTTAAACTTCTCCTAACACTTCTAAAGCAAAACTACATTAATTCCTAAATTGGGCTATGATGGAAAAATCTCTTTATCTAACATATAATTGATAGCACAGTGTAGCAAGGGTCTCCATTTCATTTTGATTACGCGCCCCCAACTTCACGCTGTTTCTAAATAAAATGGCAATTCTCCAGAGAAGTGTCATAGCTTAATTGTCACTTTTCTCTTGAACTGTGATAAATATAGAGTAACGTAATTAATGCAGCAGCAAGAAAAGTGCTGCTCCTTGAGGAGAAGAATTCATAAGTTCCTTTGTGTTGTCCTAGCAACTTCGCAGAGTTGACATAGATTCCTCTCTTTGAAGGAGGAGTAGGTACATGTCAGTTCTGAAACACTGGTGTTATCTGTAACCAAATTACCTTGAGCACTGAATAGAATAAAATACTGTTTTTGTGATATGACTCTAAAAAAAAGTCTTGCATGCTAAAATAGGTAATCAAGCACATGAAATCAGTCCCACTTCAAAGTTCACTGAAGTCAACAGAAACAGGCTTGTCCACATGAATTAATTTTAGCTAAAAGTACAGACCTTTAAAGGTATCTAGACAGCCAAATCCCTTCATAATCCCCTCAATATAGAAGAGAATTAAGTATCAACATACTTCAAAAACTTTGGTCCTGCATCACTAATGAGAAAATAAACATCATGATTATTGGCTTACAAAAATATGTCTGCGTGTTTCTGGAGATCATATAGCAACCCCAAAGATAACGGAAAATGCACAGTGGTATTGCATAGTGCTGACTTTAACCATTCCTCCTCCTCTGCTGTGGATTCTTTGGGTTGGGGTGTTACGGGTTGTTTGTCTTGGATGACACTATTTACTGATGCACGCATCTCCTGGTACTCAAAGTACACAGCCCACCACTGTCAGAGTGTTCTTCATGTTCTGGTGGACACTGGTGGTTGGTTCATCCTCTTCCTGCTGGGAAGCCCCCAAGAAAAGTTTTAGCCAGACAAATTTTGTGTTAACCTCAAACGAAGTCTGTGGTTTTATACTCTCTACGTAGTTTCATTTTCTCTTCCCAGATCTGCAAGAGCTCCCTGTTCATCTTGCCAGCATGTGCTTCAGCCATGCTTTTCCTTTGCTTTTTCTAGTATTTTGTTTATTTTAAGGATTTCCCATTGGAGCTTTTTTTTTCCTTGATAAGGCACCAAATGTCTTGGCTTAGACAATTCCTCCTCTACCTGTGTGACACCTGTAGCTTGAATCCAGTAGTCTCTGTGGATGGCCCGTTCTTCCCCAGATCCAAGCTGTCTCTCATCCACCTCTGACAATGCCTCAGAAGGGCTCAGATTTGTATTTCCTCCTGCTGTCTCTTTGGTTCTCAGTTGTAAGCTGTTGATTTTCACTGCCCCTTTCTGGTTAAAGTAGATTTGGTTTTATTCTCTGCCAATACAAAGATGGAAGTTGCTGCTCTTACCAGATGCTCAATCTATCCTCAAATCAAGGACAAATTGCTCTGACTTTCAATTATACACAGGTTGATTTAACTTTGAAGGGGCATTAAAGTACCGGCAAAAATAATAATTATATCATTCTCCTGCTCCACGTTTTTGCTGATTTGCTGGAAACTGTATTTAATGTTCTTTAGTTACACAAGACAAACAATTTAATTTAGAGGAGGAGATGATTTGGTTAAGCTGGTATTAAGCAACATGTTAAGTACTAACAGTTATTTGGTTTCTTTTTTTCCATTGAAAACAGCATTAAACTAAAAAAGGTCTCCTATGATAAGTAATTTCTGCAGATAAGCCTTTTTCAATTATAAAATATTTTGATGACTTGTTCAAAATTTTTTGTACACATCAATGATGTGCTACAGCTACCCAAGGAGATATCTGCCTCTGCTGTATATTTTTAACAAATTCAGAACATTGTTAATTGGTTCATATACCTTCAAGAAAGGCAAGTAGGACAGTCAGCATGATTACAATTAGTCTAATGTGGGCAAATTCTCAATTAAATCCTGTATCAGTCTATCAATTAAAAAATAAGTTCTGGAATATAATTAAGTCAGTGATGATGATATGATTTTACAGAAAGCAGATCTTATTGACCAAGTATTATTTAATTGTTGGATGAGGTCACAATTTTCATTAAAAAAGGTAACTGTGAGGATATATTTAGACTTTTATTAGGCATTTGACTTATGCATAACTGTATAATAATCTGATCTAAAAATTAACACTATACATTATTAATAAAGCACACATTAACTGAATTAAAAAATGGCCCACGAATCTCTAGAAATAGTCACAAAAGGGAAAACACTGTGGAACCCAAGTGATTTTTAATATGATTCCTGAGAGTGGGCACTGGACTTCAGAATACATAACAATTTCATAAATGATTTTGAAATAAGGTTAGTGTAATCTTAAAACAATTACAGCTGAAGAAAAAAAAAAAAGGCAAAATGAAAGAGAAAAATAGAATGAGCTGAAGTAATTCAGCATATGGAACAACTAAGCCCACAAAGTATTTTAATAAAATCACATTCACTTATATATTTGGAAAGAAAAGTGCAAGTCACACCTACAAAATGGAGGGTGCATTGGCAAAGCAATGACTTAAAATGAATCTAGAGTTAAAATGGAAAAAAAATGATAAAATTATTTCATCATTAGTCTCTGAGTGCTACAAAGACACAAGAAAGGTTAATATATTCCTTTAGTCTATGAACCTAAGAAAACCAAGATTTTACTTCAGGGCATTTATTGATGGCACTAAAATGGAAATACTGCTTCCAATTTTGATGTCCACATTTAGAAAATCATGGCACAAAACTGAAGAGACACAAACATGAAAGAATTCAAAGCTTATATTGCCTACCTTCTCAAGAAGAGACCTATGAGGATGCTGAGACAGAGCAAGATTTGTAATCAAGCAGAGGCAAACGAAGAAGCAGGGGTAGATAGGTCAAGTTGAACAAATTCAAATTGGAAACAAAACTAAGTTTCAGCTGCAGGAGTGATTCAGCACCAAGACCTTCAAATCAAGACAGAGTACATCTTTGGAAGAAAGTCACAGACCTTTTACAACCCTTACTCTACCAATCTGTTATAGCTTAATGAAGAAGCAATCAAAGGTAATAGGGATCCAGCTTGAAGTTCATTGCCACCTGAAGACTTTTCCCAGTGAGCTAAGGACAAAAAAGAAAAACTGTGACATTTATGAAGTTTTTAAATCTTTAAAGTAACACTTGAAATTGAAACAGAAGGTTCACTTTCTTCAGCTCATCCCATTCTTTTCTCTGGTTTGGGGCTTTTATTTGCAAGGAACGTTAAGCAAAAATGACAGTCGCGCCACAGTATAAAGGACACACAGCCTCTACTCTGTATGTGCCAGAAATAGACATATTAGGCCAGATTCTCTAATAACATAAAACATTGCAGGCACATTGTTTTGGCTCAGTCTCACAGGAAAAAATGCAATTCCCAAAATCAGGGTTTTGTCAGACACGACTTTCACATGACCTAGAAGAAGCATTAATATATTCCTCAAATAGCTGCAAGATGCTGCAAAAAGATTTTGTGATGCTGTTCAAGTGGCTTGGAAAAGGCTTTCCAGGTAAGTGTGAAAGAAGCTATAAGAAGTTTTAAAGTGCACATAGGATCATTCTATTAATTCAAATAATCCAACTCAGCTACCAATTGCTCCTTGCTTCCATAAGGCTCAGTTTACATCAAAAACACCCCACATCTGATGTTCAACTTGCATGCTAAAAAATAAAATCTTTTCTCAGCATTCCAGTTTGGGCTACTCAATTGTTATAGCAGTGTGCTAATTCTAAGGAAGGATCTAATGAGGATCATTGTAAAGAGCCTGTAAAGGTGACAATCCAGTCTCTCCCTTCAAAAGATAACATCTCCTAGACCTACCTATGTTAGGAGAAATCTACACGCTATCTCACACAAGCTCACATATCTTGTCACTAGAATGTAACTCAAACAGTCTTAGTCTATTAGAAGTGAGTCACTGAAAAATCCAAGGAGCAATACGTGGGCTTGGGGAAAGAAAAGAACCACGAGAAATTATTATTCATGGTACTAAATCAGCTCAGTTGAGGATCCACACAAGGAGACTAGAGCAAACCCTTGCCAGGAAGCCATGCATTGCGAATGCAGGGTTGGGGCACCCAGTCTTGCTACCCTGACTGTCATGAGTTTTGATAAATGAAAGACAGCAGCCTCACAGTCACTGCACCAGCACACTTGGGTGAATCCCACCCCCCAAGATTTTAAGAAAATCAGCCTTTCTGTTGCTCACCTCTGTTGGTTGCCATCTCCTTCCCAAAGTGCAGCAGCACATGCAGAAGTCAGGGAGAAAGCTTGCCTATGAATAGTGAAGAAAAAAGGTCTTGAGAATTTCAGCTTTCTCTTCATTGTCTATCACTAGGCTGTTGTTCACCAACAGGCACGTTTTTTCCTAAACTTCCTATAGCTGGCACATTTTTGGAATCCATTCTTGTGATCTTTAATGTTCCCTGTTAGTTTCAGCTGCAGCTGGGCTTTGTCATTCTTAATTTTGTCCCTAAGTACCCAAGCAATGCTTTTACATTCTTCCTTTGTTGCTTTTTTTTTTTTTTTAATGCTGTCTACCTTTTCCTAAATTAACTTTTGGAGAAACCTTTATTCACCCCAATGATCCAGCCTCCCATATCATCAGGGTAAAAATTAAATGCATACATACATAAAGGATGTTGAAACAATGTGGTGGTGAGCGTGAATATAATATGAATATACAGACAGACATGAATGCACAGATGATAAAACAGCCTTTGCTGTTTATTTAAATAGCCCTTTGAAGTCACCATTACACATTGCTATGAGGTGAGCTGCAGGAGCACACAACTTTGCACAGAATTCAAATGAGGAAAAAGGTTGATTACCAGACTCATTGAGACCTGTGTCCATCTGCTTCAGTATCTTCCATGTGACAAGGGGTAACAAGAGATGTTTCAAAGTAAGACAACCCCATTAAGGGCAACTATAGGACAACATGCTCTTTGAGAAATCAGTTTCCTCCACTGAGATATATAAAGGCTGGCTTATGTCCTGAAGCGTGCAGCTTTATGTTCTTTTTTCTTCATGAAGTCTTTTTTATTTTAATCTCCTCTAATAGATCAGGAGATTTTCTTATTATCTATTATCCTTTTTTGATCCTATTAAGCTTCTGGCTGCAAATGATATCAAGAGACAGTAGGGTTCAGAGGTTAATTGTGCCTTGTATTCGAAAAGCACTTCCTTTTTTCCATTTTAACTGTGTTCATTTTTAAATAATGCTAAAATAGAAACTGAAAAAAAAAATCTATAGCTCCATTTAAAATAAAAATGAAAGAAAAGAGAGAGAGTTAAATTATGACACTCAAATAATTCTTTCCTGTAAGCCTTGGGGAAAACTCAATAGCACTGAGAAGTTAATGTAAATTGCTACTGTTAAGGTTAGATTAGAAAAAAAATATTAAAAAATAACTCTCTTAATCAGCCTCTCAGCTGGTGTGAATCAGCTTAGTTCTTTGGGAGTTATTGAGCCTGATGTGATTTATATCACCTGAATATCATGCCCTTTGATCTTTAAATATCTAATAATTTTTTTATGGATCTCCTGTGGCCTTCTGTTAATGTATGTGCATCCTTCCTAAGTCATGGCAATCAGAACCAGGCCTTCTCCTCCACGTTCGGTCTCACTTCCTGCTTCCTATGCATTATCTTCCTGTTCATAAATCCCAGAATTAGATTTATCCCTCTTTTGCAGCAAACACCTTCGGTCTCTATTCAGTTTGTGACCCATTACAATATCATCACCCAGTCAGTAACTCCCCATGTTGTTTTAATAGTGCTCCCTCCCTGCCGACAAACACACATCTTTCCCCATGTATTTGGCACTTGAACTTACTGGATTTCATCTCACTGATTTCAAATCACTCATGCAATTAATCATGATAATTTTAAATTATAATGGTGCCTCTCCCTTTCATTCTTCCTCCAGGAACTGCCTCCTGCCAGCCAGGGACTGTCCTTTCTAGCTACAAACTCATTTCTGCATCAGAATAATTTAATTCAAGGAACGTAACAAGTAGCACGACACTGGCCCATTGTACAGCCACACTGGGACTTGCTATACCAAAGCTCAAAAGAGTTTAAGATTTAGTTTCCTCTTTGATAATATACACACCACTGCACTGAGCATTTAAAACCTACCTACATAATTTGTTTAGCATACTGAACATGTACTAATCTGTCTTCTGTATTCACACACACAGTGATTCTAAGCATCTCATGAAAAAGCGCACATGTAACGGAAGTCATTCACTCACTTTTGCTCATCCCTACCTTTAATTATTCATTCTTGTTATTAATATAGTTGTCAAAATTCAGATTAAAAAACTTTACCTTTTCCATTTTAAGCACTCATTTACCACTATCTGCTCCAAAATGCTCACAGTATCTTCCATGAGGCAAAGTCTGAAAATGTAATAAGCGTAACTTTTATTCCATCGTTCACATTTTATAAAAAATTCCAGACTAGGATTCTAAAACTAGCACTTTGTGCACAAAGACTTTTAATGCAACCTTCAGGCCTAACGTATCTCTAGAGGTTGTATTTCAACCAGCTAGGAACAAACTTTATGCTATTTTCATCTACATGGGCTTAACTCACGTAGATGAGTCTAAGCATAAGTATCTTGTGCCGTTTGATACATCCTAGGACAGGTGGTACGTTTACACAAGATATGACAAAACTCCCCTGGGCCACAAGCTGGAGACCTGGTGAGGTACCAGGAGGTGAGATGAGTCAATGGTATCTCAAATGGCACTTCATGTTTAGGCAAATGTTCTTTATATATTTCCCTGTCTTATTATAAATACATCATGAAATATGTCAGCACTTGCTTATGTATAAGCCTGGATTCTTGTGAAGGATGCTTCCATACGGAGAAAGATTACATTGCAGCTATACTCTTCTTTTCTAAAAGAGATAGCTTTATGCCTCCCATTTACATTTTTGTTTGACAGTTAATGAGTCAAAGGAGAATTGTTCAAAGCTGCTTGACTTATGCTAAAAAAAGTCTTAAATAAAAGAACTAAGCACACACCGATCTCATCTCTGCCTGCATACCTTGCACTTGCTAGGGGAAAATGCTGAGGGGTGACATATTCAGTAACAAAAATTTCAGTCTATTTTCAGTGTCAGCCAGCCAGTAACCACAACTACTCCTGCAGATGTATACTGTGCAATGGAGGCAGTAATTATTTCTTACAGAAAGATCCAAGGAATACGAGCGCAATGCTGCTTTTCACCTTCTTTAAAATAGCCTTTGGTTGTGCTCACCTACTGGGATCTATCTTATTTCCCTTTCTCTTCAACACCCACTTGGAGAAAGAAACATAATCTATAGGTTTCTCTGCCAAGAACGTACAGCTGATTCCTTGTTTTACTCTCCACAGATGTAGACATAGATATCTGCAAAATGTCACAAATCTTGGTAGAAATTAGTTCCTGTGCAAAGAGCAGCAAACTCATCCTGACTCTACAGAAGGTCTAACAATGATCCACAAAAGAAAGTACTTCAAAGAACTAGCTGGGGCATAACCTATTTCTTTCATCAGAAACATCAGTCTCCTATTCATCAAAATGGTGTGAAGCTGCCAGATTCTGTTCCATCGCTGATTAAACATTGACAATCATCATTTGTGGAGGAAACACACATAAAAAAACATTTCCCATTAAGTGCATGCATTTAAGAACAGTATTTCCAGCCAAAGCCGACTGCCTGTTGACAAAATTACAAAATATCTCTGGGTTTCACAAAATTAAGCCCTAATCTACTGAAGTGCAGAGGTGGAGTGCTGTGATTGATGAGTAATAGCAGCAAAGGGACCTGAACCCGCATCAAGGCTTGATCCTGCATCTTAAAAAAAGTTAAAAGAAAATAGCTCATTGCCTTTGCAGGTCCCTTAATAAAGAGTCCTTCTTCTGGACTCAGAGGAAAAAAAAAAGGTGATTTTCTCTTTTTCGATAACACCGAAATCTGGCTGTAAATGAGGCATGGGAGCAGCGGGGCCTCCCATCCAGCTGCAGAGGTACCTCCGCTTTGTGGTCAAAGTGATGACCTTTGGGCAGATTCCAACCATGATGCAGTGAAGTATGGCTCCATGGACCTGTCTCCATGTTGACAGTGATGTGATACATCAGCACCAGAACTTTCTTTCATGACCATCAAGTACCATTTTACTGGCTTAAAGTATTTCTTTTTATTATTAAAGTTAGAATTCCTCTACCCAAAAGTCAATCTTTGGCTAAACTGCTGCCCATGGAAGTTCCTTCTCCAATTGCCCAGGAGAGCACTGCTGCTTCTTGCTGGCTGTGCTTATGGTAGACAACATCAACGTCACCCATTTTCTCTCACTCTCATAATCACATTAATGCTTCCTAATCTCTTTATGATCCATTCTAAAGTCCTAGCAGCAATACGATATGATGCAGTGTCATCAAAGAAACAAACAAACGATGACAGTACAAACTGAAAGAACTCCCTCTGTAAATCCAAAGAATAAATATTTTCTGAGAGAAGCATCAATGTTTAACAGAGGGAGTGTTCAGTGACTGAGACTCCATGCAAATCAGCTTTGCAGGCTCTGTGTCAGATGTAAATTGACGTTAAATACCTGGTGGCAAAGAGTAAGAAAGATGACAAGCTCTCTATTGCGGTAAGTTAAGCTACCGGTAATTACATGCCTGAGACACACTTTAACGAGGTAACTTTGGCTGTGCTCAGCCAGCATCTTGTTGATTGCCCTTTCTTGCAGAACAACTGTAAGCAAAATGGCATGTCTTCTTGTTTTGCTGAGACAGTAGAAGTTTAGTGGTTAGTTGCTCACTTTTATACTGCTGTTTTGAGGGCATGAAGTTCATAAATAACTTTAAACAGCTTTTCCTATTGCAAAGGTCATTTTACCTCCAAAAGTTGACTGAGGGGAAAAAAAGAGAAAGCATTCACAAAGGCTGTACCATAAGGACACTTCTTCACATAAGGACTCTTAGAAGATGCGAATTTGTACCACTGTGTGGCATTTTCTTGGTTCTGACGGCTGCAGGTACAGAGATTCCAAGAAATCTTTGAAAAGGAACGATTGTGACACCTCTTTCTATTTATCAGGAGCTATCAGAACAATTCAGGACCTTCTAACTTAACAGAAAAGGAAAGTAGGCAAAAACTGCCCTTCTTTTATCTACCTACTGCAAGACTTAGAACACTACAGGAATTTTTAGAAAAGAATGCAATGTTTCAGAAGAAAAAAAAGAAAAGGTGCAACGTTACTTAAATACCCTGTTTCTTAGCAATAATTTGCATTTCAACTTGCCAAGAAATGACTTGAAATAATCTAGTCTCTTTTATCTAATCAGGGCAATTATTAAAATAACACCACTTACTTGTAATATACCTCAGTTACTTCACTTAGGCAGATATATTTACACGGAAGGAAGATCCTAGAAAGAAGTAAACGCACGTTATCATTTCAAGGGAAAAATACAGGAATACCCTGGCAGAACAATGCAGGAGCCAGCTGCCTACAACGTCTAATGCAGCAGAGCCACCAGCCCACTGTCCCCAGCGCTGGAGAAGGGGCCCCAGGACCCGCTGAACTCGGGGACAGGCAGCGGCTGTTGGAGTCGCCGCATCAGCCTTTTCACTTTCGCCACCTGCTGGCCACAGGGGAAAGCTGCACGGCAGCCATATATTCTGCAATTTTAAAGTTATCCGACTCAAGTGATTCTGCCCTCACACCGAGGTACTTCCACAGGTCATTAGTGAAGTTTCTCTGCAACTTTTTTTACTGTTAAAAGTGAGATCAGCATCTTTGATGAGACACCCCAGTAAAAAAGGCAGTGAAAGAAGGGGCAAAAATGTCTTATCTTAAAGCTTTTCGAAAAACAGAAGACGTTCCCTGTCTACTTAAATTCCAAATACATGAAAGAATATGACCACTGGGCTAGACTCAATGGAAATGGTCAACACATGCTCAGAGAATTAACAGACCATTGCTAACAGATAATGAATTCATAGAATCATAGAACTATATGGAGTTGGAAGGGACCTCTGGAGATCATCTAGTCCAACCCCCCCGCCGGAGCGGGTCTACCTAGAGCACGTTGCACAGGAACTTGTCCAGGTGGGTTTTGAATGTCTCCAGAGAAGGAGACTCCACCACCTCTCTGGGCAGCCTGTTCCAGTGCTCTACCACTCTCACAGTAAAGAAGTTCTTCCTCATGTTTAAGTGGAACTTCTTATACTCAAGTTTGTGCCCATTGAGTATAAAAAGTTCTACCTAAACATAAGGAGGAACTTCTTTACTGTGAGAGTGGTAGAGCACTGGAACAGGCTGTGGGATTTGTGTCTCTGAAAACAATCTGACAAAACCAACATTAAATAAAAGACAAAAAAAAAGAAGACCAAAAGTATTATGCCCATACTATTCCACAGTATAACAGAAATAAGGATACAAATGTCTGTACTGGAGAGATTTCTTCATGATGCACCAGAGGCCAGTGAAGATACCACGGTGACGCAGAGTGATGTACTGGCAAAAGACAGCCAACTGGAAAACTCTCTGCTCTCTCAATATTTGTACTTGAGAAAAGGAAAATTTTCCCTTCCTCTCTCAGCTCCATGGATTAAAAACTAACATGAAGCCGACAATCCAAAGCAAAAAGACTCATCTCACAGCTGTTGTACCCCTGTCCACACCCCACCCATAATACCAGTTAGCAGCGAGGACGGTTTCCTTATTGCTACTATAGCGAAGCAATCAAAGGATTCAAAATTCAGGGCAGGCTTTCTGGGAGAAGATTTGTTTTGATGTGGCATCCAGTGCCTGGGTAGCTGTCAGACAGCAGGGCTGACTGGCAGCGTGAACGACAGTGTTTTGGCAGCCTGGCAGGCGCTCTCGGCTCCAGCATCCGAGTCCTGTCCCTCGGCGGGCATTTCCCGGGATGGGCTGGAATCACAGCTTTGCGGGAAGCAGAGGGTGGCCCCGGCTCACCGAGGAACTAGTGCGAGGTGGATTCTCCCAGCTCTGAACAAAAATTTGCCACTAATGCCCCTGCTGCGAAGGAGTACGAAGCTACGCCTACCTGGAGCTGTCAAACCTGTTATAATAAAATTGTAGAGGGAAGAGAGGGGCTGGGTTGTAATTGCTGAGCAGATTCCATCCAGCAGTATTGCAGTAGCACTTACGAGGTGGTAAACGAGCAATAAAGCAAGTTGTGTATTTCTACCTGATAAACATGAACATTAAGTTATAATTCAAACAAACAGCATAAACTCAGCAGGTCCAAATAACAGCGTTCACTAAAAAATTACTCACAACGCGCGAAGTCCAGTCATGAAACCATTGCCACGTCCACCCAGCGCTGCTGCGACGGGCTTCCCGCAGGGGAAAGGTGCCAGCAGCCAGAAGGAAAAAATCTCAAGTCGCTGCTCACAGGTCCAGCAGGATAGGACAGCAGAAAAAGGTGACTGTGAAAGGAATTTCCTCACAGTAATGTGGCATTATATTCTGGGTGAATTCCAAATTAATTGCAATTCTGGTACGAGAATCCTCTTTCCACTATATAAACAGCAGTTACCAGCAATAACAAAACATAATGCCTGACTTCAGCTGATGCCAAATGTTTAGACACTTTAGTGGACATCTGTCCCAATGTTTGGTTTAGCTGTCACTTGGTAGGGACTGTTACAGATTTTATTTTTCATCTCTGTTGATTCTGAAATGTTTGCCACTATGATGCCCTAAGCAAAGCTATTGATTGCTCACTCTTGTCTACTTTAAATTGCTAAAGCTAGATTCCAGCTCATAAAAACATGCTGAGACGACTGAAGATAGAGTTAATTATCACTTAAAACCTTGAATCCAAACAAACAAGCCCCAAAACCCTTATGAAGCAGCCTAATTTTATTACAAAGCATACCTAGAGGCTTTTATTTGCTGTCAGACAAGCTGTAAAACTTCCTCTAGGAATTGCTTTCCATCTGATAGTAACAAGGCACTGATTAGTGCTCAATTCAGGATAGGGTATACAACACTGCAGACCAGAGCCACGGGGGAAGGTCCACAGCCCACCACAGCTCCAGTCAGAGGTAGGCCAGGTAGGTGTACTACGTCGCATATTGGATTAAGGTGGTACGTGATCCATGAGTAAGGCGCTGCTACAGTTATCAGATCACGGTTATCCAGCAAGAGTCGCTTCCAGGACCAGAAGAGAAATGGAAAGGGCGAAGGGACAATGCACAACACTTCATCAGGTTTTTGCTCCCACCCTGTCAGTAGGTTTAGACCCTGCTGTTTCTATATGTGATGGACCGCAACCCGTTGGCTTAAAGTTAGGCTGTGGGAATGGTTTCAAAAAATGGTTCCAGTGTCATCTTTCATTTTTCCTCTGCTTTGTTTTCAATTACTTACTTCCTTTGTTCTTCAGATTCCCTAAGCTCTTAAGAATTCTCACGTGGCTTATTCATTGCTGCCCCTAGACGTCTTTGTTCTGCAATCAGTTTTTATGTCATTTCTTCTGTAGTAACTTTTGTTTTTAACGTTTTCCCCTTTCTTCAGCAGGATTTGTAATCCAAGTCTTGTATCAGCAGATCAGAGCAGTTTCCACACTGTCAGTATAAAAGCTAGGCCAGAAGCAACATGACTGTACTTGTACAGCAGATACTGAACTTTACAAGTACTTAGCAGTTGACAGATATGAATTATGACACTAGTTCAATGACTGTCACTGAGCAATAATTAGGATTTTTAAGTCAAACCTTTTAAAGAAAATAATACCGTCTATCAAGAAAATCATAACCTGCTCAAGGTACTAAGACATGACTTTGGTATCTGATAACCAGAAACTCTGACATTCCAATATTACTAAAAAACATTTTCCACTGTTACTCCTTACTTTAAAACAAGAGGGAAAGGACAGTATGCCCTACAAAGTCCTCAAAACCTACACCTACATGGGAAGACTTCCGCAGTAACTCACCAGAAAGTTACTCTTCAAACCAACATTAATTTTGAGTGTTCTCAGTACGAGAAGGAAGGAATGAAGGACTAGGTGTGACTAAGAAAGAAAGGGTAATATGTAGTATTACTCCATAGTAACATGGAGAGGAAGCTGTCAGGGTAGCAAAGAGGGAATTCTTTCCAATTTCTGACTCCCAAGAGCCACTGTAAGTCATAAGAAACCATAAATTGTCTTTGAAAATTTGGAACAAACCAGCTAATTTGCAAGGTTTGGAAATGCTGCATTGTATACATTCGATCTGATTGAGGATCACGAAGAATGTTCTAGGAAATTAAGCTTTCAAGCTTTCTACTTATACAAGTTAGACATGCTGTGATGGAATCTAAAGGTATATACATACTTTACTATGCCTTTTCCACGTTAATAAAAAAAAATAAAGAACTAAAAATACAAAAGAACTTGTAAACCAACTGAAAAATAAGATACACAGGAACGAGAAAAAATCCTCCATATTGTACAGATCTTCATGGACTAGGCAGTCCCAAAGTCAATCATAGATTCAGCTATGTACACAAACTTAAACATAAGTGGCTGCATTTTATTGCTGTATATGTTTTTTCTTTTTAATGATCTGAGACTGCCTTAGCTCCCCAGTCCCATGAGCATATGGGCAAGATTCACAAGGCAAAGAACAACCATCAGGATGATGAAGGAAAAACCAACAGAGACGTGTTTTAAATGCTTCAGCTGAAAGGCGTCGTTTCACTTCAGGCTTAGTTTTCCTTGAAGGTTTCTCTTTCCTCCAGTCACGAATATGAACTCTCCCATTTAGAACTAAGATTTAAAAACAAACAAAAATGCAGCTGTTAATAGACAGCCATGGGAATTGTACTGGAAAAGATGCATAGTGACATTCTGTGAATAAAATATATATTCTACAAATAGATCACTCAGGCAGAACCAAATGTGCCATTTGTACAGAAATAGAAAGAAGTGCACAACAAACTGAGACATAGTTTAAAGAAGAATTGATTGATCTCCCCGTGAGATGTTTTACTGTGTGGCTGAATAGTTTCAGGCACTTTTGTATCATCTTTGCAGAGGTTCATTTGTTTGTTTTATATATAGCAGTTAGGATCATTTAAACTACAACCCTGTGAATTTAGATTGCAAGTCCTAAAAAAGAAGATTCAACTTCAAGAACTGTAATCTTTCCCATGTTCAAAACTTTATTATTCCACATTTAAATTGTGATTACCGGCAAAAAATCTAGTAAGAGGCTTCTAGTACTTTCACTACACAGAAATGCTCTTGCAAAATGGTTCACTGACCCAAAAATACACTGCACCAAAGAGATGACAAGTCTAATCCTTCATATGAATCTACAGTGAACTGTAATTGGTTAATAAAGACTTGTTCAGGTTTTTTTTTTTAAATTTATTTGTTGTATTAGGACCATAAACTGCACACACCCATTTGTGGAACTCTGTCAACTCCTTAAATGTGTAAACAAGAGAATAAAAGGAAGTTAGTAGAGAGAAAGAAAAAACATGGATTAAAAGCAACAGTGTAGATGAGGAGGGAAGAATCTGCCACTTCTAAGTTGCCACGCTCTGTTTCCATATTCTGCTTCAGTCATACCCTTCTGTTTCACACACTTCTAGTTTGGAATAGTTAACTGATACCATTCTACTTGATAATCGCTATTCAAAAAGGTAACGAGTCCAGTGAAAGTTTAGTATCACACATTCAGGATGAATTCATCCCTCCACTGCAGTAAAGATAACAGAAAAGCTGCAGGTGTGTTATTCTCTGTCCTCTTTGGCATAAGCAATGTCCTTCCAAGACCACTCACTAATAAAAGTCCCTTGTTATGGTGACGCGCTACTGAAGGAAAGAACCAAATGGTCTCTACTGAAGCCTCAGGGACCGTCCGTGTGATGTAAATTACTGAGAAAGATCTTGCCTTAATCCTAGTCTTTCTTCAGACAGCATCCATGCCAAATAAAAATCCTTATTATATGTAACAGGTTGTTAATCTATTCCACCTATCCCTCATGAAAGGGAATCAAATTCAGACACATAATGAATGCAGTGTGACCAACTCTTTCCAGCGCATGGAATTCAATAGGATTTCAGTATGGCTTCACATTCTATAATTGCCAAGTGTACAGAAATCCTAAACTTGGCTAAATTAGTCAGTGACTGCAACTGGGTTGCATACTCAGGATGATTTACCATGGATTAGTTGATCAACATTCTATAGCTGATGTAGAACGGTTGGGATACACAAAGTTAACACGCTTCCAAATTTGACACAGCCTTAAATACTGATAAAATCTTGTATTACTGCAAAGCTAGACCTTACTTTTGTAAAACTCCACACTAGCAACAAAAAAATAAAGAAAATTAACCAAACAAAACCCACCACCACATCATTACAACAGGAAAAAAAAATCCCCCAAAACCAGCTATCAATAAACCCAGCCAACCACAGAAACTTGCTACTGAGTTCCTCCTGCCACACTTCCCCAGGCTGTACAAACGCATCAACCCTCGCCATTACAGGTTCTTACGGAGACTAGCTTTATCTTGTGTTGGCATTTACACTGTGGGGCTTGGCAAGGCCAGACTAACTCTCAGTTAAATGCTTTGATGAACTTGCTCTGCATGTAACGGCCTAAAATAATCAGTACATTCTAGGAAAAATGAAAATTCTCCAAGTCAAACAATAGCATTACATCAGCCACTTCAGTTAAAGAGTTGTTCTAGACCGACTGTATGTAAAAAGACAACTCCTTGCTCACAGATGCCTTACCAACCTCATTCAAAAGAGTTTTTACTAAGAGTATCTTGGTGCAATGGGCACAAAAAGAATATTCAGTTTTCCACAAAGGTATAGAAAAGTAGTGAAAAAAACCAAACATGACCACAGTAATTCTTAAGTTGAGTTTAACAGCATGGAGGAGATAAAATGGACAATTAAAGAAAAACAAAAGAACCCCCAATCCTTTTCTTTACCTTCAAATACTTGATGATTGTTCTTGAGTAGTGTCTGCAGGCCTCCATATTCACTCTTTAGCCTTTGTAAAGTTTCTTTATTTAGGTGTTCTGCTACTTCTTTCAAGGAAAGGCTTTCTGCAAAAAATAATGGTGTAGCTATTCAAAATGTATATATGTAAAATCCTATGAAAATTTAACTTCTATACAAATTAATAATGATAAGCTGAATCTACGACATATCTACTAGTACTGCTGCAACCTTGTGCTTCCAGTATCATCCATATGTATTTTATATGTCTACTGTCTGTAAAATAGCAACTTTCATTTTACAGTCAGAATTTCCACAGCAAGACTTTTTTTGTATTTTCTCTGCTTTTTTTTACAGTAGCATATAACCCTCAGTGCAGTAAGCACTGTTTACACGCCCATATTTAGAGAGAAGAGAGAATGACTCAAAGGATCTTCTGCAAGAGTAACACAGGACAAACTACAGTGTATAAATAACAAAAATGGACAGAGGAAAATTGAACGATGGTAGTAGTGAGAACTAACTGAATGCTTATACAATTAACAGCAACTTCTATTTTTTTCCCCAAGACTAAACTAAAAAATTCCTAATCATGTCACAACCAAATGGCACTTCAAAGCACTTCTTAAAGAATTCTTAAAGAATTACAGCTAATTATTATATGACTATCCAAAAAGAAACTTTATCTAATACTTGCCAAACAGATATATTCTTTTGTTTTGGTAAATAGGGAGGAGTTCTGTGTTTGTTTTGTTTTTTCTTAAACAGAAACTGATTCTGTGCTAATATTTAAGTGTAAAGAAAAAAAACCCACAGCAATTTAAAAATATTTTTATATTCCTTATTTGCACCCCAGAGTGTAATAAAACATGGCAGAAAAAAAGGCCTTTGATTGCTACTGTACTCTTATCGGTATTTTGTAGAAATCTATTTCACTTACTAAATGTAGAAACACAAATTTATTGGAAAAGACAACCTCTACCAGCAAAAGATAATGTAAAGGAAAGAGGTAAACAATTGTAAACAATCTCACCTCCTTGGTTCCAGGTATTTGTAGTTCCACCATGCGTATTAGAACTTGATTTTTGAGGGGCTGCATTTAACAGCAAGTTTGCCACACTGAGAACTACATCATCTACAAAATCCCGAGGGAGTGAAGCGCAATTTCTGATTCTTTCTACTTTTTCTCTGGGTTGAAATCCAG
Organism: Gallinago undulata; assembly: GCA_026546715.1. Lineage (NCBI taxonomy): Eukaryota > Metazoa > Chordata > Aves > Charadriiformes > Scolopacidae > Gallinago > Gallinago undulata. The sequence continues at coordinate 50,593,419 of JAOTQQ010000032.1, forward strand.
GCATCCAAATTGTACCAGCGGTCTCAGTCTCATTTTCAGAAAGTTCTGAGCCTGCTTCTTTACATACATGAGCGTCACCCTTATGATTAAATTCAGCTTTTCTGTCACGTGTGACCACAGCCCATGTCTGACGACTATTAATATATTGTGTTATCTGCTTGTCAATCAGAGCGCATTCTGTAGGTTGGTAGGTCCTATTTTTTCCAATAAGGCATACCTATTTTAGGAGAAACAGGTAAATCACTATTTATACAGAGTCCCATACTCATAATGCCCCTCAACCAGCCCATGTCTTATGCAGGCATCTAAATCTACCTACAGGAGATATCCATTCAAATACAACACTCACCAGCATCTGGAGGTTCTTTAATTTTAGTTTTCAAATACTGGTGCCACAGTAATTGAACCATAACCCATCATGCCATACAGGCACAGAACAAAAACACTGTTCCTGACTCTCAGTTTATTTACAGAATTAAAACTGGACACCTCTTCCTACTCTGAGAATAGTTCACTTCGAATTTCACAGAACATGAAAAACAGTAAAATTAAGTAAAAATAAGCAACATAGGCAGCTGGAAAAATTAAGGCCAAAAAAATAAGTTTTATATGTTTTTCATCCTACTGAGCAGCATAAGAAATAACCATAAAACCTTCAATTCTTTCTTATCTTTAGGATTGTACCTCTGACATTAAAAGCAGATTACTCAAGAAAACAGTATTTTTAATCTCTTCAAAGCATATTGTCTGAAGTAATGCAACTGAGTATAGTCTGATCTTACAACAATAATAATGCACAAATAATACTAATGAACAACACCCATATGCTTCAGACAGCTAGCAGCTTAAAATAAAAAAGACAAAAAACTCCATACAGTCCAAAATTACCCTTTTTGTTGATGGAATTCTAAGGCAATCTTCTTCCACATGAAAGCCGCACACAAATCCCACTTGAGCAACAAAATCAAGGTATTCTCTGTACTGAGTTTTCTTGCTTTGTCTTCGGCTGTATTTTCCATGGAAATCAAAGAAGCAACATGGCAGCACAAAGTAGCAACATGAATAGGAAGACCTATGAGAAGGATAACAAACTGCTGAATGGAAAGTCAATTCAGAATTTAACAAATAAACCATCACACACAGGCAATAATGGAAATTTTCATTAAGTGACAGGAGCTTCACAAAATAATATTTGTATGTTCCTCTTTGTTAATAATGTTTAACAAAGTATTTGCTATAGCAAATTACTGTGCCAACTTGGTTTGCAGGATCAAACTTCTAGATATTAAACTATTGCAGCTGGTTGTGAAGAGCACTACGGTTCAAGAAAAGGCAAAACTAACAGCAATTTTATTTAAAAATAACAAACAACCCTCAAACAACAGATTCACACCTAAAAAAATAAAAATCAATTCTGGTTTCTGAACTTCAAAAGCAAAAAGCTGTCCTCAATTTTATGAGAAAGTAAACACTACATCTGTGCTTCTCCACAGGAAGAGAAATATTTTGTAAAAATAATCAATTGGCATCAAAAGCAGTAAGTTCTGCAAGAACAACAGGTGTGGCTGCAAAAGTGACAGTATTCAGCAAGCATACACAGGTTTTGGCTATTTTATTCCTTCCCTCACAGTCTCCCTACACAAATACCTAGCTGCAATTACAGGTATCCACGGTGTTAATTCATCTGAATGGTTTCCTATGAGCCAGTCAGTGTTTGGAAAGAGATGACTATCACCTGGCATGATTGTAGATTCCTAAAAAAACAAACAATACGTTAAGTGAATTTTATTACAGGTTTCTTTAAATGCGTTTTATTTGTTAACAAAGCACTAAGCGACAATATAAAATCATACAAGCTGACAAATACAAGGTGAATGAGAACACACACATCAACAGTATTTTCCTCAGTCTGCACTTTTGCCAGGCAGTAATATTTTATCACTACAAAGAAGTAATTTAGAAACAGTTAACCACAAAATATTGGTCAGACATAGAGTGGAATAACAACTCTGATTAAGATATCTGGCACCTTAAATATACCTAAACAAATATACATAGGATTTATGATTTCTTGCCATTCTCCTGTCACACGTATGTCTGGACTCAGCTTTTCAGAAAGCCAACTTAATTTGTTACGTCTTAACTGCCCTAGGACTCACACATCAATTAATCTTCTTTCCCAGACTCTACCCAAATCAAATTCTAATACATAGACTACTCTTCATCGTTCACATATAATAAACCTAATCCAGCCTAACATTTTCCCTCTTGTCTATGTTGCCAGGCCATTCCTTTCCAGGTTCTGTCAATACCTTATGATACATAAAAGGATCAGGAGAAAAATAAGAAACAATTGGTTAGAGAAAAACTTCTTTGGTGGCCTTCAGAATAGCCTTTTGCCTCACAGAAATTCAAGATATATGGATTGAAGAGACATCAGCAGAGAAGTCTCCCCACCACAATACTGACTCACAGAATAGTTGTTAGTCTCAAGAATACCCTACCCTGGTATTCCTAGGAAAAAAAACAAAACAAAAACAAAAAACCCCAATACCAACCACGAAAGAGGATGAATTCTTCAAACATGTTAAATTTTAAAAGTTCTGGAGCGCCTTTAATGTTTCGTTCTCAGCACACATTTTCTTACCTTGAACAATGTTCAGCAAACAGTGTGCATAAAGTTATGCTGATACTCTAAAAATATGTATGAATCTCAAGATAATTACTACGCATATTTGCAAAAAGCTTTAAATTTGGTTCTCCACAGACCTTTAGGAAAAGCCCTGAAAATTATGCCCAAACTCTCATTTTATTTAAAATATGCATAATTTATGAGGTCAAAATTCACATGTATATGCAAAATAGTATCTGTGTAGGAACTAAAAAACATAAACAACACTTCCTAGGGAATTTCTGAAGTCTCGTACTGCCTCTGTCAATTCCCCTCATGAAAGCACTGTTAGTAGTTTCAGTTATCAGTAAGGCCTATCATTGTTTACTTTAAATACTGTATCTCTCACCATTTTTAGTTATAATATCTAGAAATGCATATACATATGTAACAAATTTCTTTTTGGCAGGTTAGCACATCTTAAACCAAGTGTTTGATAAGTGTTTTCTTCTGGTTGATTAAACAAGTTACTCCTACATTACATTTCAGTTTTGATCATTTGATTTAGTTATAGCATGAATTACCAGTGCCATACTCCGTGTTTTGACAGTCACCCGTAATCACATTTGTATTCCCCATGTCTGACAGCAGTTTGGCTACGCAAAGTGCCACCTGTTACACTCATTTATAGTGATAGTATTGGCACTGAATGTCACAGATGGCAATACTCATCCTGCAACTCGCGCTTTAAGTAAAAATCAAAACAAATTTAGCTTTGAGGGTAACAAAAGGCTGTGATCAGGTGCTTTCTCCTGTAGCCACAGGAGCCTTGCAAAATTATTTCACCTCTTCCTTTTCTTCATTATACAACTCTCTCACATAAATTTGTCCTTTCCTTATACGCATATTTTGGATATTTTTGTTTCTGTCTGGCTTTTTCAACTGTTCTCTGAATTTTTTTATTCTTTTTTAAAAGGCAAATAAATCACATCTTTTTTTCTATTTTGTTCCCTCATGCTGCAGAGAAGTTTCCTTATGAGTCAAGAAACCTAAGAAATTGCAGACAATCAGACAGTAATATTGAACGAATGTACAAAATTCAAAGATCTCCGTAATACAGAAAAAGAGGCAGAAAAATGAATACATAACATGAAGGAAAATATAAAATGCTGTTTGGTGTGATCAGAAGTGACAATGTGATACAACAGGAATGAAGGAGCACCACAGCTTGATGTTTTGGATTGTTTCTTGAAGCTTTCAGCTGGTTACAGACTGGAGCAAAGGAATCTGGCAGTTCCGGCATCTGCACCCAAAATGGTAGGGTGGCAAAGAGAAGGCTGCACAAGACTGTGGAAGCTCCACGTCCCATCTGTGAAAACAGCTGTTCTTTTGTTGATTTAATGTAAATTGTTAGCATTCAAAGATGTGTTGAATTAACTTTAAAACAAAACTACTACAGAATACTATAGGTAGAAAATTCTTTTAATATATTGCAAGTTGATAATTTTTGAGAGAACTGAGTGAGAAATTTTAGGAATCTAGAACACAAGAAATCAGGAACACCTCAACTCTGAAGTGCAACTGTTGATCAGCACCATATTTTAACAAGTATCAGATCAAGAACAGCTGGAGTTAAAAGTGAATGTTACTGCTCAAATTGTTCCTGTTCTCATAAAAATGCTAATGTGGCATTTGAAATATAATCCTCCTTTCAGATTTATTTTCCTGTGTGGTGTTTTTTTTTTTTTTAAGGCTATTATTGCAATTAATTACCATAAAGTCAGTACAGCTGAGGACTGGCTCCTTTGAGGTTCAACAACAATTTTGTCCCCAAAACAGCACTAGAAGGTCAGAATCACTTTCAAGAATAAACTACTCACAAATTTGGATACTTATATATTTCCTGAGGTACAGTGGTGCAAACATATCTGCTTAATGTTGATCTTCCTGTAATATCAAATATTGTTTTATACTGTGCATGTCTGTACCTAAAGTAGGAAATCACACTAGCCTTCTCAGCTAAAAAAGTAAGTTGCACATATGCAAGGGTATGATACAGCATTGCTCTAATAATACTCTTTAGAAGTTACTTTATAGTCCCACAGGACAGATGGGTGGCATCATACCAAACCCACAGATCACTTCAGACAACAGTCCATAAACCGGTATGTTTGATTACATTTGCATCAACACAACCAGAAGCAATGAACAACTGATTAAAGCTACAAGTCATTAAGATTGACATACATTTGCGTAATACCTCTAAATGAGTTTCTGGTCCATACATGTCCCATATTTTTCTTCTCCTCACATCAATTCCTTTACCTGAATGCTGAAATATTTAAACAACACAATAGTATCATTTTTAAGCACTACTTTTAGCAGAAACTGTCAAACAGGCTCACCAAATGTACATATTAACACTGACTATATCATTCTTGAGAAAATTTAGACATATAATGAAATACAGCTTCGCTACTTCAGGCAGAAGCTGAATACTTTTAATCCCTTCTTTCCCCTCTAAGTATAAAGGGAAAGACTAGGAAACATTAAGAATATATCTGGTTTAAAATTTTACCCCAGGCACACCTATTAAGACTGCCCTTGAAAATCTGGATCTCTACAAAAGTAAAAGCAGAGTATTATTTTTGTTTGTTTTTAAAATATCAAAACCTTTCACAAGACAATATGAAGTCAATTAGGCTGTTGGGGTCCAAACACATTTTTTCACTGTGTGAAATGATGGGAAAAGGAAATAGGCCTGAAAACTAAAGCAAGAAACAAAGAATGCATAACTACTAGTATTTGAACTTCAAGAACCCACAGAATAATCATAAAACTCATATGCCATTTTTTTGAGAGTCAACAATGTGTTGTCAGTTCTACAGCAGTGATGACCTAATGATGTACGAAAAGAACTGTCTACAGGGAAAACAGCATCTTGTACTTGATCAAATTTTTCTGGCCACACAAGGAAAGAGAGCTTGAGTTAACAGAACTTGGACTTTTTTACTTACTCCCCCAATGATGTCTATTGATCTAATAGGAGATATTAATTTCCTCTACAAATTTTACCATGTTCTCCCAAGAGTGGAAAATACAATTTTCTAAAACAGACACTGGGTTTTGCTTAATCTCACTGACATTTTTTGTTGTTTCAGAAACCGTCCCATAAGAAACTGAATTTTGCTGTTGCCACATTTTCATTCTCAAAAGCACAGCTTGTTGTCAGGCATTTTCACAATTTACAAATCCCAGGACGGATTGTTTTTAAAGATATAGAAAAACATCTTAAGGACATAACAAGTAGAATTCAATTTCAATAAAGCTAAGTTTTTGTAAACTTTCTCTTGTGAAAGAGAATCTCTGTGTTAAGATTCCTCGTTCCTTTCTGCTTTGTCTACAGAGTAACTAAATTACATCATTATTTTTAATTTTCCCTTCTTCTTACCTCAGAAAAATAGCCTTGAATTGAAATGAATTGCACTAATAAAAACAGATAAATAAGTGAAAGGTTTCTAAGCTCTGCTAACATTTTTTTCCTGGTAACTAGAGTGACAAAATTGTATTTTAGCAACATGAATTAACTGAATTTTGGCTACTTGCATACCAGATAAAAGGAAAGCATAACAACGTTAACAGCCTCTATTTTTTAGTTATTATTTTAAAAATCACTCTATTTACCCCTTCACTGTTTAGAATGTGAACCAGTAGACCGTTTCCACATCCAAGATCTACAAATGACTGTTTCTTGGTAAACCCCTTTTCCTTTCTCTCTTCTTCCCAAAGAATCTAAGAGAAAAAAAAGAAAACGTTTTAGACTTCTGCTCTCAAGTTTTCCTGTAAGAAAGCAGCAATTGTTATTGGAAATTAAAGGAGAAAGCTAGGAGAGAATGCAGATGTGACAAAAGAAATCCCCTCATGGAGCAAATAACTTGAGAGGGAAAAAAAAAAAAAACATCCAAACCGCTAAAACTGTTTATGGAGAGGGGCAGAAATTATGTTACACCGTCCCCCACAGCATTCTCCTGGAGAAACTGGAAAATCATGGTGTAGACAAGTGTACCCTCCGCTGGATTAAAAACTGGCTGGATGGCCGTGCCCAG
>JAOTQQ010000032.1:50613621-50755636 GCA_026546715.1 Gallinago undulata
TTTTCAAGACCCGCCTGGATGCAGTCCTGAGTAACCTGCTCTAACATGCTCTAGGCAATCCTGCTTCAGCAGGGGAGCTTCATGCTTCTTTTCTTATTCTTCATCCCTTCTAATCTTTTGGTTTTGCCAGCCATTCACCTTCCTTGCTTATTTAATTTTCTGAAATTCTGTGTCTGTCAATAGCATATACTCCTAGACAGCAATGTACTCCTACATAGTTCTGATTTTATACCCCATGTTAAAGATTGGGATGAATTCTTTTCATGACCCTCAAGTCTACACAAAATCCTGAGGGTATGTATTTGTCAGAATTTTTCCCTGAGGCTTCAGGGTTGGTTTTTTTGTTTGTTGTTGTTTTGTTTTGTTTTATTCTCACTTGCTTTTTAAAGGATTTCTACTGAAGAATATGTACTACAGGCCCAACCAGTCTAGAGGAAGGGATTCTAGTATGCACATTTCAGTGTGGCTTCCAGCAGGCAGTGTCCCTAAATGCTGCTGAGAACTAAGTGCATGCATACATTTATCTGATGCAAATTTATCCCCTTCAATAATGTAAACTATTCACAATTTTGAAAATAAACAGCCTTATTCTGTTTTTCTCTTAATTTTGGGAGTTCCCAGAACTACTTGTAATGCAAGCAGACTTGCTGGTTTTCACCACAGTTCTTTCAACCCAGACAGCTGAAAACTTAGTCAATGTAGTAATCTGTACCTGTCTGAATGAGTCAGCCATCAGCAAAGGAAACAAGTACCTGTAATGCTACTGCAGGTGTGATGTCCTAGCCTTAGGGGTACATTTGATTGTTTTTTTGCAATTGCAAGGTACTTTCCAATAGCTATATCTGCAATCAAGTATCTTAACCATTTTAATTGCTGTAATAAAGCAGTCTTCAACTGTACCTTATATTTCCTTATATAGATTTTTGGATGTTTTGCTCTGACTGAACTCAGCCATGGAACTAATACCAAAGGCATACGGACGACTGCCACTTTTGATCGTAGCGCTCAGGTCAGTCCTTAACTCACAAGAATAATATTTGACACTGTTAGACTCTGTTATTTGTAACAAGACAGAATGAGTCAAAGATTTCTTCGGTTAACAAGAAAGAATCAAGTTCCACTCCAAATGTAAAAAAAAACCAGTCAATTACTTACAATGCCGGGAATAGTGTTTTGGGGAGCCCTGGTTCAAAAAACCAAAAGACATAAGCATGTCACGCTTCACGTTCTGCAGATGCGTTAGCTCATAGAGAGCTCACTCTCCCCTTCATTTGTTGATAAGAGAAAGAAATAAATTCCTGCAAAGAATGCAGTTCATGGTTGATGTGAGGATTTCAACAGGTTAGCTTGTTCCTACGGAACTTCCAAGGTCTTAGGCGTTAGTATTTTTGACTAGTGTAAATCAGTGCATTTGATACCCACAATACTTTTAAAAAACAGGAAATTGATTCTATTCCAGCAGAACAAACTACAAGAAAGAGAAGTCGTTGGCTATCATATATCAATATTTACAATAAATCCAGAATTTTCTGTTTTCTTGTACAAGTAGTTAATTCAACTGCACCCTTCTCCTTTGTTATGTCTCTTAAGGAATAGTTGGACATTGTTTCTCACAGACATGCAGATTAAATTGTCTTTTGTCTTCAAATATGAAGGCTTTATGTATGACAATTAGGATTATTTCCTGAGGATAAGAAAAAGAAATATGAAAAAGAGATAGGAAGACTATTGAAGAGACCAAAAGAGCAAAACAATAAACTGCTCTTTCCGTTGGGATACTGCTTACTAATCATAATTTGTTTTCTGGAATCAACACCGTTGCACAAATAAATTTATTGTCCTAACTGTTTTTTTTCAGTAAATGAATAGAACTCATTAGTTTTACATTAAGGGAGAAGAAAATAGAAATTAATAGAGGAGGGTGATAGAACTTTCTCTTGCTCTTTGTCATCTACATGCTTGGTTTATGCCAAGTTAAATTTCAAATGTGTTACTTAATGTCCCAAGAAAGTAGTCTCATCATCTTCCCCGAAGACTGTGGCATTTTATTGCAGTGTAATGTACAGAACTGGTTGCTGTTATTGTCAACAAACATCACTCGTATCTGTACATTATGACGTGGCTTCAAAAGAATGAGGAAAGAGAACCATAGATTCGAAACATAAGATTTTAAATTCTTCAGTAGGACAAAACTGCACTCTGCATTTTTTCACAAGCAATTCAGTGATCATTTATGCAACATGGACAATCAGATCCCTGTCCAGAAAAAACCCCAACCCTGTGAGTTCGGCAGCATAAAAAGATCCATGCTGGTGATGAGTGCATTGCAGTGAAAGTGACTGAAATGACTAAATCTTTGTTAATATCACGAAGCTCTGAGTCCAGGTTTCTTTTACATCCAGGAAGCACACTATTTGGAATGTAAAAATCTGAATGTTGAAGCTGTGTCTAAATTCTAGGATATATGCATTCTTCAGAATTCCCACTACTCATGGTCCCCCCATTGTCCAAACTGGGAAGTGTGCTGCCTTTCACATTGTCAACCAGGCTTTCTTTCCACACAAAACTGCATAAAAAAGGGGATGGTCCCTGTGTAGTTTTCAGCCTTCCCAATCCCTTGCATGGAACCTAAGATCTTGGAGATGCTTCCAAGTCCGTCACTTTGCTTTAATTTTTTTTTATAACTGCTCAAATGAGCAATTAAAAGGCTGAATTTCAGGCCTTACAATGACGTAGTGAACTTTTTCAGTTCTAAATTTTTCCTAGCTACATATATTTTCTCCAAAGTTGAACACTGTAAGAGAGATTTGATCTGCTGGAGTGAAGTACAGAATTAAACCCTGGCAGTTAACGGATGTTTTCAAAACTTTACCATGGTCATAAAAAAAAAAAAAAGGAAATAGGCATGCATTGTTTTTTATGATTTATAGCATTTTTTCCTTTCTCTCCTGACTATAGGAATTTATCATCAATACTCCTGACTTTGAAGCTGCAAAGTTCTGGGTTGGTAATATGGGGAAACATGCCACTCATGCAGTTGTGTACGCCCAGCTCTATACACCTGATGGACAGTGCCAAGGATTACATTCCTTTATTGTACAGGTAGAAAAGTTGGTAATATTTTTTTTTTTAATTTTGGGGGAGAGTAAGTTCAAATTACAGGCTTTCTATTCTGCTGTTGTTTGTATGTGACCAGCAGATGCTTTAATTAATGCCTTCAATGTTTATTGAAATCGTAAGACGTGTACTGTTTTTAAATGTTCACTGATTTTGTTATGGTTGTACAGCCAGTTTTATATTGTCAAGTTTCTGCAAAAAATTCTGAAAAATAAAACAGAGCTGAAAAGCCTCCAGATGATCACGCTGTGTATATAGTTAGAAGTAACCTATGCTACATGAATTCCTGAAAGTCTTGAATGAGGCTTAAGATGATTTATGTCTGCCAATGCTGCAGGCTGATCTGTGTGAAATCTCCAAGTTTCTACCACAGAGATCAGTTTATAAGATTAAAGGCATCAGAAAATACGGCAGTGCAGGAGAGAAGTTGTACACAGAAACATGAACTAGCTGCAGACTGAACATAATTGATTACAAAATTGGGGAGTATCTCAAAGCTGGATGTTACATAAAAGTTCCTTTGATTCCTACTATGCTTGTGCACACCTGAAGAAGGTTTAAATGCTAGTCTAACGAAAGCTGTCATCAATGTTAAGGCATTTTTAGCCCAGTGATGTAATTAGTGTCATATTGCCAAAGTAATTTTCATTAAGGGATCTCTATCCTGAATGAGAGGTTACATTCTCAGACTTATGTACTTGAGAAAAACAAACAGCTTTCTTTAGTATTAATAACAGAATACAGGTTGGGAGTAATTTTGCTGTTTGAAAAGTTCAGCCAATAACTTCCATTGTTGCACAACTGAAATAATGTTTTGTTCCACTTCTACGCAGATTCGTGATACTAAAACTCTCCTACCAATGCCAGGTGTGATGGTGGGTGACATAGGAAAGAAAATTGGGCTGAATGGGTTGGATAATGGGTAAGTCAATCCATTTGAAGGAGGCGATGTTTTAGATTAGATCACACTGTAGTGGTGCAAATATCCTCCTGTGTCAGTTCTGTCTTTATTTCTGAGGTATTTGCTAGTGGTTTTAGGTTGTGGGTATTTCTAAAACATCCAGATTGAAAAATCTTGAATTTCAGTATGAATAACTATAGTCTTTCTGCTGCTCGATTCTTAGAATAGGAAATGCCACTGATAACTCTGTGAATATCCACAAGCATTCTTGCAGTCACAGACTCTGCAACAATAATAATGAAAAAAACCACCAAATTCCTTAAGTTCTGAGTAACAAACTTAATCAGCCTCTCCACCTGTTTGGGTGTTAATTATTTTGTCTGCCCACAGGAAGGCTAACAGAGATCCACATACTATACTGTTAGTAAAGATGTAAGATTAATGAGACCCAGTAAAGAAACTAGATATCCTGTTTAAACCATGAGGTTTCTGGACTAACCCTGTTCACTGCAGAAGAGAAGGAGAAGGTTATTTATTTTTTTCTGTATTCTTTGTGTACAGTTGAAATGAAAAAGTACCTTGACTCCATTTTTGTCATGGACTTCAATGGCCTTACTGTGTCTGTGCTTTACTAACCAAAGGTGTCTGATGGGGAGGAGAGACAATTTAGGTAGATTTCTGCATTAAAACAGACATTATGGAAAAATTACAATTTAAACCCCTGTATTAGTTACATAACTCTGTGTAAAGACATAGACCGATGGGAGGTCACTTCTTCATGCCTCAAATTTACCTCAAAGGGGTAAACTCAAATTTAAAATCAAGAAGTAAACTGTTAATTCAGTTTTTTACAGATATATTTATTGTCCTTCGTAACATGCCATCGCAGTACACAAAATATAGACGTCCTAAGGTTCTAAACATCCTAAGGTACCTGCTTTCAAATGAAACAGCTCTGATTGGCTTTCCAGAAAGTCATAGGTCTTCTGTAGTTTGTTGCCTGTACCAGCCTCCTTCTGATGTCCCAAATAGCCTGTAGTGGCAAAAATAGAACTGACTTTTATGTTTATGTAGCTCATTCTCATACATGTTCTGTTTTCTGAAGACACAGAAAAAATACAGATAAAAAACATATAGAAAATGACGTTTTATAGAAGGAAAATGTGAGAAAATGCCTAGAAAAGAAGGGGATTTCGGTTTTGGTGGATATTTTTGCCTGCATCTGCATTACAAACTAATAGCCACTAGATGGCACAGCAACGGAGGCCTGAGTAATCTAAATGTAATTCATCTTCATATTTCTGTAGAAAAGTTCAAATTCTGTTCTCAATTTGCGGCATAGTTTTATGTGCAACATGGGGAAGAAGAGTGTTGTCACATAACATCGAAATATACATAATTGAAAAATCCATGTATCCTGTGATCTACTGGGAAAAGATAGAGCACTTCTTAAAATATCAGTAATAACTGAATAATCTGAAATGATAAATCACATAATACGCTGTAAATAAGAGATGTCAGTGACTTCTTATCTTAATGTCAGATGGAGTCCCCTATCTTAGTTATGACATCACATGGCATTTAAAGCAATCACAGGGTGCTCTAATCCTCTGCTTACTTTGCATATGCTGCTTTAAAAAATATTTTCTTCTAATAGCAGCACCTGAGGAGCCCAAATCACTGATCTAGATCTCTATGGATTAAGACAGTCCCTGCATTAGAAAGCTGAAATTTAAGACAGCACCTACAGATTAGAAGGACAAGGGAGCTCAAGGTTACCAATAGATACCCTTCATTCAACTGAAAACTCTAGGAGCCTGTGTTCCTCATCTGCCTCAGCTGTTTTCTTTGGAGAGGTCTGAGGCCAGATGCCAATGTTGTTCATAGGAACTAGAGAACTATTTTTTGCTTTGCAACCTTCCTGCTCACACTGAGCTGTCAAAAGTGTCAGGACTTGTACACGTTGCTTCTCAGAGGTACGTGAAGACTTGGATGGGCCTGGAGAGATAGTAGATTCATAGCTCTGTGTTTGTTTGCAGAGATGACAAGCTGTGCCGCTTTAGAAAATTGACTTGGTTGCATGATCTGCAAAATGCCAGGATTCACACAGGGACATTTAACTAGACACTGCCTAGTCAATGTCTTCTTCTAAGCAGTTTACTAATTTTATGTTCAAGCTTATCCCAGAGAGCACAGCCTGAAATTCTTGTGCACTATAGAAGCCTGTTGTATGTGGTGACAAGAAAATATTAAATTACATTGTGACTACAGGTGCTAAGTCCCTGCGGCATGCTTTGACAGCTTTTTGAATGAATGTGGGAAGTCTCATTCAACTACCATAGACACTTAGTAAATCAGATATATTTCTTGTAGTTACTGTCAGGATGAATGGTCAGATTGAAGATTAGAATCTGACATCTCTGCCAGAGATGTCAGGTTTTGTTCCTGCACTTCAAGAGTTTATGCTACTGATTTTCGATATTGGTGCAGAGAGTTAAGCTCCTGAACACTTAGATAGGGCATGGAGAACAAATTGCAGAGCTTCCTTGGAAAATGTTACTGATTTATGCTATCTAAGAGAACAGAGTAGGTGATTGTAATTGTCCCTTCTGGCTCTGGAAAACAATTTATCTCTGGGGTCATTTGGCTGAAGGCTGGTTTCCTGCTAATGCAGAGTGTAATGTTTTCAGTAAGAGAAAGAATTCCAAAAGTAATGTGGGAATTTTTGCAGTGTATATTCCAATTGAATAGCCTGCTCCTTCTAATGGTATCTTTCCAAATAATTCTCATAGCTTCATAATTGGAATGTCCAAAAATCACATGGGTTTTGCAAGTCTTTGTAACTTCAGCTACCCTGGCAAAAAAAAAAAAAAGGCAAAATCACATTATAATATTTTAAAATATTTTTGTTTCTCTCAATCATTTACAACAATTTTTGTGATCAAAACATAAATGGTTAAAAATAAAACTCCAGTTTTTGTTACAGAGAATTTAGACTGGTTTTATGTTTTGCTAGCAAAAAATAAATCAGACTGCCACCAGGGGATGCAAGAGCTTCAGTCTTTATTTTCATATAAAAATGTCCACCTGTTCCTGGTGCTCTGGCAGTCTTTGAAATGTGCTGTTTACTGAGGTCTCAAAATGGAAATAGCTGAGAAAAAAAAAAAACACTGAAAAACTCTGAGTATTTGAGATCCAGGGCCTTTTCAATAAAATTTATAGCAGGCATAAGAGGAGGGACAGAAAGCAAGAGCTTGGGTCAGTGCTGATGTGTATTTCTGTTTCTTCCTTTTTGGTCTTTTTTTTGTCTGCCATGGCTAATGTAACATTACCAAAATTACCCATTACTGCAGTGCACGTCAGCAAATGATTGCCACTGAATTGGTGGTGAACCGAGTTCATGTCCAGTTGTAACTAGCAGCAAATTACTGCTTTCCCCACTCCAGAAATAGAAACGATGCCCAACTGAATCAGTTGTAATTGTGTTTCTGAAGTGATGCTTAACGTGCATGTCTTTGTAAAACGTCCTCCGACCTCTTTCAGCTGCATCCACTGATAACGTGTGTACAGCTTGTTTAGCAGACAAAACCTCTGATAAGGGAAGACCTAGTGAAATGAAGCTATAACAGGTACAGCAAACCACTGCCAGACAGAAAGCTATTTATGTTAAAGCTAATTACGTTAATTGTAGGGGAGAAGGGGGTCTTTCTGGGGCAAGAATAATTGTTAGCTGTATCTGCTTATAATGATGGCTTTGGAAAACTGAAGGGTTTTTATTAGCTGTTTAACAACCTTTCATGTACAATTAAAGTGTGATCAGTCTCACCACATGTATAACATGCTATGATGTTAAGCACATTCTCTGGCAGTCACTGAGGCCAGATTCAGTTTTCTGGGTACTGGAAACAAAACAAAACACTCAAAAAGAAATACGTAAAGGGGTTTTATTTGGCAGAAAAGCAATAAATGACATAAAAGAAGGCCTTCTGGAAAGAGATGGCAAGTTTTGAAAGCCCTCACTGCAATTCTTTGTGTATTGGCAAATACGGCATATATCACACAATCTCCAGGCCTTTACAGATGAATTTTAAATGGTTAATTCTCTTTTTTTTGGTTACTACTCCAGTATTAGGGCAAATAAAACGTTAAGATTCTGCTACTGCTAGTTTAAAGGTAGAAAAAATAAAAGTCTTGTCCTCCAAAGGGTTTTTGTCTCCCAGTATTTATCCTCTTAACTCTTATTTAGATTCTGCAATGGTTGCAACTATTTCACTAGAAAGATAGGAGCTGTAATACATGGTTGAAGCCTAAATAGTCTCTTGGAGCTTCATCTTACAATCTGAAGCAGTAGTTCGGTGAAGATAATTTCCATACTTAGCTTCTTTGGTTGTTTGCTTCTGTTCCCACGCTTTGTGGCCTTTGTGCTGGGCCAAAAATTTGTGTAGCTGTGTAGGGGACTCAGCTAGGGAACTGGAACTGCCTGAAAAATAATATGACATAAAAAGCCCCCAAAATTTGGCTGTCTTCGAACAGATCGTTTGTCAGGTCTGGTTCACTGCAAGGCCACAGAAGAGGCTGTTCCAGTACAGGGAAAGGGACAGTACAGGTTGGTGAATAAGAAAGCAAGTGTAGAAGTAAGTCCTACTTCTCAAATAAGCTTATGCTTGTTCAACATTTTACTGTCTTGCAGCCCCTGAACAGAGTCACAAACAATAGCAATAATAACAAAGCAGCTATAAAATAAAAATAAATGTTAAAAAAGCCTGTACCTGTACTTACATTGTCTGAATGCAGTACCATCAATCCTTCAGTCCTTGTGAACAGTGCCACTTCCACAGTTAAACCAAATGTTTCGCAAGACACATCTTGCATATTTGCAATTTAAGTCAAAACAATGACTTTTTCAGTGGAATCATTGATATGTTTCTGGTTTACCCCCTCAGTCTCTACAGTCAAGGTTAGACATTATATGGGTACACAGTGTGCTGTGCACGTCGCTAAGATGTAGTCACGTTGCTAAAAAGTGCTGTCTTAGTCCCTCATTTTTGTCACACACAGGTACCTGAAAACTGTGTAGCCATAGCCGGTTCATACTGACAGACAGTTGGTGGTGCTGATGGGGGAAGGTAGACTCAGATCTAATCACGTATTTATCACCAACAGAAATACAGCCTCACCTCTCCAGTGAACCGTGTTTCTTCCTTAGCGGAGCTCTCTCAGCTCTCGGCAGTTGCGGGAGTCTGCACATCCAAAACTCCTTGCCAGACTGGCACTTAAGGCTATAAAAACTGTAGAGTGAGTGGATCTTTGTGTGCTCATGAAGTCCATTAAGATAGGATTAGGAAGCCTATAAAATGTGATGTTGTTTTATCATTCCTATTGAGCGTCACTGTTAGAGAGCTACATTCTTAGGTTAGAGGTTTGATTGTAGAAACTAGAGCTGAAGTACTGCCTTCCAGTTTTCCCCAGCTTCTCTCTACCTCTTCTCAACTCTAACCTTTCAGTGAGTTTCAGTCTGGAATATGTGGCTGTTTTCTTTCCTTCTGCAGGTTTTTTTCCCAAACCTGTGAAGTGTTATTTTTCCCAAGGTTTACTGTATCCTGTACACAGCCGTGAGATCACTTGACTCACAGTCTTCCAATACCACTCACCTGCTTTCTGTTTCTGGGTGGAAGAGCTGTCACTGCATCATCTCTAATGTAGTCAATAACAAAAGCTGGCAGGAAAGGCATTTTAGTGAGTCTGAGGTTCACCAAAGCATGTTTGAGCTATTTGTACTACAGGTAACAGCTTATTAATTTAGTACTGGCAAAAGGAGCTGGTAGCTTTTCCAGCTGCTCCTTTTTTATCAGCATTGCTGCAGACCAGATGAATTACTATTGCATGATTTAAAGATTAACTTTTGCTTGAAATGTTCCCTAAACTATTGGCCAAAGAAGTCAAACAAGAATGTTGCTATTGGAATAGTGCTTCACTCTGCTTAGCTGTTCTATGTAGAAATCTATGTGATATAGTTGTTTTATAAAGGCTAGATGATGCAAAATTGTACATTACTATAGAGCCCTATGATATATATTTGAAGTGACAGCTATTTGTCTTTCTTGCTGAGAGGTCTTGATCTCAGTCACGCCATTTGCTATGCAAAAGAGGCCATAAGTAGGGTAGCTTTCCAACCTATGGTCTTGTCATCAGTATGTGAAATTTAGCCATTTTCCAAACTTGCTGGTACTTGATATCCCCATGACTATGTATACAGTTCCATTATTGTAAAGTATCTCTTTAATTCTTTAAGGAGATTTTTTTCCTCTGAATGCGTTGACAGATGTGGTCCATGTCTATTCACAATGCTTTCTGGGCTAATAACCATTAGAAATGTGATCGTTGACTTCATTAAATCTTACTATTTATTTTTAATATGTTCCAATATCAAGTTCAAATTGGCCAGTATGTCTAACAATTTCAAATAGCAAAATTCTTGGAGAAGAAGTGTAACAGCAGTTGGCAGTGATCTCACAAGGTCACCTAACTCCCAAATCCTGTAAGGTTCTGCTTTTATTTGCAACACTGGTAATTACAGGCAATATATCTTCCTTCTTTACACATGGGAACTTTCTGTGTGATATTTAATTGCTAATTCTGTCTCTCTCTTTTCCTTCTTAAAGTTTTTGCCGTCTTATATGTGTTTCTTTTGATGGCAGCTTACAAAAAAAAAAGGAGATAATGTATCTGTTATGGAAGGTATCAAGGAAAAAATCTAAACTTACAAAAATGTTATTTGGACTAATTTTTATTTTAAGAAAATACATTGTTATATAATGATTGGAAATGTAGTATCCTGGTTCACTAGCTGTGAAAAATTTATAAGAAGGGTATACATGTGGGTCTTTTTAATCAAAATAATTCTAGGTAATCTTTTGTGTGGTACAGAATTAGCTACATTATATTTATGTCAGATTATAATAAGTCTTTCTACAAGTTTTCTCTCCAGCAAAATACTTCCTTTAGATTCAAGAATCTGGGATTGTATCACAATAGGTGAAAGTGGGTAAAAGTGATAAGTTAAATGCCTCTTGGGAGGCATTTTGGTTGAGGCACATCTGCCACAAGTTCAATATTAGTAGGCTTGAATTTCCTAAAAGTAGGTTACTAGTATATAAATGTATATATTAGTAGATTTTAATTTGCCTTTTAAGAACTCTAGATTTTCAAGCACATATCAATACAATTTTCTACATCTGCACAGCTTTGCTGAATGAATTGAACTAATCACTACAGTGTAAAAGACAAAAGGACAATTTGCCATCTTGTTTACTGTCATTACTGTGACAAATTTTGCCATTCATTACACAGACAGGACTCAAAGTGCTCCAAATATGTATTTGCAAAGAGAAGGCCCAGGAGCTGGAGCCCTATGAATTTCTTCCTAATCTGTGTCCCCAGGATTGTTCGGTTAACTCCTCCTTTAATCTGTCTTGTGACTCGTTTTTATCACCCATTCAAAACAAAGATGGAAATCAGATTTTTGGAAATTCTGAATTTGCTTCTGTTACAAAGTAGTGTTGTCTTACTGAAACTGGTACTTTAATGGAGCACTTTTTAGCGTAGTTAAGGCCAGTAAGCAGATGGTTCTTCATTGGGATAGCACGCTTTTCTCTGTGGCTAAGTCTGAAAATACTGTGTATCTCTAAGGCTGAATAAATTCAGTATGCAGATATGTTTCCTTGGAAACAACTCGTAATTTTAAAGCACATGTAGCAAGGCAGCCCTTATGTAATTTATTAACGTGAAAGACCTGGCTCTCGTGAGCCTTATTAAATAGATCAGCCTGTATTGGCAGGAAAAAGGAATTTGCTTTGATTACAAATACAGCTTTTCAAGTGCTATTAGATACTGAGATATTCGTGAGTGGAGCTGATTTTAGTGCTATTATGCCAAGTTGTATTGCCCATTTGGGTGAAACAGTTCATATACTTTCTTCCTGAGGAATATGAATACTCAGGACATTCTGCCTGTTCTAACAACTTCCTTCTTTACTGCTGCGAGGGTGCCACAATTTCTTGCTCTTCGTTTTTTGTTTTTTTCAGATGCCACATTCCAGGGAACAGAAATCTGAGTTTGAGTTTAAACAATGGAAAATTCTCCATTCAGTTGCTTCTCAGGGCACTATTTCAGCTATGTCCTCATTTGTATTGCAATAATATGAACGATACTCGCAGATCTGTATTTTAGACTCATAAAAGTATATAGTGTCTATTCCAAAGCAATCTCCAGATTGGACTGAACAACTCTTCAGTAAAGCAGTTGGGCAGAACCGTTTGCAGCAGGGAATTACTAGGAGACAGAATGGCCCAGTTAGGTTCTAAGCATTAGAAGGAAGTTGTTCATCTTCTCAAGCTTTTTGACAGCTGAGATATAAAGACTAGTAACTTACTCAAGCAGACTGAGAATTCAGTTCAGGTTTCTGGGCTGTCGGTGAAAGTGTCTGTCAAAATGTTTCTGTGTAAGGTTTCTAATAAGTAAATTTACTCGTCCCTCCCCTCAAACAGAATACATTGCTCATCCTTCTGCTAGCTTACTACTTTACTTTTGAAGCTGCTGAAATGGTCTTCTAGAGTCCATGAGGTGTTTGTTTTGCTTTGGTAAGTGTCATGTTTTTTTAAAAAAAAAAACAAAAGAGTTACAATAAGTAATTTCCCATCTTGAATTTCCTCTGATGCTCTGAGTCTGAAAGCCTTTGTTCTCCCATGCATACTCTTCTAAAATTACCTGCCTGGCTTGATGGGCAGTGTTTTCAGTTCACTGATATGATCATTGTGCAGTCGTGTCTTTGTTGCTATCTTTATTCTGTAATGTGGAGACATCAGACTATGTCAAGGCAGATTTTACATTACTCATGTATTTGTTTACACAGATTTGCCATGTTCCACCATGTCAGGATACCTAAAGAAAACATACTGAATATAGCTGGAGACGTCACAGCTGAGGGAAAGTACTCAAGTTCAATCAAGGTATGAATCAAAGTTTTGTCTTGTTAATACAGGTCATTAAATATACAAAGATTAAGTAGGTTAAGAGGTAGAGCATGGACCTCTCGTGTTGGGAAGTACTAGATAATAGTGACTTAAGGCTGTTGACGTTTTCACATGGGATAGTCAGAATGCTGATTTTTAATTGCCTTTCAGAGATGTCTCAATTCACCTTACTGATTTTACTGACTTCTTGTTCTTTGCAGTAATCCCCTGATCCCAAAATAGTTCAGTGAAACTACTTTGAGTCTTGCCTGAATGCCTTATCTGAACGTGTCAAGAAATAAAATTGGTCAGTCCTCTGGGCTTCAGCTCTGCTACCAGAGTTGTCTCTTTCCAGGGAGGTAAAAGAAGTGTTAGCCTCACCATTCAGTCTGTGCCTTTTATTCATTCAGGATGTTAAAGAGCGTTTCAGTGCATCTCTGGGATCCTTGTCCACTGGCAGAATTCTGATCACAGCAGTTTCCACGACCAATTTAAAGCTTGCCTTATCCATAGCCATTCGCTTCTCAGCAGCTCGCCGTCAGTTTGGACCAACTGATGAAGAGGAAATACCTGTTCTTGAATACCAAACACAGGTAAATACTTTGGAATTCACATCTACAAACCTTTATGTAATGAAGCTTAGAGTCAGAGCTACTGCAGATCAAAATACGACAATGAAGTTAGTGAAATTCAAGTTGTCTATGTCATCTGAAGTGTCACTCCAGCGCAGCTGTGGGGGTCATTACAACTTAAGAACTCCTTACGCTTCTCCTGGCATGATCAGGCTTTTGACAAGGTCTTGGAATAGCAAAACCCAAAATATTCATGTTTCCCTGGAGTACTTAGAACCATTTATCTCTAAAATAGTAACCTTTTCAAAGACAGACTGTCTTCTATACACATGTGAAAGTACTGCAGGTGTAGAAACTTTGTTAAAAAAGTCAGTGCCTCTTTTGCTGCTATTGTGAATTTTCTCTGTTTTAACCTTTATTTTTGAAAAATATAGAAATCAAAGACATTCATTGTGGTGAAGTCTCAAGCTACCACTAATTTTGAGAGTAGTATTACCACTGTTTTTCTGCAGAGGTAACTTTTGCTCTGAGAAACTAGAACAAGAGTATGTAGGGTAACTCAGAAATAGAGAAAACGCATATCTGCTGAGTGAGAAAGGTTAATGTGTAAGAAGTCCTGAAAACAAACCTGCCCGGTTTGTCCTTGCAAAGGGGTTGCTTTTTGCACTTAGTCTTGCAACTTTGAAAGATTTCATGAGTTTCTGCAAACTGGCAAAAGCTGCCTTCGTTCCACCTCTTCCAAATAACCTGGGTCTGCTTCCCACTATTCTTTGAGACTCCCACTTTTGCTCAGTTTTGGCTTCTAATGTAGGCTCTGCTTGCTGAACCTCTCGTTTTCTTCTTGCTCTACCACAAAAGCGTCCAAAAGCAGTTTCGCATTTCCTTCGTGAGCTCCATCGGAGTTACATGGAGCAGCAAAGATACTTTTTTCTGTGCTTCCCAGCCCTGGGTTTGGTTTTTTTTTTCACAGAATGTGACCAACACTAACGTACATTCAGCAATGAACACGCAAGTGAAACAGTTACAACCTCTGTCACGTTGGTATTGAGCAAACACATGAATCATGACTGGCCCCGGCATGCCAGACATTGGATAAACACAGGGCAAAAATATGTGGTTAGTCCCCAAAGCTTCAGTGAACTCTTGCACTAGTTTAACAGAATGTTTATCACAAATTCATAAAATGCATGAACCTAGAATGACGTAACTGTAATTTGTGTAAAGAGTGGTTACACATAATTATGTTTATAGATGGTTATTGTTAATTATTATTCTTCATAAAACAGTTTTCCAATTTGAACAAAGTAAAAACAAATGGGTTGGTTCAATATTATAAGACAGTTATATATATCTAAAACCATAAAAAATACGTATCAATTTGTAATCAGGTCTATTTAATTTCTGTTCTAGCAATGGCGTCTTCTTCCTTATCTGGCTGCTGCATATGCCATAGATTATTTCTCCAAATCCCTGTTTGAGAACTTTGTAGAATTTTATGCAGGCGTGTTGATGAAGCAAAGGAGTCAGAGACAGGTGAGATATCGACACATTTCTTCTTACTATAATAAACTGGAAATTGTTAAATGAAGGACCTACTTAGAAGTCTTAGGCCATCGTACAATGAAGAATGCTAGAGCAGTGTCTCAGAAATATGGCAGATAAAAAGTAATGATTTAAATTGCATTCAGAAAAGCATCCAAACTAGTTTTGATGGAGTGGTTAAAGTTCTATTGATTTCTTTGTGATTTAAAGCTATGTTCCCTTGCAGAATTGTTTATCATAAATATATGATGGTAATGCAAATTGAGTTTATTACTGTTGTAAATGATACTGCCGGGGGCATGTATCAAAGACTTTCTGAAGTGATACTATTCTTGATTTCTGCAAAGACTCTCTGAGTCTGGCTTGAGTTTGCAATTCACATTCATGCATTGGGATAAATATTTCTGGAGAAAAAAGTTAAGACTTTTGAGTCTTAATGCTGAATTTCTCATCCACAATCAGACCATTAGAAGTCACCCCTTTACAGAGGAAATAGTTTGATCTGTCTCTGTGGAAGGACTGATTCTCAACCAAAATGACTGCAGTATGGAATTTTTTAGAGCATATACATTTTATTTAATTTTAAAAATTTTGACTTAATTTTAAGGACATACACTCTGTCTGTGTATTGCCCAGTCTTACATAAACAATCAGGCTTTTTTCAGCTAAAACAGAGCTCATGAAACATTTGTGTACTAATGGCTGGGTATTCTAATCTCTCCTTTTGACACAAACCACAGAAGAATATGTTTGATTTTTTAGTCTGATATTTTACCCTGATGGTCTTCACTGCAGTCACTGACCTTATGCAAAATGGTCGTTTTTAGAAAATATATAATGATAGAGAAAAAAGTTATTTTTGACAACGTTAAGAATGTAATTCTTATTAATTCCGTGTGTTATACGGGAGATCTTAAAACAAACAAAAAAACCCCAAACCAAACAAAATAAAAACCAACCAGGGAGTTACTCTTAAACAAGCTTTGGTACTATCAACCCACTATCTCCAGAAACTACAATTCCAAACACTTTTTCAGAGGAAGGCAGCAGAATTAGTGTAACTGTAGGGTACTGCAATTCTGTAGAAATTGAGAGGGTACATTTAAGTCTTCCTACTCTTTGCAAAATTGATGCTTGAAAAATCAGTGAAAACTGTGTAAGACTAAGTATTATAAATATCCTCTTGCTGACTGGGGAGAGAGGGATTGCTTATGTCACAGAGGGGAACAGAAGCTTTCTCTGGACATGCCACCATCAACCATCTACCTTCCATCTTTGGGAGGAACAGCTTAGCAAGTAGTGAACTACCCCATGTCAGCTGGCACGTCTGAGCTAAGGTGTACCCATGTGTCCATTACCTGGCACAAATTATTGCTGTCCCAGATAAGAAAGTTAGTGCTGAATGTTTTTCAGCTGTGGGAGGGGTTTTTTTGGCAGCAAAAAACAGGCTCTTCCCTTACATAGATTTCAGAAAGTTTTATGTACCTGTTGCCAGTTACTGTTCCTTGCTTTATAATGAAGAAAAGAGTAACTGGAAAGCTGCCTGGCATATAAGGACCTGGTGGTGTTGGTCAACTGTTGGCTGAATATGAGCCTGCAGTCTGCCCAGATGGCAAAGGCGGCCAACAGCATCCTAGCTTGTATCAGAAATAGTGTGGCAGCAGGACTAGGGAAGTGATCGTCCCCCTGTATTCAACAATGGTGAAGCTTCACCTTGAATATTGTGTCCAGGTTTGGGCTACTTACTACAGGAGGGACACTGAGGTGCTGGAGCATTTCCAGAGAAGGGCAATGAAGCTGGTGAGGGGTCAGGAGAACGAGTCTTATGAGGAGTGTCTGAGGGAGCTGGGGTTGTTTAGCTTGGAGAAAAGGAGGCTGAGAGGAGACTTTATCACTCTCTACAACTACCTGAGAGGAGGTTGGAATGCTGTAGGTATCGGTCTCTTCTCCCTAGTAATAAGCAATAGGACAAGAGGAAACAGCGTCAAGTTGCACCAGGGGAGGTTTAGATTGGATATGAGGAAAAATTGATTGACCAAAAAGGTTGCCAAGTGTTGGAACAGGCTGCCCAGGGAAATGGTTGAGTCACCATCCCTGGAGGAATTTAAAATATGTGTAGATGTGGTGCTTAGGGAAATGGTTTAGTGGTGGACAGTTAGGCTGACAGTTGGACTTGATGATCTTAAAGGTCTTTTCCAACCTAAACAATTTTATGATTTTATGTAGCCATGGCTTTAACTGGTCATGAACTTTGTGTAAAAGTTATTCACTTGTAACAAAACAGCCTTTTGTTTTTTCACAAAGGCTGATTTGGGACGTGAGATTCATGCCTTATCTGCTGCCAGCAAACCACTGTCTTCTTGGACTGCTCAGCAGGCAGCCCAGGAGTGCCGAGAAGCTTGTGGAGGACACGGTTACCTTGCCAGTAAGTTACAGACTACTGCATACTCTGATCAGAAAGAAAATGGTTATATTGATTTGTTCTTTGACTGTTGTTATGCCATGGTGCCTGAATTTTAGCAATATGTTTAGAAAGGCTTTTTTCCTCATATCTATATTTTTAAAGTTCATTTTATACCTGATACCACAAAAACTAACTAAACCTGTGCAAGCATCTACACCAGCATTCGGACAGCCTGTACATGTGATTCAGTCTTAGTTCCAAAAATAAAGTTGCAGACTTTAAAGATGAAATGTAAGACTAATACCACATTTTTCTAAAATCTTTATTAATTTTCATAAGCTAAACAGTAAACTTTCAAGCTCATTTGTTGGTAACTATCTCTACATACAGAAACAGACAACTCTCTTGCATTTTGTCACAGAATAATTATTTAATCCTTCTTAGCTTCCATTAATATATTGCAACACATTAAGTTGTGCACTTCTTCTTAAGTGAATCGTCTGGGTGAAATCCGAAATGACAATGATCCAAACTGCACATATGAGGGAGATAACAACGTCCTGCTTCAGCAAACCAGCAACTACTTAATGAGCTGGATGAATTTCATAAGAGGTAAGTTTTCATTGTGGAATCCTGTGTGGACCCAACAGCGTGTAGTTAATGGAATTAGGAGGTAATTTCATGCTGAAACAATTGTCGGTCATTTAATCATGTTGGAGAGCATAAATAATCTGCTACAGACTCCATCATATGATACATTCGCAATACAGGGTTATTTGCTGCAAGAAATATTCTTTCTCCTAAGTCTTGCAGAAGCTTGCTAGATATTATGCCATTTCTAATCAGGTTAAGTAGTATCTTACTCCCTGAGAAGTGCAGTTTAGTTCAGTGGAACTAATCCTAAAGTCATTGTAAGTCTGGTTACCCTCAGCTCATTTTACTTAAAACAGTTCATATCACCTAAATTAGTAGTAATATACATCAGTACATTTTGTAGTTCTCTAGATAAAACATTTAGTTTCAGTATTCTAGCAGTGAGTTTCACCAGCATCTAATAGAACTGGAAAACTCAGCAATAGCAGTTGAATCTTAGGGGGCTTATAGGCAGTGATGTCAGGTCTTTCAGCACTTGTTCACCAGTCCCCATTTGGCTGGACTAGGCTGTAATAAAATAAATATTATGGCCTAATTGCATCTGGCCTGTCAAGTGTACGAATGGCTTTGTAATAGTCTTTTAGTTCCAAAAAGTCTGATTTCTTTTCCCATAAATCATTTTTATTTCCTTTGGTATTTCAGATAAAGCTCCTTTTGAATCCCCTTTTGGAACAATAAACTTTTTGCAAGACTACCATCATATCCTCAGCTGGAAATTCCCTCGCATTGGCGCTGAAGATTCCATAGACTCCTCAGGTCTGCTGTTGTTAAACTGATTCTAGAATCTTAAATTCCTTCCCAAAGGATCCAGAGATTTGAGATTCAACCTCTGCTACTTAATAGATGTTTTTCACATTACTGTTTTCTGACTTTGTTTTTATCATCTGCATTTCAATTTACTAAGAACATAGTTTGCATTTCAAAATATGTCCTATTGTACTCAGCCTCACGGTTGCCTAAATACTATTCTACATTGAATCTTAAGGTAAGACACAATCAAGCAGGATTCATACAAAGACTTAAGGCTGAAGCAGTTTTTTTTCTTAATAGTTCCAGGCTGCTCTAAAAATATAGTGCACTTCTCTACAAAGCAGGTCATTCAAATGCAATTGTGTTCAACCATCTTTGCAATGTTAAAGTCATGTGCTTTCACAAAATGTGTCTTTTGTTCTTGTACTCTCGGAAGAGACTCAATACCTTGCAGACCTAAGTCTTAATATGGAAAGAAAATAACAAGCAAAAAAATTTGATCAAGTCAGAAGTCTAAATTGAGCTGCCTTTTAGCTTGGGGTCAGTTTGAACTAGTGTATGGTCAGGCACGGTATATCTTCACCGCTGCGCTCTGACCACCTTACCTAGATGTTATTTATTGCATCTACAGTAATGGGCAAAGTGTCATGTTAATGGGTTGATTAATTAGCTCTGTCACTTTTCATCTTGGGTAACAAAAACAGAGGCTGCAGTAGAATCTGCATGTGACTTCTTGCATATAAATATGAATGTTAAGAATTTTTATTTTCTCTTTTTCACAGTTCCTTTAGCAGCATATAAATGGCTGGTTTGCTACCTTCTGCGAGAAAGTGACCTAAAGCTGAGCAAGGAGAAGCAGTCTGGGCGAAGTGATTTTGAGGCAAAGAATAACTGTCAGGTAATACTTATTCAGCTTTCTTATTTTATTTACTTATTTTCATCCAAGTTTGTCAGACCCTATTAGTTTTATCTTCTTGTGTCATGAAGTGTCATTTCCTTAAGCATAAAGCAGCAAATCAGATAATTAACAAAATTTAATACCTGTCCATGTGCACTGTATTGAACATGATAGCAGGAGGACAGTTACCATCAGCAGAAGTCTTCCAGGATATATTTCCTTTCAGAAAAGTTGCAGGTACATGCTTGGTGATTTCGTTAATTTTGATAGCAAAACTTCTGAAGGCTAAGTCTACTACTACTATTAAATCTACTGCAGCATCTGATTATTACATCTCCATCTGCTCTTGTGGCCAAATACATACTGTAGGAAAGAATCTTGCTCTGGCAGGTAGGTAAAGTAGATGACCTAATAGGTCTTTTCCATCTCTAATTTCTATAGTGTAAAGTACTCATGAAAGATACCAGGCTGACAGCATTGGAACCTGAAAAGGAAACATTGACAATCTACATACAGCAGATCCACTATCTCACCAATGAGTTTTAACAGCTAGGAATGACTTAACTCCAAATTGCAGTGTATATCCCCAAGCTCCCCAAATTCATCCGTTACCTCCATGAGAAAAACTGGCTCGCATCCTAGGAAAGAACACTTGTCATTTGTCACTGAGGAGGGAGACCTGTTCCCTGAAGATGGCCAGTGTTGTTCACCTTCTCTGCAAAGCTCATTAAAAAATATCAGGAAGGAATATTCAGCTTTGCACCTAGAAAGAGCCAGCCTGGCTTCAACAGGGGTTGGTCTGTATGAAACCCCTGAAAGAGCAGAGGAAATCTTTCCTGTTTTTACCCTAGAAGCAGCTTATTAGAAAAACTCTTCAGGGTCTAATTCAAAATGGGTGCCAGAAATTCAAGCCTGACTACCTGTCAGTTGGCCAGCTCTTGGGAGGCCGGTGCTGGGGCCAGAGTGTTAGAGAGAATGGTTTACTCAGAAGTATGAAGGTTCTTTTTTATGTTCAAATGTGCTAAAATTCAAAGATACGGAGGCACACAACTGCTCTGGAGATAGGCATTGATATACCTTAGGTCATTAGGTTTTCTTTTCTCCCTAAAATTTGTCTTCAGGATGGCGGGATTCTTTATTTTAAATGGCATGCCTCAAAAACATCTGAAAATGATTTACAAGCTGTGCTTTAAAGACATGTACATAATTGATTTAAAACTTTCTGGGCATCAAGAAGCACTTTTCTGTCAGCCCAGTGGCTGACTAATATATAATATTTGTTCTTGCTATGGGAGATCTGGAAGAGATTCCTAGCCCATCCCTAGGCTATTTTGGTTTGGGGATAGCCTGAAAGAAACAGTACAGAAGTGCAAGCAAAGGTAAAGAAGAAAATAAAATTATAGGGGAGAAGAATGAGGAATTAATGCTTCATTTGGGGTATTGAGACTTATTTCATTCTGACTAGGGAGTTGACACCCATGTCTAAAAAAGTCCATCTAGTAAGGGGAAGTCCTCCCTAAACCTGCAGAGAATAGGTGTGTTATTTTGCCGTTCACACTTGTGTCTGAGCTTGGACATAAGTATGCCACCAAACAGCTGTCAAATGAGAGACAGCGATCTTTGGAATGTGCCTTTTCTAAACCCCACAGTGGATTTAAATGCAAGGATGATGCAAGTATTCAAAAGTAAAAAGGAAAACTAATCAACTAATTCTAAATGAAAAAAAAAAACAAAACGAAAATTGGAACAAAATGGGCTAGAACCAAACACCAGTTTACAGCATTGCAACAAATCAGCCACAACAGCAACAGTTTTATATCCCCCTTCTGTTCACCCACTAGAATGTTTCCAGTCAGCAGTCTGTTTCATGGTAGGACGTATACTATGATGCAGCAAAGGTGAAGTATATAAAGCAAATAAGTGTTCCTATGTGAGTACAATCACTTGAGGTTTAGTGTCCGTACTAACAGTACCTAATGACCTTTGCCTTTCTGATCAGAGAGGTGGCAAGGATTAGTTGAATAGTTCTTTCAAAACATACTACAAACTATTGCGATCCATAAACAGAATGCACTAATGTTAGCATGCTCAGATTTTTCATTTATTATTTGAATGGACTGTAATAAGTTTTCAATAGGTTACTGAACCACTTTGAAGATTGCATCCTCTTTATAAAATTGTACGTAGTATTAAACAAGGGTGAACTTGCCTTTATCTTTTTTAGAGTTGCATGGATTTATTAGTGGTCGTACAGTCAGCAAACCCAATTTTGTATGGTCTTCTGTCTGATGTAGCTACTTGATCCCATACAGTCTGGGTGCAACTACCAAGTTACAGTGGTTATAGGCATACAGTCTGTGCTCCCTTTGATTGGTATAAGGGAGTACCCAAACTGGAACACAGCGGAAAATTAGGATCTAATTTCCAAGAGGCATTTCATAAGGCATTTCACGACTAACCTTTGCAAAGAAATTTTAGAAATCATTTTATTCAGTTTCTTCTTAGACTTTCTTTAACCTCAAGCTATATCAGCAGATCTAAATCAACAAATCTCCACTAGCTTCACCAGACCAATGCCATTTTGCACCAGCTGAAGAACATAAAAGTTCATTTTATGTTATCACTCAGTATCCTCCTTTTCTGTTTCCTAAGGTGTACTACTGTCGATCATTAGCCATTGCTTTTATTGAACAAACAGTCTTACAAAGATATCATGACTACACACATGATCCCAGCATACCATCTACTCTGCAACCAGTGCTTAAGAATCTCAGTGCTCTGTATGGATTCTGGTCTTTAAGTAAACACCTGGCGGTGCTCTACCAAGGTGAGGTCACTCCCTCAATATGCTGTTCATGTCATTTTATAAAACTCCTAACTTAAAGACTAGGAATTTTTTTCCCATATTGTATCTTGGCAGGGGGAGGGAATCCCAATTATGATTTAGATTAGAGCATTTTCTTATTGCCTGTGTAATGTAAAACAACCATTCTGGACAAAATTTTCAACCTGTAGCTACAAATTAACCCAAAAGACTCTCGCTTAACTCAGAGGCGATGGAGGGCTCAAAAGTTTTGATGTGGTCCACTGCTGGGGTAGAGGACAAGGTATAGGCAGCAAGTGTTGTAGTGTAGCTTGTTAATGCCTTCAAATGTCTTAGTTTGACAGTTTTGCAGTCAACTCATTAAGGAAAGACAGTCAATCCAATTACACAGGAGAGTCTATTTAGTCTCTTTAATACTGAACTGATAAACTGCTTTGTAAAAGGATGGTATCAGCGTGATCTTAACTGGTATAAGCTTCTTTGTGAATGTGTTTGCAGGTGGCTATGCTTCAGGTGAACAAGCTGGTAGATTTATTCAGAATGCTGTTCTGGAGCTCTGCAACAGGGTAAGCCTTCAATATTGTTTGTTGTGATTAAATTATAATATAGTTTATAAATTAGGATGTATCAGTTATTCTATACTTCAAGGGGTAAATTAGCAGGATATTACATTAATAGTTTCTGAATAACTTTTTGTAAAGTTTAGCAACTCGTCAACCCCAAATCTAGTTCTGGTTTATTTACCGAAAAATGAAAACCAATATATCTTACAAAATAACACTCTATCATTTATGGCCAAGCAATCTTCATTGGAAAGCCCGTGAAATAATGCAATCCAGTTCTATTTATTTCATGATTGTGTCAGCTTATTTGTTTTCTCAGCACAAAAGCTTTTCAAACTGGATCATATTCTTTGTACGTAAGTAAAATTTCAACGAAGAATCTGAAAGTCACATTTTTAAAGTTCTAAAATACATGGATTTATGTGTGTAAATGGTATCATCTTGGTTAAAATGTTTTAACACCCCTAAGCGAAGGAAGAAAAGATTTGAAATGCAGACTCTTTTTGGCAATTACACTGTGAGGAAAAATTGCAAAATAAATCTAGACTCCTTATTGTGGATGTCTCCTAAGTTACCAATAGCTGATACTTTATGAAAAGAATCTTTGTGCTGCTCTGTAGTTCACAGATAGCTATAGACAACTGCAGAAGTTGCCAAGTGTATGCCTTTTGTTTTTAAACAGTTGAAAGATGATGCAGTTGCCCTGGTGGATGTCTTTGCTCCTCCTGACTTCATTCTGAACTCTCCCATTGGTAAAGCTAGTGGAGAGGTAAGAAAACCCTTTTTAAAATTTTAAGTTGAGTCATTAGGACTATTGCCTGTAAGTAGCCATAGTATATCCAAGGCACTTCACAGCTATAAAATAAAAGGGAGACTTTTATATGTAAAGTACCATAGTTAAATTGATGTCAGCAGAAAATGACATTTTGCATTTGCTGGAGACAGGCTTCGATGGGAAACTCATAGTACTGCTCTGGTTTGCTCTTGTGGTGCTGCTGAACAACAAAATAAAAACTATACCATCTCCTGAGATTCCTTAATGAATAACATATCTTTAGTAGTTAATACGGGAGGTAGTAAGGTGTGTTGATTCTCTGCCTAGGACTTTTGCAGCCTCTATTGGTATTCACGTTATACCCCGTTTGTGTGATATCCATGTAAATGGTGTAGAAATTATTTCTTTCTGTTTATTCTTCATAAAATATTTATTTTAATAAGAGAAAGGAAAATTTAAAACTTGTTCCAGTTAAAAATTGTACCAGAAATTGCAAAATTCTGTGAGAATTCTGTTTATCCAGTTGGAATTCTAGGATGTGACAGAGTGTCTTGTACTAACCAGTGCAAGGTACAGCATTGCCCAAGGTATCTTGGTAATCTTAATCTTGAATCAATAACGTAAGAATGGCCGTACTGGATCCAGTTTACAGAACACTCTGTAACTGACAGTGGCCAAGGAAAACACTGTATGAAACAGATGAAATACTGAAGTGTTCATTCTCTGGTGTCTTAACTTTTGGCAGTTGGTGGTTTAAGATGATATCTCAAGCCATAGGTTGCATTTGTATCATTCTGTTTAATAGCCACAGATGTATCTACCTTCCATTCATTCTTCTCATACATTTTCAAATTCAGCTGTCTTTTGGCTGTATGACACTGACATGGCACTGAAGTCTCCATAACTGAAGTACTGCAAAAAATTACTTTCTAGTCCCATTCCATATACATTTACTATCTGTGGGGGGCTTTTCATTCCTGTCACTGGCCTTGTTTTCCTTCTGTGTATCTTTCCTAGTTCTGCCGTGTCCTTTCTGAGGTATCATAACCAGTCCTACAAGCAGAATTCAGGATGTGGGTGCACCATGGATCTGGCAATACTAGGTTATGGTCCCCCTCTGCTTTTTTTTTTCCCTTGACATACTTGAAGAGTTGTATTTCATTCCAGAGCCTCAGCAAACCAAAATTCTTGCTTCCTGGCCAACCTACTTAGCAGAGCCAAGCTGTGGGACAACTATTTAGAGACTGGTGTCACGATGATAGTTTAGTGTAGCGTGGATAGACCCTGTAGAGAATCACCAGAGCCTGGGGAGGCTGCCGGGAGGTTTGACAGGATTGCTGAGTCAAGTGTACTCAATGCTTTTCAATATTCTCTCTCTGTGTCTTCATCTCTAAAGTTGTCCATCGTTCCCATGGTAATCAAGCAATACAGAAGGCAGCCCAGATGTTTCTAAGGAGAGGCTGACCTAACAGAATGATTAACTTTGGTAACAGTCTGTACAAATAAAGGAGGAAGGGCTAGCTCTGCATATCCAGCCATCTCAACAAGAGCATTGTAAGAATCACTGGAAACTTTGGTTCTGTAGATTTTGGAGGGTTGAATTAATGAAAGAGGTTATGGGAGGGAAACTCCAAAGTTAACTCCAAGAGGAGTATCATCTGTAAGAATGATAAAAATATCTGTATTGTCCAAAAGTGTATTTTCACCCATTATTCTGTATCTAAAAGATGCCGTGAGCAAATGCTATAGGCAGGAATATAAAATACAGTGCAAGTACACCATAATTTGTTCCTAGAATACTACCCGCTTCCTAGCAGTCAGCTGGAGATTTCTTATCAGCAGCTAATAAAACTGTCATGTAATGGATCTGGCTGCCTCCTCCTTGGCTAGCTCTTAGCTCACACAAATACGGAAGCCACAGAGGCTTTTTTAATATTAGGAATTAATGTTAGAGATTAATATTAGGAATATAATATGTGAGACATGCCAATGCAACTCTTAAATACTACTGACTTCCTTATGTGCTAAATATTTGGTAAGGTTTTTGTCGTTTCATTGAGTCACATTGAGAAAATAATTACAGGCAGTGGTATCCAACCCATGTTCTGCAGAATTGAGTAAGGTTTTCTGAACTGCCTCTAAGTTTGTGGTTTTCAACTTGTGTAAATATTTTCAACTGAAATTTTAAAAAAAGTCTGCCAATCCCTTCTTCAATGAAAATACTTAATAAAGCTCCTTGACTCCTGGCTGTCTATGTTTAATTCTCTATTTGTTGCTATCTGTGCAACTTATAAAACCAATGCAAACATTTTACTAAAAATTACAGCAATGTAAAGGATAGATTATCCAAGCATAACAGGAAAATTAATTTAATTCAGGATAAGCTATGTTGTATTGTGGTGGAGTGCCTTGCACCATGAGCCCCAGATCATAATTGGAGCAGAAGAAACACTTCCAAATTTGTTATGGGCAGGTCTAAACACTGAATAAGAAATCACTTTCTCTTTCAAAGAAACTTAGATGGTGTGGACGTCATATCCTCATAGAAACTTTGACAATCTCAGTTTAATTATGTGAAGTTATTGCCACATTTATGTCAAGATTAATTAAAAATTATTAGACTATATTAGAATCATAGTATCTTCTAGGTTGGAAGGGACCTTCAAGATCATCTTGTCCAACCAACAACCTAACTGACAAAAATAAACACCCACACAACAAACAAAATGCAACACCATTCACTAAACCATGTCTCCCAGTACCACGTCAACCTGTCTTTTGAACACCTCCAGGGATAGTGCCTCAACCACCAACCTGGGCAGCCCATTCCAATGTCTGATAACCCTTTCAGTGAAAATTTTTTTCCTAATATCCAGCCTCAACCTCCCCTGGCCTCTCCTCATAAGACTTGTGCTCCAGACCCTTCACCATCTTTGTTGCATCTTTTTATTAAATCAAACTTGGAATGGAATAAATAGTTAAAACTAGCCCATGTAATCAAGGTAGAATATATTTACTATTAAATATATTTCAATATTTATTTTAATCATCTCAAATACATAGGGCCAAGCTATCTTTTCATGTAGAAGAAATGCTTTTCGCTTTACATCACTGACTGCTTTTATACTACATTAATATTGTATTACACTGTACTCCAACTTACTGCTGAAAATATGGCCTTCCTTTCCCCATCTTTCTATAATGCTACTTAAAGTTTTAAGCTTCAGTTAATTATGAACTGCCAAGAATTGCTAAAATTATACTTTTGCAGAATTTACTTCCCATGCACTTTTTTTTTAACCATTCCACATAAAATTGCAAATTGATGAAGATGATGAATTAACAATCTGCTTATCAGAGAGGAGTTTCTTGTGCTCAGGTCGAACGGTTCACATCTGGGAGAGAAGTTATGTCACTTTCCAGAAATGTGTTGAAATAAAGGTAAAACCAGACATGCACAAGTGCTTTCAGACACAGTCTTCAGGTTTGGACAGAACAAAGATTAAGTTATATTAATAACCTGATTTCCAAATTGCTACCTTTGATAATACAACTCGTGTCAAGTTGAAAACAAGAAATTATAAAGATTACTGGTTTCGGGCTCTTATGCCAAGGATGGTCCAAATGATTTACACAGATATCTGACATCTACACTACTATGAAATTTTGTGCTTTATCTTTGTGTTTATTCTTGCTTGTACATAATTATTCATATTTGTTATCTAGAAATTCAACCATTTCAACCAATCAAATAGATAATTTATCTTGCAGAAGTTTTCTTTGTTTTATTTTCTGCATAAATTAATTCTTTTTTATTATTCTTTTTCAGTTATATAAAAATATGTGGGCAGAGATCCTTCAAGGCAGCAAAGCTCTGAACAGACCTTCATGGTGGGCAGAATTCTGTATTAATAAACCTGTTACAGGCAGGCTGAGTTCAAGATTGTAAACCAAACAAATTGCATGAGTCTG
The DNA here is from genome assembly GCA_026546715.1 of Gallinago undulata. NCBI lineage: Eukaryota > Metazoa > Chordata > Aves > Charadriiformes > Scolopacidae > Gallinago > Gallinago undulata. The sequence continues at coordinate 50,641,605 of JAOTQQ010000032.1, forward strand.
GATGGATCCTGGATTTCAAACATCAGGAGGAAATGAGACCATATGTCAGACAATGAAAATGAAGGAGATTTTCATAGGGAAGTGCCAAGTTTTAAAATAACTTTGAAATCAAGTCCAACTTGGTCTCAGGGACTGTTATAATAATGACAGGAGGAAGAGCAACACATCTGCACACTATTCATATTTCTCAATTAAATAAAAAAAAAATGAAGATTCATTATGATCACTGCTTTGCAAAGTTTCTATAAAAGAAATGTTCCAATCAGTCTCTTGACTTTACTGTCATATTACAGACGTTTAATAATTAAAAAACATTTCCCACCTGGGATTATGAATAAGCTGAACAAAATAAAAGAGAATTTGAAGCAAAAAGCAAAAAGATATTAAGAACACCAACAGTGATAAACCTGTATTAAGGGATGGGAATAATTTTCAACAGCCCCTTTGAAGTCTGTGAAGATGCTCTGATCTACTTCATATGCCCCTGTATTAAGCTACTTGATTGGTCTTTGGATGCAGGAGAGGATTGGGATTTCAGATAATCTGTTTTTGAATTGTGTATAATTCTGTAGATAAAATTAATTGAAAACAACTCATTTATACATCTTTTATAAAAAAAAAACGTATGGCATTGCAAATTTGTAAGTCTTATATATGTTCTTGGTTGCATCATTATCAAGCCTGGGATACATTGACACACAGAAACTGCATCTGTGTTTTAGGTCAGAATATACTCAAATTATTATAAATATGGTCTTATAAGAACATACAACAGTGGTAGGCATTATTGAACACGTGAAGATATTTCTCTTTCAGCTGCACTAACTGTCAAATATTTTTATTCACAAATGGAAGAAACACTAACAAAGCTTGAAAATTCAGAATATTTTATGTTTTAGATATGCTGTGAAAAGCAAACTCATTTTTTCTTTTGCTGTATCTATAAAGTGAACTACTGTTAAAACCTAATTCCTGTTGCCCTTACTGATGTGAGCAATCCTATTATGCCAAAGAGATTATTTTATAAGTTAAAAAAATATAGCATTGTTTCTGACTAATCAAAGGTGAATTATGATTTGGACTACTGAATAAATGTGATTTCAATACTCGAGTGTTGAATTCTACTTGAGCAGAATAAGACACTTGTCCTTGTGGAGTTTTACAATTTCATTTGTTGTTACAGTTTCAATATATGAAAGTTTGTATGTCTTTGCAGACTGCCGCAGCGTGACCAAGTACATCTGCAGAGTCGACTTTGATTCCATCAAGTCCATTGAGAACTCCCAAGTGCAGAATAACTCGAGCACAATTTAGGACAGGTCAGACAGAAGCTTTATTAACTATGATCGTGGTGAGAGAACATTCAGTGAGCATCTCCCCCTCTGCTCCCCTGTTCGCAGCCAGCTGATTGCAGAGATCCAACCTATATACCATTTCAGAAAAAAAGAGGTGAGGAAAAGCAATCATTTCAATGCTAATAAAGCTAGATCTTCATCCCTGGAGGCATGGGCTCCTGAGGGAGCTGTCTAGCTGTCACAATTCTATGGAATCAAAGAGTAAATAACGTGACAATAAGAAGAGCTGGCTCTGGCGGAAGTTGTAGTAGTGGCACACCCCATGTTATCTTGGCTCGGAAGTGGGGAGTTGGAAACAATCACAGACTTAAATTTTAGCCAAAAGGGATGTTCTTTTAGTAAAGATAACTTCTTAGCCAGACATCTCGATCTTAATAATGTTACCGCCACAAGTTCCAAGTCAATTAAAGATGCTCATTCTGAACACACTGCAGTAAGAAAACAAACAAACCCCTACACAACAAGCAAACAAACAACCCAAAATTCCAAAACTGTTGTTTTCAGTCCTGTTGGAAAAACGGGTATAAACTATCTTGTTAAACTTTGCCTGTATTTTTTTTTCTGAACTTAATATTATTTGTCAGAGGTAGTCAGTATTACCTGTGGTTTTTCTACTTCTATTCTTTATTCTTTTCTAATGAGATGCCATAATCCAGGATGTTCCAATAGAAGTTCTTTGTCTAACTATTGAGCTGTAGGAAACTATCGAAAGTTTAGACACCTTTCCTGGGAAAAAAAAACCCAACAGTATAAAGTACTTATTTTTTTGAACTGTTTTACCTCAATAATGTCCAATAGGTGGCATCATCCCATGGGAGGAAAAAAAAAAGGTCAATACAGCTAAATACTTGTCAGTAGATCCTATGGAATCATGGAGTCTCATAATTACCTTCATCTGTTTTCTGATTCAATAGGGAACCCAGCAGGTGCCTACTGCTCACACTCGTGCAGACCTGAAGGGCGTAGAGAGAGCACATTGTGCCCAATATCCAGTGTGACCACCAGGATCTCTGACAGAGAAAGGAGCAAATAGGGTAAGAGATGCCCCGCTACATAAAACGCAGGGACCAGTAGCATTGGTCTGTCACCCCACATTCTGTACCACTACCTGATCAGCAGCATTGTTTTGCTTACACGCAGGCAATTTCACCGTAACCTCTGAGCTCTTCATAAGTGATATAGTCTTTTCCTACCTCCTTCCTCAGAGCTGGGAGACAGAGCTTTATATAAATCTTGCATATAAAGTGTAAGTCTATTTATGAGGCCTTTGTAGCCCAGCAGAAAAAAACAGAGGTGATTGGCATGTAGTTTAAGCCACCTTCATCCAAAAAAAAAGCCCTGAAAAATCAGCTATGTCACCACAAAACAGAACCAAAGACCCAGTGAGCCCCAGAGATACCCACCAAACACATGACTGGAGCAACAGACACCTCTGTAGAAATAAACCCCTAAGCTGTTCCTGCTAATCTTATTTATTATGACTATTTAGTCAGCACCCAAACTTCCCAATAAAAGCTGAGTCCCTCCATGCTGATAAGGGCTGTACAAACTGGCAGGAAAGTGCTGCTTGTTCTGAGAAGCTTCTGACTTTGACTAGAGGAAGCCCTGCAGAGAGTGCATCGGCAAGAATGTGATGGTGGGCAGGTAAAATGGGATACTCGGTGAAATGTCACAATTATGGACACTAATATGAGCTGTCACACAGCTTGCACAAAGCTTTAGAGCTTTGTGGGGTGCCTGGATACCCACCCCCAAACACCAAGGCTGAAATGAGTAAAAGCGAAGCAGGAGACCTTGGAGATTTACTCCTTGTGACACCCCACATCCCCTCAGCCCCACCTGTGGGGTGATGGTGGCTGTTCTCCAAGACTCTTTTCAAGCCCAGTGCTCAATGTCAGCAGCTGTTGGGCTTTACATGCTGCCAGCAAAGGCTGTCTCCCTTTAGTGTCACACCCGGCACAAAGCCATGGCGCAGCAAAGGCGGGACCATTCTGTGGGCCCGAGCCACTCCGCGCTCAGTCATTATCAAAGCTCTTATATTTTCTGTATGTGTGTCTGGATAACCACTTTTTAATCAGTTATGACTATAAATTTCTGACCCATATGTTAAGCCAGACCTGTGTAATCAAATGAGCAAACTATCTTTTTCCTCTGAAGTCAACGATAAGCCAAAGGTTCTAGAGGTCTTCTACATCAAGCTGCTCAGAGCATCAGCAATTTTAAGTGTGAACTTGTAAAGCTGCAGCATGGAGGGAGAAAGATGTCATGAAATTTGGCATCCAGTTCTCTACTAAATCATAGGGCAATAATTCAACAACTACCACAAGATGTGATTATTATATGCAATTTGGTCCTCGTTCCAGGACATTAAATAAAAGAGGCCTCAGACAGAAGAGAAAAGCCATTTCCCTCAAGGTTCAAACGCCACGTAAAGTTGGACGTATCATTTAAACTTGGTTGGGGAGCTGGGTCAAAGGCTGACAAATAGCTTCAGTCCCAAACAATCTGGCCATGGGAATATGTCCTTTCAGGCTACCACATGGAGGCAGCTAAATCTGTCACCAGAAAGATGAATCCAAGTAGGCCTGAAAGCCCCAACCTTTCCTTGTGCCTATGATGGCTTGTCTCCTGGATAGTGGCATTTTTCTTATTTCTCACTTTGTCAAACCTCCTACCAGCCAAGGGTATTTCAAACTGGTTTCCTCTGTGATGTGATATTTCTCCTGATGTGACTCAGTTAAAGAAAAAACGCTCTTTTCTATCAGAAAAAAAAACCAGCAACAAAACCAAACACAAATTGTTCCTGTGCATTAGGACACTGGGTGCATACACCTCCCTTGCCTCCCTGGCAAGATAAATACATGAATATTTCACATCACCTTTTGAGTGATGGTGTCAGGAGAAAGAGTTAGGGAGTCAGATGGAAGCCCTACCATCTCTACAGCTGCAGTTGGGTGGAGACGGCTTTCCCAGAGGTGCTTGTTTTCTGGGGAGAGAAATAGACTCACGTGCTGCCATTGCGGTCTGAAAGCCTCTTTCCCACTGTATCAGGCATTCTGCAGGGTAGCAAGTTTCTCTCCTGTTTGTCTTTATTCTTGTATTTTCTTTACTGACTTAATGTGTTTTCAGACCTGAGTGGTGATTTAATACTAGCACATGCTATCAGCATGACCGGTCTCCCTCTCGGATGCAGCCATATGGACATCACGGAGGTCTGCCTTTCCTCTCATAGCACTGTACCTCCACAGGCCTCAGCAACGCTCTGTTATTCCCAGTTCTCATTAGCCTGAGATCAGGGTGAGGCTCCAGACCGTTTTAGCTCGGTTCACTGGCCTAAGGAGCACCGTAAGCAAAGGGGAGCTCGCTGCATGAGACCTCCATGTGATAGCATCATCTGAGACAGGCGGACCCAGCCAAGGGAAGGTCAGCTGTGAGCACAGCAGGCTGCCTGCAGCCCTGTCAGTGGGAACAGAAGCGTAAAGCTTCGCTCTTCTCCAAGCAAGGCAAGTCACAGGTTTATCAGAGACAAGCAGAGCATTTCACATCGTTTCCCTTCAGAGGCAGAAGGAGAGATGAATGCAGTTTTTGCTGAGAGCAACGGTTCTGCTGACTACATTGCCTTTTTCTTTCCCAAATATTTTTGCGGTCTGATTGCATTTGTTCAGCATTCCCACAGCATGAATCGCTCTTGAGTAAACGCAATTTCCCTCAGGATTTACTTCACTGTTTGTCAAAGAATAGACCAGCAAGTGTGTGGCTAGAACAATTCCCAGTGGATTTCCTGAAAGAAACTGACACATTTTATTACATAGTTATTTGGGAACTACGGTCAACTGAGGTTGACCAAAGACTCCAAAGACCCAGTGTCAGTGAGCAAGAGCCCCTTTCACCTGCCCATGTTCGTTCATCCTTCTGCAGAGTGCTCTTCCAACTCATTTCTCTTGCTTGTCATCTTCTCTTGCCTGTCATCTTCTCTTGCCAAATCATAAAATATCCAATGTTATTCCTCCTTTATGCAAAGAATATTTTTAAATTTTAAGTCCTTTGATAGAGAAAATAATGACAATTTTGTTTAGGAGGGCAATTGCTTGCAGGGTACCTGCCATGGAGAGATAACCAGGAGTTGGAAAACAGCCTGTGGAAGGCCCAACAAAGAGGTCTAGTTTGGTCAGACCTGTGACCATGACAGAGATGTGCCTCGTGCTTTCAGCAGGAGATCCGTGGGCCAGGACACCTTCTCAAGCATCCAGAGAAAAGCAACTCTAACACCAATATGCCATAGAGCACTGGCCCAACCACCTCCAAAAGGTCTTTTGAGGCAGCCAGTACATTAGCAATGGAAAGCCTTGTCTGAGAACAAAACCTCTTTTAACAACATAATACATTAGTCTTGTAAAATGTAAGAATCAAAGCAGGAATCTATAGACAGACATCATTCCCTGTAGCAAAATTATGAGCTGTGATGACAAAAAATATAGTACTCAGCAAGTAGATCTGCTCTGTATTTACATGCTTTTATCACCAGGATGTGAAGAAATACTTTCCAGTCGGATGGAAGGAGGATGTTAAGCAACACTTACTACGGTAAACAGTTTAAAATCAGGAGACCCATATAACTGGCAACAAAAGATTGTGAAAGCTTGACTAGGAAGACTTGAATGGCCTACTCATACTCATCTCTGTTACACTTAAGGGTATCAAAGAAATTACACTAGATATTTTAAATGGACAAGAAAGTGGTCAACATGATTCTATATCACAAACAAAATAATGGAAAAGCTAAAGGAGGACCCAACTAATAACATAAATAGCAAATAGTAATACAGTGAATATTGATCAAAAATTTTATAAAAAAGATTGTGTCAGACAAACCTGATTTCACTCTTGGAGGAGTTCCCAAGTATTCTCAGACTTCATTTGTTGAATGTATGTGACATGCAATGTACACAGAGACTGCTAAAACACCATAGTTAGTGTTACATGACACTGAGTAAGAAATCAGCATCCTATCAGGAAAACACACTTTAATTGGATTAGGAACTTCCTGACTGACAAGATCTAAGAAAGCCATCAGGGGAGAAATCGTTGACCTTCCAATGCTTATTATTTTCCTCAGGAAGCTGGAAGTAATTGTAAAATCTCTTATACTAATCTGTGCGGAATTGGTGGACTGGTAAATAAAGGTGAAAACAGACTTGACGTACAGCATAGTCTGAAATGCTTCAGAGGTTAAAACCAGCCTGGTTTTGCTGACCCAAGTATGCAGCAGCTCCTTAAAAAATATGGGGAGAAAAGCAGGTACAGGAGTGTCGTAGGAGGAGCAAGAACACGTGTGATCCTTACAACCTTGGCATGATCAGAGAAATTTTTTCATGTCTAGCCCTGGTTTCAAAAAAGCCACATCCAAAGTTAGACCTATAAAAGTGCCAGCCTGCCTGGAAAATGGAAACTCTGTGGTGGGAACTGAAAATTTCTATGAGCAATTCTGTTTCTCTCCTCGCAGGGCCAGACTACTGCCTCCTGAGGGCACAAACCAGCAAAAAAAAAAAAAAAAAAAGCAACAGTATTGACTTCAAAGCTGAAGAAAAGTGTGCTATAACAGGAAAATGGAAAAATTCAATGTTTATCATGTCAAAGAAGAGCTCAAAACATGATGTGATTACGGTATTATCGGCTCATCCAAAAGTGGAACAAAATGTTGAATATCAAAACGATCTAATTTGTGTCCAATCACTAGCAAGAAATTTAAGGAAAAGGTTTACTTTGAAAGAAACTGTGTGCAAATACACACTTTATTTGGGATGACAGTGGTCTATGGTTTTGTTACATGCTGTACCAAGATCCTTTAAATCTCCTTTTCAGAACAGCTGGTGCCATTTGAACTGCCCTCCAAAAAAGTACTTCTCTGAGTGTCATTAAATAATGATTTTTTTTAAGCCCACACAAACACTTGGCTTTTCCTGTCTAGTTTATCAATGATGAGTGTTTGCAAAGCCAGAACTGAGCACTGGCTGTATTTCACTGGTGTGATGGAGAAGCCAGGAAAAACACATCTCCTGGGGAGTATTCCCACTTGTAAATTTATTTTCGATACGTATAGGGTGGAATTGGGTTTCTGTGCTTGTTTTGATCTCCTTACAAATTCTTATTAAAAGAATGTCTTCCAGCTCCACAGAAAATGCATATCCTGTTCCAATCCAAAGCTGTGGATAAGTCCCACAGCCAGAAGCACAGGGAAGTGGGAGCACAATTTTCACAAAGTATTTCTGTAGAATAACTACCTTTCCTGCCTGAGGAAGGGTACCACCGTTCTGATCTTTGACAAAATCATAAAAGGAAGAAACCCGTAAGTGCCTCCGACACTGAGCAAGTGTCAGCCCAGTCCCTTGCTCAGCACATGAATATTCACGCAGTTGAGCTGTGTGCTACAGCAGATAAAAACCAAGTATTTTTTTCACAGCAGTCGGTTACACTGCTGTGTAAGCCTTGCTCACCCAAGGCACAACCCATTGGCATGGACCCACTCTTTGGTGTCACTGGTGGGCTCTGTTCCAGGGTGGCCCCACGACTGTCATCAGATGATACTTTGAAGGTGGTGCAGTGCCATCCCGCTGTACTCTACTTGTGCAGGAGAACTCCACTCGTAGCCTGCATAGTCCATTGTGATTATAACAAGAGCTATAATTCCACTCTATAAATTCCACTCTATATTTTTGGGTCACTTTTTCTTTTGGATTTCATTTGGGTTTGTTTTTTTTTTTTGATGGGGAGAAGAATGTTACCTTTCCATCTACCAGGTTGTCTGTTTTGACAAGCAAAGAAACAGGGAAAGCATTATTTAGCCATGTTATGGTTTTTCCTCCTCAGACAGTGTTCACTTTTCTCGTGTCTCCTCATTATACTTCAACTGTGAGGCCAGTTCTACAGCAAAAGTTGGAGCATTTGCAGTTTTATTTCTGTTGCCAGGCTCCCTGTTCATTGTGGGAGGGTTCCATATGCAACCAAAGGATGATTTTCCTCTGTGTTAAGAAATAGTTCTGGCACTAAACTATTTGAGTCATCTTTCTGTTTGCTTGACTTCTCCCATAATAATATTATCCAAAACTTGATTCACCAGCTAATCTCACAAGACAGTATTTCAGCTGTTTAAAGAAAAACAATAATTTTCTTGGTTTTTCATTTTGACCTAAGAAAGCTCAGAGTTGAAAGAGTCATGCTGAATTTTGCTTCAATTGAAGTTAGAGAGCAAGAACTTCTCCAGAAAGGTACATTCTTTAGATGTTCAATTTACAACAATGATCAATTACTGTCTGTTTTATTTGGGAGGAGCATGGTAGCATCATCATTAGTATTGTGGTATGTCTTACCACTTCTCAGAACCATCATGTTACCTCTGAATTACCAGAATGATTTTCTCATATGTATCCACTCGGGGATGCAATACTAGTTCAAGACAAACAATTAAAAGGTCCCATATGGACTCATTCATAGAAGTTTCTGCCTCATAAGAATCAAGGTGACTCAAGATGTCATCTGGTCAAAAGCTGTTCTTCAAGACAAGGTTAACTATATCTGTGCTAGCCCTTAAAGGGGACTTTTTCTTGGATACAGATTCAATTTTAGGTTGTAATTAACATACTGGAACAGGTAAGCATGGCTGTTATTCTAGAAATCTGTTTACTTTTTTGTTGCATGTTTTTGTGGATTCTTGGTGGAGAGAGGAGGAGGGATTACTGTAATGTGAGAGATATGAAATCACAGACCAGGGTCCCACCATTCTAAGTGCTCTACAAAGCTCTCACAAATGTATCTCCAAAATCTTGCAATTTAAATAAAAGACAAGAAATAATGCACTATGAACAAATTAATATGTCAGTGCTGGAACGCACTATGTGCAGCAATCTCCATGTTCCAGTTGCCGTTTTTAGCCAAATATTTTATAAACATGGTGTCGGGGGAGTTTAAGGGTGAGATGTAAAAGAAACTAATGGGAGACTTCTCTGGAAATTTTCTGAGAACTTCCTAATTTGGAAAGGAGGCTGATGAGCAAATAGGTGGCACTTGGCACCAAGGATTGCGTCATGGAGGTTGGAGTAAATGCCCTATCAATGAATGAAAGATTTCAAAATTAGGATTAGGCTATGAGCCTTTAGAGTAAAGACCAAGAATTTATACTCACTCTAATATAGCAGACAGTGGGACGACACAGAAAGCAAGGGACAGTGCCAAGGTCCTGTGCTAAGAGAAAGTGCAAATAATCTCTTGTATTTGGCATGGAAATGATAAGGACAGAGGTGCATTTGCCAAGGACAGAGGAAAGGAAATAATTGGAACATACTTTTATGAGTAAGTTTTACTGTACGAGAGAGCGGAAAGTCAATAGTTTTTTTCAGAAACATTGAAGGAGTTTTAAAATTTAGAGATAGTTTGGACATAAGGACCAGACGGACTGACAGTACGCTTTCATCCACAGTGGAAGTCTCTCCTTAAACCGCTACTTTAAGGTATTACATCTGTGGCAATTTTTGTTCAGTTGTTTTTTGCTTCCGTATGTATCTAGGCAACACCTGGAATAATATTATTCTCTAAAAACTTCTAGAATCCAGTGTTTCATTGCAACATGTTGCAACATTTTCATTTTAAAGATACAGATTTTATACACACACAGACATAAAAACACAGACACACGCTTATTTACAAAGCTCAATCCATGCATGTGTGTTCAGATGCAAAAATAAACAATTTTTAAGCAGGCTTAGTCAAATAGTTTTCCCTCTGGCCTTTTTCCCATTGTTTTTGTCAGAATTCAGCCAGAAATAAATGTGTGAAGATAGGTGTGCAAGTATATGTTTTTTAACAAGGATTCATAACATTACCACAGTAATCAGCTCCTTATGAAAGCACTATGAATGACAAAGAGATAATAAGGAACTATTATTGATATGGTATATTAATTAGAATTACAATGAAGGTTAACAAGATCATTATCTCAAGAATTATACTATAATACGTGGGAGAGGGAATTATCTTACTGCCTTCAAGAACTGCAGCAGAACTGCAAGCCTTTTTTACATTTTAAGTTTATGAAAAAAAATTGGATAATCTCATTTGTCTAATGAAGTTGCAGTTATATTTTTGAGTTACAAAGTCACATAGGGGAATTACTTTAACAAATACATCCTACAGAAGGTATTATCATTTTAATTACCTCAAGATCTTTAGAGCTATTTCCTTTTAATTAAAAATCAGAGGACCTAAGAGCAGTGGTATGCCTAAATAGCCCAGGGAAATCATGTGTTGATCTGTGGTTGCTATGAGAATATTCAGAACTATATTCTGTCTGTGGATTAACATATAACTATGTAAACTAGAAATGCTTTGAAAAGTTTGAAGGCTTAATGCAAATTGCATTTCGATGCATACACCTTCTCTAATTACTTAGGTACATTGCAATGTGTTGTAAATCATTACATTGTACTATTTCCACACTTCAAAGGCAGACTCTGTCTAAAGCCCTTCCTTTGCAGTGTACAAAATTTCCCTGCAGAGTCCACCTGTAGGAACTGTGCCATGTTTCATGCAGGTTACAGCGCTTGTGTGGGGCAAAGCAAGCAAGTCCACACTTAAACCACAAAAAAAAAAACAACCAAGAAACAATCTATAGAAAGCAGTGGTCTCTGAGGCAAAGGTTTTCATCTTATGAAGTATCCAGGTCTTTAAGGAGAAACGAAGAGAAGAGAATCCCGGCATGTAGGAAGCTGCCTCCACCGCATCAGGGGTGTGGGCTGGCCAAGCTCATGTGGATCAGAACTTGGGGAGGGAGAAGACCCAAGGACAACAGCTCCATAAAATCAGTGCTTTGTTATCCTCTAGCTGGGCCATAACATCTGGACAGGCCACGTTCATGCGTCACCAGCTGGTCTAACAGCTGGGAAGACGTTGGGAAACGCCTTGTTTCTTTGTCCTCAAGCTTCATTAAGTATGTGAGTGATGTGGTGTAAAACTCATTAAATCTGGCAAAGATCACAGGTATGGGTTAAATCTGAGCTGCAACAGCACGGATTTTGGAAGAGTTGCAAGGCAGGGTATGAAGAAGACAAACTGTGGTTTTCCTCCTAGCAGCAAGCGTAAAGCTTAAGGCACAGCCTGAAGCCAGTGCCTCTGGCCATGTGGTTTGATGGCACCTGCCTATCCCCAGTGGTTCAGACGAGAAGAGCATCTGTGGAGGCTTGGGCCGAAACATCTGCACATCACTCCGTAAACACGGCTTACCATATGTTACCAAATTGCCAAAGCAGCCTGTGATTCACGAGGAGGACTTGCGATGAAAGCAGAGAAAGAGTGTATGATAAGAACCTTTTTATCTATGCTACAGTGTGACCAGAAGCAGATTTATAATTGCATTAAATTGTTTATGCAGCGATGTGACAGCTGTTTTCTCCTCCCACTTGTCAAATTCCATTTTATTTTTGGCTACTTGAATGTATTTGTTATTTTCTTGAAATATGTTTTACCATATTGCTTTACTGCCTTCCCTGATTTGCTTCATGATTTAAAGATACTGTAAAATGATTTAAGTCCCAAATATGAGTAATCTGGTGTGTCTACCATTACATCTTCCTCAACGGTGAAAGAAACAGGGATTTATAGACAGAATTCATCTCTTTCGGGGGTCTCTGCTAAACACAGGAAGAAAGCTCTGTTTAGAGCTGCTATTTTGCAAAACTAAGTAACAACATTACACCAATGGCTCAGTGTGGTGAAGCAAAGTTGTGCCTTGCCTATCACCTCTTCTGAAACATTCCTATCTCCAGGAAACAACATCTCAGAAACCACTGTCCCTCTGCTGCCAGCTGGCACTTCTGTTTCAGTAGAAGAGCCAGAAGGCAGCCACTGAAAAGCAAGTTTTCTGATTTGTGTGCATTTTTGGTCCAATTTGAACAATTACCATGGGTTTGTTTCTTTTTAAATTTCCCACAAACAACTCCTCAGAAAATCAGTTGCAGAAATACTGCTACATGATCTTCCAGAAACTATGTTCCAGAATCCTCCTACTCCTTTGCAACTTGCCTGCTGCTCTGTCGCAAGATCTCAAAATCTTTACCTTTGGATAAAATATGGACATGAGAGAAAGTTGTTCAGACGCTCTCTTGCCTCTTCCCTTCATCATTTGTATACCCCCACCTTTCTATAACCTTACCTTCCTGTCCCACAGCAATGTAGAGGGCATCCATTGTCGTTGCCAGTGGACCATACTGGTGGGTCACCGGCTCACGCAGATTGACTCTAGGCTTTCTTTCAGCCAGGTTTCTTCTGCTTTAACCTTAGTCCGCCCTGTCACATCCACCTCCAACCCTAAAATTTTTCAACACATGAGGCATCTGTGTACAAAGTCACATCATGAGGTGGCCCTGAGGGAACCTTATGCCTCAGATCAGATGACAGATACACATCTATAAACCTGTCTGGTCATAGGAGGCCAAGACATACTCTCTCATGTGGTGGTGAAAGGAGTATGTGGGGGTGGTAGAAGATTTGCAGTGAGGGAGCCTGAGATGCGCTCACCAGGATGTGTGGCTCTTTGAGCTAGTGTTCCACCCTGCTTTGCTGTACTTGAACTTGTATTACGTCTCAGGAGACATCACATCTGGCCTATATGAAAGGGAAAAGCAATAAATTCAGTCACTATAGGGTTAACCGAGCTAGACAGATGCCACAAAACCATTGGGACCAGGGAGCCATGGCTTTTCAGCTACCAGCCCAGAGACATGAACATGTGACAGTAAGTATGAACCACTCAGCATCTTCCCTTGCTTTGTCATAGAATCGTTTAGGTTGGAAAAGATCTTTAAGATCATCTTCAACCACTAACCTAGCACTGCCAAGTCCACCACTAAACCACGTCCCTAAGTGCGACATCTACATGTCTTTTAAGTACCTCTAGGGATGGTGACTTTTAACCACTTCCCTGGGCAGCCTGTTCCAATGCTTGACAACCCATCAAAAATTTATATCCCACCAAAAAAAGTCCTCTCTTCAACCTGATGTGACCATCTCAACCCCTCCCTTTCTGCTGCCAAGCCAAGCTCATGATTCCCACATCTTTCCTCTCATCCCACAGCACTCTATCCATTTCCCCCATTCTTCTTTACTCCACTACGTCTTAATTCTCCTCTCCCTAAACATTCCTGTATGACATTCACTCTGTTCTTGTGCCACTCTGAGTGCCTCTATAGTTTTTGACACTGTCAAACTAACATTCTGCAAATCCTCCTTTGTCTCAAGCACATTTATAGCCAGAGGCTCTTTTCTTTCTCTCCTGGCTTTGGAGTTTTGCCAGTGGGACAATTTACATTGATGCAGGCTTGGCATTGGTAGGCCTCCTGCTCATGTCCCAATAAGTCAATGGGTACAAGGTGGCCCATGCTCTTCTCAACTACTTGGAATGTTAGCATTAAGCTGTCTGTAGCTTAACTCTTCGCTGAGGACTGTGTTTAATGTAGTTCCCTCAAAGAGACAGAGAGAACAGTAGCATCATCCTGTACACATAAGTAAATAATAAAAGGCAACCCATGAAGAAGCTATTGCCATTTTTCTTTCTACTTTCACACACTGCGAGTAACTAACCATGGAAGAACCCCCTAAATGTCCCTCTGCTAGTATTGAGCAACCCTTATCACATTACAGATCTTCCTAATAGAGGAGGTCTACAGGCACTTTGAGCTGAAATAATGCTCTCACGTTTGAAAAGCTAAGCACTCGCAAGTCAGATATCTGTACTGAATATCATCGGAAGCATAACCATCACAAGAGGGTTTTTTTCAGCATCTTTAAGAAGCTGGTGACCTGGGCTAAGAGTATATAACTTATTAGTTTCTATGGCAAGACGCTTTTTTATCCAAGATAAAGGTCAAGCACATCTGGAAGACATAATAGTCGCATCCTATAGAGACTACATCAACTATCTTGCTGCCAAAATCTACTATAAACAGGCACAAAGGGCCAATCTGCTGATTTTCTCAGCTGTCACTGGTTTATTTAAGAGGCTGTCAGTTTTCAATTATTGTTCTGTTAAGAAAAAAATGAAACCTATTGTGTAAGCTCTGTGCCAAATTACCATTGCTGCATGCTACATTTTCTTGAATTTTGAAAAGCTTGTTTTCTGTTGTGCTATTTATCTCCTTGGACTGTACATAATTATTAAATGGTCCCTAAAATTTTTTAGCCATTTCACAGAACATGAAAAATATATTTCCTTGAAATAGTTGTAGCAAGAAATCTGCTTCAAATGGGACAACTGTTTGCTGTCTCAATCTAAACTGTCCAATACACCTTTTAAACATTCCAATATTCATTCTGACTTTATTTTTGAAGTCACTGTAGAAGAACTCACTGTAATAACATCACTCAAAACTGCATGGTACAACTCTGGGTGAAAAAGGTACCATATGCAAGAAGACAAGCTTAAGAAGTTGTATATATTGTGAAGAGGAGAGGTGCGGGAGTTGCTAATAGGAGGCACCCTGCAGACAGATGCATCCCAACCCTTGTTCCTCTCTGCAGCTACAGAGCCTGTTTCAGGACAGTGCATGACACCAGGTGGCCGCAGAGGCCACAGTCCTTCTCTGTGGGTAAGGATGAGTCTTTAAAATAGTGCTGCCAGCAAGGAGGTGCCACTCACCTTTTAAGTACTACTTCAGGGAAGGGAAGGAGCACGTCCAGCTCTCTCCTTAGTTTGGGATGTCTGAAACACACTTCCCAAGAAAGTGCCTTTAATATTTGCTTCTGAATGGTTTTGGAGTCTCTCCTGTTGAAACTAGGCCCATGTGCATCCCAAGGTGTCAGAAGCAGAGCTACAGCTCATCAGTAGAAGGTGAGACTTGGTCCATGGGTCCCAGCTCCTTCTGTGCTCAGCAAAGTCCCCAGCACAGAAATTTCCTCAACTTTCTTGGGTGAAGCCAAGCAGGAGGAGTGTCATCCACTGCGTAATTACATCACATCTTTGGTGAGGCCATGCTTCTGACCAGGGTCTTCACCAGCTACTGCAATTCAAAGTGCTATCAGGTTATATTCACTAAACTGGATATATTTTTGTGCTCAAAAGAAGATTTTGTCTCTGGTGGTGTTTCTTGTATTTCATTAATCAACTGTAAAGAAATGCATTGCTTGAGTCCTTAAAAATTAGCAAAGGAGCATTAAATGCAGAGAAATGTTAAAATGGATGGACTTGCAGCAGCTGGCAGGAGGTGAAGGACAGTATCAGGCACTGGTTTTGTCTTTATTCCTAGAATCAGAGCAAGTGAGAAACTGCCATTATAGTTTCTTCCTTTGCACCAGTAATTTTATTTCTTTAGGCATGTAGAAAGGCAAATTAAAAACAAAAATCAAAATAACTTTTGCTTCCAATTTATTCCACAAATTAAATGAAGAGCTAACACTTGCTGAAGAAGCTACACCATAGAGAGTTTGCTAGGGATTTACAGCATACCCATGTGCAGTAGCTTCCTGTGTACCTACTTGCCCATGGCCTCAACTAAATCTTAGATTGCTGCTTTCTTAATTTAGCCCTTAGTGAATTTTACTTTGACCTCAAATCTAACTGACAAAGGTCAGCATCTTTCTAGTCTTTGGCTACACTTTGCTAAAGCAGATCAAACTGGACATCTACAGTGTATTAAAAAAAAATCTTTTTCTGATCTCATTCTTTTTTACAGACTAGGTAAAGTTCCACATTTGTGAAAATGATGACTCAGCTCCTTTATTTACACTCTGGAGATCACCAGAGGTGGAGGTCTATTAAATGCCTGCCTTATGAGGTGATTAATGAAGGGTGATTTGTTTTCCTGGGAACCCCGTGCTACTAGAGAGGGTAGGGTCTGGGCTCTGTTCCAGGAGAAAGGGGAAGATGCACAAGGGGAGAGGTTCTGATGAATCAGCACATCCGAGACAACAGCAAACCCAGACCACAACCAGTATGTTGACTGGGACCTGTTTGAGCAGCAGGTGCACGTTAGTCAGCATCTACCAGGAATAATCACAAATGCAATCCCCAGCGTGCTTCACTGGGCACAACCCCAGCTCCTGAAAAACTGCCGAAACTGCCGATTCTGTGACAGGAACAAGTATGTCTTCTTCAAATACAAGTCAGACAGGGTGGGAGGAAAACTTGGCCTCAGTCTGCAAGCTGGACATTGGCCAAAGGGCCTTGAATACATTGGGGTGTGGAGGCAGACTTCATCTCAGATTTTTGCTCTGTGGATAGCACCCGAGTGAGGAAATCACTAACAGTCAGTGATACTTCATCAGGCTACGAGCTGAGCAACACTGTCTTCACCTACTTTTAGCACAGGAGGCTGGTGTCTGAACCAGCCTCTTCTGGCCTTAGATATCGTCCAAATGGTGCACCTGAAGTGAACATCTCGAATCCCTTTGTAATCACTGACTAGAAACAGGCACTTACAGGGTTTCAGAGGTGTACGGTGGGGTGAGAACAGCAGCAATCTGCTGACACTGCCAAAGGTATTTATTTCCAGACTGGAACATCTGTTAGGTGTGACACCCTATAAGTCTACATTCACATGCCCTCAGATCTGTTGCACTTGTACCAAACCAGCTCTGGTGAGATCCAGAAACAAGGCAGTGAATATCCACCTACAGCCTTGGCCCTTTTCAGGAGTTATAAGGGGAAGAAAGAGTATCCCACCAATGGAGTGATGGTCCCTCCACTCCTGAAGTGCTATTATTGAGAAAAAATATGACCATGAGCCAGAAAGATGAGAACAACAGCAACATTTCAGATTAGTTCATTTTTTGTGTCTCAACAGATGAAACTTTAGGCAACATCTAAGATTGTTTCAGGGTGTGTGTGGGGTATTTATTTACTTAAGTCCTATATTGGATATTGGACATATCGGCTAAACTGCAAGTTCTGTAGAAAACAATCTGTTTATCCAGAGGGTTACCAAAAGAGGGATGAATCAATACCATTCCTCTTCAAGCGGCGTTATGGACAGAAGTAAAAAAGGATCCCAGCCTGTACCTGCCAGTGAAGGGCACCTCTGCAGAGCGCAAAGTGAAATCTCTGCTGGTAAATTAAGCAGGTTCAAAAAGGCAGCCAGGCGCTCCAGTCAGCTGGCACAGAGCAAGTCTGCTATAGAGCTCGCCTCTCCTCCGAGACAGGGCAGCCGCATGTAGCCACCACCCATGGGGAATGGCCCCGGCAGCTGCTGGGGAGAGATGGCTGTCCCCAGCCACCCCAGCCCAGCCACTGCCCCGGCAGCTCAACGCTGCAAACGGGCACCTCAGCTCCCACGGGCTGGAACAGGCCCTGGCATTCCCTAATTATTCATAGGAATGTAACTGGTAAGTTAAATAGCCATTTAGGAAGAAAGAAAGAAAAACTATTATCATACTTTTACCTCTGCCCTTAGACTGAAAAAAAATATATTTAAGCCAGAATTTTCAAAAATGAAGTGACTCATGGATATTGGCTTATTCTTTGAAAGTATTGAAGGGTAAGGAAAATCTCTAACCTATAGAAATGATCTTAGATTCACTGGGATCATCAGACATGGCAGAAAGTAAAGAGGACTGTCTTCAATAGCGTGCAAACGTGCCTTGGTTTCAGAGCTGGAAAAATATCCAGTATTCCAGATGGAGAGCAAACTGAAAAACATTCTTTGTTTATATTTATTTGTTCAATCTCATGGTGTCCTTGGTTGCCCAGAGGAGCTACTGAGAGTAGTTTCTACTGTGCTGGTGGTTAGAGTTAGGTTACACACGCTTTTAGAAATTCAGCTGTCTGCCACTAATGAATTGTTCAGCGTAGCTTAAGGGTAATGACGCAATTAGCAAAAGTTGGCCAAAATTGTCCCAGGTGAAAGTCTCCTGATGTCAATGGTTTCATTCTCGATGATGTGCTTGTTCCAGTGTGTGTAGAGACAATATGTAGAAAGAAGAGTCTTGAAAAAGGACTTACATAGATTTTGGTTGTCTTTTCTGACACTAATCCCGACTTACACTGAATAAAATGTAAAATTGCAATATTTGCATTGAGAGAGACAGAGCATTTCTGTAGACTGACTCACATGTTGACCTTATTAGTAATTATTTTGGTTTTTTTAGCAGTATCCTTTACAATTCTACACACAGGGATATAAAATAATAGTTGTTCTGTTCCTTGACTACATGCTACTTTTTTGAATTTGTAAAAGTAAAAAAAAAAAAAAAGTTAAATTCTTTGTTACCCCTGGTTATTTTAGGAATGGATTTGCTTCAGAGGAGCCCCCAGCTAGAGCATGGCAGGCAAAAAGAGTGAATTTTGCCTTCACTTTCCTCCTAAATGAGGCACTCTGTAAAACAAGACAATAGGCTTTCCCTGCCCCAAAGGCTTTTAAAGTCCATTTCATCAATTATTTAAAGACATATTGCATTGCAGAGAAGTTACTGGGGCTTCATGACTGGTAACCTAATAGATAAGAAAGGGAGTCAAAATTGAAAGCACAAACCTGCCATTTCACCCAGGTCATGCAAAAAGTCTGTGTCAGAGCTCCCAAACCATTCTGATTCAGGGTTACTCAATTATTTTTTCTGGAATTCACTGGAAAATTGTATCATTGTCCCCTTGGTAGAAAGTGAAGCCCTGATACAGGTCCCCTGTATACAGGCCAGAAAGGTTCTCCAAGCTGCACAGAGCATTTGCCTGCATTGGGACAGAGACATCAACATTTGAAACTGTGACAAAATCCATTGCAAATCATGTTCCTGGTCAAGATTTTGTCCAGAAACCACCAGCCCTGGTTTGGTGTCTTAAATAAAGAGCCATCCTTCCCCTTATTGCTTTCTAAACAATGACAGTAATGAGGGCAAATTTATGACTTGTGGGGTAGTCTGCTTGATAGTAATCCAAAGAGTACAACATACAGTCATCAACAGTTTTATTATTCCTGAAAAAAACAGTTCTTTTGTATTGGATCTGCCTAAGTGTGACCTCTTAAATTATCTCTGCTAGTGGTTTGTAGCAACAGTTCCCCAGCTGTGCTGTTATTCATCAGTAACCATAGAAATTAAAGTACTGCCAAGTATGTGCTCTTTGTTTTTTTCGAAGGACTGAAAGATGATGCGGTGATGTCTTTGCCCCTCCTGACTTAATTCTGAACTCGCCCACTGGCAGACCTGATGGAGAGGTGAAGAGGAAACCTGCTGTCATTGGAAAGCTCTCTCACCAGTCAACAACATCACTTCTGCGAACGGGCTGCTGGTGCATTTTCAAAAAGCCTGCAGCTAGAAATAGGATGTAGTGGAAAGTCATATCCTGTTATTCTACAATTGCAGTCCTTAATGAAAAACTTTTTTTGTTTGTTTGTGTATTTCTGTTGAGATTGAACTGGAGCAGTGCTGGTATTTTTAGATGAGTTATTTGTTTTGGAAAGAAAAAAGTTGCATAAAATCTCTCCTAAAAGAATGCCTTCAAGTTAATTATTGGCCCACATTGATCTTTGAGTTTTTGTGGGTAATTCTGTTATTAGGATAGGATTCTTTGACTCTGAACTATAGTCAGTGGAGTGGCACATTTCCAATGGGCAGCAGTAATCACATGTTAAGATGGGACAAATACTCTTTTGCCCCAATTAGAGAGACAGACATTTAGCTGAGACCAGACTCCTAACTTTTAGGCAGCTACAGACAGGTGAGAGAATTACTCCTGGTGACTTACTGCCCATTTAATGGGCAATTTGAGGACTAAGAAACTTTGTTATTTCACTTCGTATTCCGCTAGTTGCTTTACTGCCACTCTTGGTATTGCCCACTAAAAACCAGCTCTCCATGGGCAATACCTCACCCAATGTGCTTTTGCTTTTTGTTGGGTATTGGTGACATCCTTCCTATAGAAAAGGAGACTGCTTCCCATTTGCCCAGGAGAACTTAGAGAACATCTGCCACGCACAGGGAAGTGTGGTGCCAAGGTTTCTGAAGGAGCTTTTCAAGAGGACTTTCTAGCTTGGCTTGGCAGCAATAGATAGTGCACACCAGACTCAGGTGTCTCTGAGCCCTTCTGCCTTGGCAGGAGCATGGGAGGAAGTAACTTGTGTACCTCCACAACCAGGGCGAAAGTAACACCACCCTGGACTTGTGCATCAATGTTAATCTAAAATAATAGGTTTGGCAAAAATGTATGGTCTCCCTCTGTCACCCTTTGAGGGTTCACTAACACCCAACCTGACCTCTTCCTCACAGGAACTTGTCTAGGGGGGAAAAAATCTGATTTTAAATTTTAACTTGTAATTATCAGATATTCCATGCTGATGTGTACCAAAAATGTTGGATCACTGAAATGCTTGGAGTCTGGGGAAAAAAATAAATAGAAAAAGCACTTCATACTGGTTCAAATAAGGAAATCGGTACAAATTCCACAAAGACAAAACTGCCAACTCCAGATTCCAAATGAATTAAAAAGTCTATATTTAGCTCCCATTTAGCTCCTGCTATTTCTGTTTCAATTATAAAACATTTCTTGTTAAATACACACCATCATCTCAAACGTTCCACTTGACATAGTTGCTTAGAGCCCCATAATTCATCTCTATTTTTAGTTTGCTCACAGATAAAGGCATGGCAAAGGGCAGCAAGTAAAGGATCCAGGCTGGTGTTTTTACAGGACCTTCACAGTTGCTGCACTAGGAATTGCTCTGGAAGCAATCCAAACCCGGCCCAACTCCCATCAAACAATTTCTCTCACAAAGGTGAGTGTCAGATCTTAAGCAAGCCTTCCCCTGCTTTTGGGAAGGGTAGGAGAAAAGGGGGCAGGAATCCCTGGAAAAGCAGAAGCAGCAGATTTTCTCGGTAGGCACCTGACGTTAAGTGCTGCTTTGTGGCCAGGAAGGGGAGAGTGAAGAGGATCATACCTTGAAAGAGAGAGATGTTTAATTTAAATACCAGGCCTGGACCTTACAAAGGGTATTAGGCCATTGGAATTTTTTTATCCCGACTATCCAGATTTTCATGAAAGTTTTGCAATTCCCTAATGGCACATTAGAAACAAAAGTGTTTCCATCTTCTAATAAACTCTAAACTTCTTTCCAGAATCCCCTCAAAACGTTCAGGACGTGTTCCCTGCGGCCTGCGGGCTGCCACAGGGGATTTCAAATTTACCCGCGGCCTGGGCTCAGGAAGCGAAACAGGGAAGGGGACACACAGGAACAAGATTCAGTACCAGCCGTGGTAAATAGCAGCGGGCTTAAAAACAGGTGGGTTGTTTTTTTCTTTCATTTTATTTTATCTCCATAAGTAGAAAAATCATTTTTTTTTAGCAGCTTGCACCAAAATAAATAAAACTGATGAAAAATCTGGATGGACGGCGGAGATGTGGGCTCCGGCTGTCAGCTTTCACCACACCAAGGTGTGAAGGTGTTGGGCTCTCAGGAACCCCCCCATCCTGGGTTGAGAGACACAGGACAAACTTTTCTTCTAATGCTGGGGAAAACTGCACTTTTAGAAGAGTCTAGAGTCTGAATTTGTGAAAATATTTACTTTATAGCCAGCCAGGCTCTGTGGGATTCAAGGTTAGTGTTTTCGAGCCTTGCCAGGTGCAGGGACAAGGAGGAGCAAGGCCTGGGCATTTGACCCAGCCTGGCCAACAGGATTATTTCATACCGAGAACATCACGTTCAATAGAAATTAGAAAAGTTTCCTGCATAGCTCTCTCTCCCTTGATGACAGCGGGTCCAGACAACTCCTTGCCCCAGTGCTGGAACCCTGAGGCCTTCCCTTCCTCCTGAAGCCATTGCGCTCGCAGTGTCCGACATTTGCTGTCCCCTGCTGGGAGCGCACAGCTTCCTGCTGAGAGAACTGGCTGAGTATAATTCCTGTATATCTTATATCAGTATCAGGATTAATGCTGGTTCTTTAATATTATTGTTAATTATTTAGTCTTAGTCTAGTAACTCTATTTCTGTTTCAACCCTTGTGTTTCTTTGTGTTCCCTGATTCCCCTTTCCGGGCAGGGAGGGGTCATCGGGTGATAGAATAATTGTCTAAAAGACAATAGATTGTTATGGGTTTTCTCAAACCATAACACCCCCTTTCAAGACTCTTATGGAAATGTCCTTGCTTTACCATCCTGTCACATGCAATGGTGCTTTGTCAAGCTCATGGGAAGTTCGGCTCATCAAACTTGAATTTAGCCAGCGTCAATTTGGTTGAACCAGATTTGGCTGAGTTGCTTGATATAATTAGATGGGCTCTCCTTGGAAGAAGTTAGGAAAAAAAAGAACTTAAACTGGGATACAATTTCTACCACTAAAACGAAGTGGGATGTGAAGCTGTCCCATAAGGAAGGAGGCTGATTCTTGTGTCCAAAGTCTTTCAAAGCTGGACCACACAAAATCCTAAGTACTTCTCCCAAAAGCAATCATCCATGAGTAGGAAGACGGAAGGGATGAGGTAATATAAGATATATATCAAACCGCTCTTTGAGGTACAAGGAGGGAGGTGTATATCCCCATTACAGAGAAAAAGGCAAACAGAGAGGTTAAAGGTTAACTCCAAGCCAGTCAGCTATAGTTGCCTAATAATCTAAATTCATAAGTGTGGTGTGGAAAACTCTCACTCAGTTAGTTAATCCTAGAAACAGCTAAATTTTACTGGTAGCTCACTTTGAGATTTCAGCCTCAATTTAGCTGTTCTGTGAAATATGGGCTTAAATCTCCTAGTAGGGCTACAGACAGGAGCAGACACAGCATTGTCATATATCCAAATTCAGCCTCAAACATTAAACTATTTAACTGTACTGGAGCATGTATACATAAGCTGTCTAGGAGGTAGAAGTTAAATGTTAATGTCCTTTTGTTTACATGAGAGTAAAAGCAGTTTCTTGATACATGTGAGGATAGTTTGAAACTTCCAATACAGAACCAAAATTATCACGTTTGATTTTTTTTTATTAAATATTTTTAGCAGAATGTTATCCAACTTGATTAGAATGATTTTAGAAAGTAAAGTGGCTTGAAATAGCTGCACATCAAACAACTGCTCTCAAACAAAATTAATGATTAAAATATAAAGCTCTATGTGCCACTGTGTCACGTACAGGCCATGTTAACAAAAATGGTTCAGTATTTCTCTGCTAGACAATATTTAAATTTATAACTACTTTTGGAACAAATTGAAAATGAAGAGAAGTTTGACACTGTAGAAGATCATTTTTCACAGCACTATTTTTTCAGCAGCATACCTTAAAATAGCAAGAAAATGAGAAGAGTCTTCTAGGAAAAATCAAAGACCTTTTTAATAAAAGCAACTAACAAGAAAAGAAAGTAACAAGGGAAAACAAACCAGATGACTTTCTTGTGACCACAAGCTTTGACTGATTGCTGAATTTGCACTTGCAAAGACATTTGTTTTGCAAAGTATAAAATTTACTCTGCCTTGTTCTGAACTGCTTGTGCCTAGCACATTTGTTTTATCAGTGTTCAAATAGCATCTAATGTTGCTGATCCCTTGGAAGATATTTGTTTTGCAGAGCTTGTCCAAGTCCACACACCCAGTGATGTCTAGTAGGCTCCTTCTCCTCCTAGGATAGACTGATTTCTCATTTGGTGCAGCAAATTCCTGAAAACATATGGTGAACTGGAAATCATCCTAACTCAACTACTTCTTCTCGGAATGACACGTACTGACTGGCTATATTAAGAAGGACTGAAAATATATAACTTAATTTTATGATAAGTTGTCCCAAATAGCTTTGGAACAATAATTACGTTTATTCTCCTCAAACTGATGTCACGCATTCATTCCATCTCAGTGTGAAACCTGGGCAATATAATGAAACATGGAAGCCCAGGCATTGCACATGCAGACTTACTAAGAGGCTACAGAATAGACCATGAAAAACAACAGAGAAGCATCCAAAGACTTAAATGAACTTTGGGTCAGATCTTGAAAAACAATGCCTTTTGTCGACTCCAATGAACCACAGATTAAAAGGAAATTAGTTGGGTTTACATCTAACATTCACTTCTGAGCACAGATTAAGATCATTTGCTACAGTAAGAGTAAAATTCCCACTGCTTTAGAAGATGTAGTTCTTCACCAATAAATGCATTCTTAGTCAACTTCCCTTAACCATCAGTGGATCATCTGAATCGCAAATAATGCCATGGATGGACAGGCTCGATTAACACAAATTCTTCTGAGATGTCTCTGTGCCACATCTCTCCACCATGTATTTTCACTACTTTGGACATGAAACTGTTACTTCTGGTTCTAAGGTAAGTGCATATATTAGTACAGAAGTACCACGGGGTTTATAACGCTCTCTCATAGGATGCTACTCACCACCAGTCCAAGTGTGAGCTGGCCAGTCCACATCCAGGTTATTGGTTGTTTATTTTTTTTGTTTTGTTTTTTTTTTTTTTTATCTGAGTGTCCTAGGTTTTCCTTGCCCTGCAACTGGAATAGAATAGAGGTTTCTTGGCTGAAGTTTGATGTTGTTGTCGTCTTTCCCCTAAAGAACTAAAACATCAAGGATTCATCAAAGCATGGCGATGCTTGTGTTAGCCAAAATCAGATCACAAACAACACATTTCTAAGTGCTCGTGCCAGGCTACCAACATCAAACACTTGGCATGCTCGACACAACTGGCTTTTGAAAAACACTGCAGAAAAATCAAATGTTTCTAATGCCTCCACTGGAAGCATGACATCTCTTTAAACATGTTCATTTAAGGATTGTTCCCCAAATGCAGGGGAGATTAAAAAGGTGTATAATTTGTTCATAAAAAAAATGGGCAAACCCCTAAACATTAAGGTTGGTGCCATTCTGGTGTATTCTGAAGAGATGAAGAATTTGGACTTGCCTAGACAAAAGGCTGTCCTGCTTCAATTGCGCCTGGTAATGGTATAAACATAGTTGTGCTTACATACATATGCTTATACTTGTATAGCTGATTTTGGCCAGAGAAGGAATTATACTAGTAAAAAACTTTTTATTAATATACATTCATAACTGTGTCCAAACTAGTGTTATGCCAGCATATATACACTGGAAATATAGTAACATACTCAGAAAATCCCAACTACATGATTATAAGTGCCGCCTGTCTCCTCAAATAGCTTTTTGTCCCTCTTCTGAACATTTACTTGAAGGATGAAACATATGATAAAGGATTGCACTCTGTCTTTCCTGCAGAAAACAACATAGGATATAGTACATTTAATGTCTTGAAATAACATTAAGTGAACCAAAAAACCTGAAAGTTGGATTTGGCATGTAACATATACATAAATCAGCTTTCCATTACATCAAATTCTCCATTATTTTTAATAATGAAATTGATGTTACAGCCTTTACCTAAGTTAAATATTCACTTAATATCACTGCATATTTCAAATGAGTATTCAAGGCAGGAGCTGGTCTTTTACGCTATGTATGTTGTGCTTAGAAGCTAAGGAAAGTCGCAATCAAATTTAAGTCATTAAGAAACTTCCCAGAGGACACTAGAGTGTTGGTAGCAATTCTGCAGGACAGGTGCCATCAGGTGTATGCGACCAGGAGAATTCCCAGGGGCAGAACAGTCAGAAATGTCCATCTCACTCTTCCTTGCTTATTCCATCCTCAGAACTATCTTTACATATTATGATTCCAAAATTACTTTTTACTGGTTGTAAGAGCTATGTAAAATTGTAAAAAAATCAAATGCACACGTACAATTTAAACCTTCAGTTACCATTGCTTGGAGGGCTATTTTCTATGGGCTTTTGGCAAATTTGGAAATTCCTGCTGCAGCTGTGAGTACTTCTATTTGAACATCTGAAATTCCACAGCTATCAGCACATTAGCTCAAGCCTTGGTGACTCGTAAATCTTTCTCAGCATCTTATTTCATGAGGTCTAGTTCAAGCATTAGATGGAAATTACATTTTGCAGAGACCATATTTGAATGGCATTACTTAAAGAGAAGCAAATGGATTTTTACTTTACTGGTAGCCCAAGTAGATATTAGCGAGTATCCAGAAAAGCAAAGATCCAGTTTGAGCTAAGCATCAGGTCCTTAATAGAAACAAACAAACAAACAAACAAATCAAAGATAGAGACATTTTTATCATTAGTAATGACATGAAACCTCAGGGGTATCTGAAGATCTCAGATGAGACCATATTGTCTAAAAATGCAAACTTGAAGGCAGGCTCTGACACAGCACTTTTCTTGCCAATAGCTGGTGACAAGCAGATCCACCCACTCAAAGAATGCTGTTTCAATTCCCACTTCTTCAGCCATGCTTTCAACACGCCCTACAGACTGTGGACAGGCTGCTTGCAGCATTTTGGACCTACCAAGTGCTATCTAAGCCTGCGCAAGAGCTTCTAAACATCCGTCCTGGGCTGACTTACGATGCAGGTAATGGCATACCTAATCAAGAAACAAGAAAACTTTTTTTTATGGTGTTCCCAATGATTTTCCTGCAATTGCCACCCAGACATACATTTTCCCTGATTATTAAAACCGTGGCCTGCTTGTGCCTGCTCAGAGGTTCATTGTTTTTCTGCATCACAAACTACTTTAACTCAGTCTAGCATAAACCCTAAACTGGTGGCTAGGGACTCCTGTTCATTCCCAGGCTTTTGACACTTCCCAAACTTCCCTAGATCAGATCTTTTGCTGAAAGATTTCTTGCCACATTCCTGAAAATGTAGGGGTTTGACCCCTTTCTTAGGACCCAGACAATCTTTGCCTAGAAGTAGGCCCCAGTTTAGCCCAGCTCTTTTCTCACAAAGCACCTTAAATGAAGGTCTCACTGCCAAATATCCAGAGGATCAGGGCACTCATCTTAGGTCTGTGTTGCCTACACACAGAGCATGATGCATTACCAGTGGTAACAAAGAGACTTTTAACCACTTTCCTCCACCACCCAATGCTTATTTAACAGCTTATGCACAGTGAAATAAGTAATCGGTCAATAAACCTCAAGAGCAGCCTGAGTCAATCTATGCACCAATAGCCTGATGGTTTGAGTCCTCTTCTGACAGAATGGTGTGCAATTAGACATCACTTGCTCTTCTTGCTCTTCTGTAGAAGGTGTTCATCAAAGATTGAGACAAGCTACAGACAGGAGAGGCTTCATTGACCTATGTGAGAACATATAGATGGACCCCAGCTAAAACCTCTGGGCCAGACTAGACAGACTTAATCACTGCTCTGTCAAACATTAAAAAGTGATTTCACCTCTTCCTCCAAGCTTTGCTCAGGCAGAATGGGTACAAGTCCCAAGAGCATGCCCCAGGGGACAGGGAACTCATGAGGAAGACTGACAAAAGATTTGGAGCCTGGGAACCCTGGGATGACTTAAGTTACTGATCTGCTATCAGGATTTTGAAAGAAATCCTTATTTCCGACACCAGAAATGCAGACATCTAGAAATCTGCACTGATGAAAACTGAGTTTCTTTGAAAGGTATGAAAAGGTTCCAGAGATCCATGTTCCTTTGCAGACCTTGGCCTTTCCTTTTTATCTTTGATGCTGATGTTATTTATGGCTTGTGTATTTTTACAGGGCAAGTGACATAATAGTCTACTCCATCCAGTCAATAAAAATCCAAATGGAGCTGCAAAAAGCAAAAGCCCTTTTCTGAAACTCTTAACAGGGATTCTGTGTTGTTTAATGGACTACCTGCAGTGCAGGGAATTTCTTTGGGGCAGGTGGAAACAAGGTCCAGAATTCCTGAATATTTTCGAAACAAATCATTTCCAGACAACAGCAAGGTTTTCAGGATGAGTAACAGAGGTTATGTAGTGCAAGCAGGTAGCCTTCAGAGATACCAGTCCTCCACTCCTGCTCCATGAAAGTCAGCTCTGGAACTATGTGACTATTCTTTCTGCTGAGTTTCCAAGTGGATGCTTCTGTCAGCACATTATGTTTTTTCAGAATCAGCAATATAAAGTCAGATATGTGACACAGGCTGCTTAACTGCAAAACAGTAGCCCTCTGCTGTCTCCATTTTCACCAGTAACTTATGTACTTATGTCAACAACAGCCACATACGCTCCACCACTGGTAATGCAGAAAAGTCCAGCACACAGTTACCTCAGAAGACAATGAGTCTCCTTCTATCTCTGTTATATATTAAAGATTTTTACAGTGTAACTACCGAAGAAGGTTCTCCACAGAAACAGCAGCAAAGGTTTTGGTGGTTATAGTGTTGGTTTGTCATCCATCCATTAATGCAGTGGCAGAACGCTCGCACAGCCTAAGAAACACCTATTTCAAATTGTTTTCTTTGCCTATGGAATATCAAATACATGTGTCCCAGGAATAGGATCTAAACATTGAACCGCTGGAGGATGACTTCATACACACTCTAGACAGCCAGCTTTCCCTGGAGTTGTAAAAGATTCACTAGGCCAAGTGGTTCTTTTGGTTTAAAGAATTCCTTTGTGAGAGTAGACTTGGGTTCCAGACCTTACTGTAAGACCCGCTTAAATATCTTGTCCAATTACTATGGATACTGTAGAAATAGGATGTACAGCTCCAAATTTCAGTAAAATTGGAAAAGTGTGTCCACATCTTTCAGGGGACGGACTGAACCATTAGATTAGAGTGTTGATTTCATTACTTCTTCTGTCTCATTTATTTTTCCTTGGGAAAACCTTAAGACTGTGATAAAAGCTTATTACAGTACCTTTGATAGACACTCTTTTCTTCTGTCTTTAGAGGGCCACAATCATATTTCGGTTAACTTCTAATTTTCCCATGCCATAATCAGTATAGGAACAGACTCCACAGGGTGCTCTTATTGTCTTATAAAACTAGTTAAAACAGTCAAACTAGCAGCAAAAAAAACACAATTCTGATGTTACTGGGCTTCCATCTTCTTTCTTACAAAATATTTCAGAGTCTGAAGAAATTTAGTATTAAGCAATGATTTTAATATTCAGCTTATAGTTACACTGAGTTCATCCTCCTTACTCATGCCCCTTGGGCTATCACTCCCCTTGCTGTTTTCAATGTTAAATAAATACTTTTAGCAGGTTTTCTTTTCCCTCTTAGTCATCATTTGGCCAAATTAGATTTTTTTTTTTGAACTTTCAATATATGATTTGTTGAACTAACCCTTTGACTTCTCATTCAATGTTGTTACTCTTCAAATTCCATATATTTCTTTATTATTTTTGCAATGAAATCATTTAATACCTATCTGAGTTTTATATATGAAGCACTAAAACACTTGACTCTGGAACTATTTAATGTTGAAAGCTGATTTTTACTTCTTGATCTCTGTTAAAACTTATTTATTGACACTAAGATTTCAAAATATCTTTCTCCATCTGCATATCTTAGTCCAAAGAAAATCCAATGGGGAACATAATTTAACCTTTTTCCAGATGTAATCGTATTTATTCATCCTGGAAGTACTTCAGTCATCTAACAACTACACTCATCTGAGCTTTTTCCAGGTCTATAGAAAGGTGCTTCTAGCCAGTACATCCTTCCTCTTAGCCTTGTCACTTCTTTTTGAGGGACCTTTTTCTCCCCATTTTTTTTTTCAGGAGAATTTAGAAAACTAAAATGTTCTAAGCAAGTAGTACTCAGATAGCTGAAGATGTCTTCTCCATCTTCCGTAGGTTTTGGCAACTGCTTTGACTTCAGTGTTCTTTAGTTTCCATTAACATAATAAATAATAACTTTTAGTAAACCTGGGCCTAGCACCAATTCTTGCAATATTCCTTATGTTCATCTTCCCTTCCAAATTGGTACATTGCCATTATCATTAACCTTGATTTATGGTCCCTCGTCTGCTTGCCAGCCTACTTGAAAGTGTAGTTATCCAAGTCATTTTTAATTCATTTCTGAAATGAGACTACATGCCATGCTATTATAAAGTCCAGATTCAGCAAATATTCCAAATTCCTATTGTATATTAATCCTGCCACTCCAATTTACCAGAGATGTCATTTTGAGGAGAACACAAAGCCTAAGGAGTGTTAAGAACTAGCGTTCCCAGCACAGCAAGAGTAGGGGAAATGGGTCTGACAGGTTGAAGAGACGACTCTAGGTTTCAGGAATACTCATATGCCTTTTATGTACAGCAGTACAGACCTTCTATTCTATCATTATGCCAAGGTCCCACCATGAAATTGCATTTATTCATTTTCCTCAAGAATTCATAAGCCTGGGATCCATTCATGTGCATTATTAGAAACATAGTTCATTTCTGTAGGTATTTGTCTTCTAAGTATCTTCAGGAAAGTTGGCATTCTGCGGGGAAATTAGTTTAGTGTGATTATCCTTGATTTATTCAGTACAGACCCATTGTACTCTAAGGAATAAGTCCTCCTCTTTTTCAAAAAATTCTTTTAAAATAGTGTTTGTTCTCAAAAGGCTGACTCTGTAATAATCAGTGAGAGAGGTGGTTAAGCTTCTGCACATTCAAAATTAATCTCTGCTTGATTTCTTTCCGCCTTTATTGATAAGAAGGGTGGAGGCAATTGAAAATCTGATTCGTATATGCAGGAACTCTGAATCTACATAAGGAAAAGCCTCCTCTCTGCAGTGCAGTAAACAACCCGTCATCCCACAGAAGAGCATCTAAAGTGCAATGCAGTTCTTGTTTTTTCGAAATCTGCTTCTGCAGAATAAACCCACACTAGTGGCAAGAGGGAAAGAAGAGCAACAGTCTCAGTTGCTAACCTTTAGTTGTCATCTAATTCCAGAGCATCCCAAGGACAAAATCTCATCAGACTCTTTGATCCAACAGAATTATACTTCTGCTGTGACCTTAAAGCTGGTGCTAACAGCTGCCTGTGCAATAAGATAATAGAAGTACTATAGAAGCCTTAGGCAGGTAATATAAATTCTTATAAAGCAACCAAAAATATTAGGCAAAGACATAAGGTGAGAAGGGAAAAGGTACGTGAGAGAAGAAAAGATGTTAAGAATTCAAGAGAGGGTTGGGGATAAACTAAATTTGGTATGAAAACCAACTTTATATGGCAATGAGAGGTGGGAGGGTATCTTGGTTGACCGTGAAGTATCAAGAGGAAGTCGTGGTAGCTATGAGAACTGGGTTACAATATGGACATTTCAAGACATTAAATTCTCTCTTTTCCAACTTTTTTTTTTTTTTTTTGGTGAATTCTAGACTTGGAGAAAGAGGGAAACAGAAAGAAAGAGAGGGAGGGGAGAAGAAGGGAAGAGACAAAGTGAGAGAGAGAAGACCATTCTTTCGTCAGTTTGTCCACCAGCTTTATCTGCCAACAAAGCCTCATTTTCACCTCTGACTTTTCATTCTGTCCTCCATTTGCTTGCCCATCACAGTTTCAACATAGACTTTGGAAACCATTAGTGGACCTATTTGTCTGAAACAACTGTACTTTTTGCTCTTTGTTTTCATCCATTTAACAGCTGCTTTCCAGCAACTGAGAAAGAATTTAGGTCTGCTAGCTGTTAATTATTGCACTGCTCTCTTACTCCCACCTCCGTACACCCTGATTCTGCTCTCTCTTATCATAAAAACATGACAGAAACTACACTACAGGGATAGAGTTACAGTAAAAATGTTTCTACGCACAGAGGTCCTTACTCAGTTATTGCTTAATACTCTTTAGAGGAAACTTGAATTCAGTGGGAGTTGGTCCATATAATGACTGAGCAGACATTTTAGGACATGAACTGTAGAGCACAGGAACTTTAGCAGATCAAGGTAGTGAAGCTTCGCCAATAAGCTGTTGTGGGAATACCAACACCACAACTCAAAAGCGTTGACTTCCACCTCTGCTTATGATATATTGCAAGATCAGAACCTACATTTATATATCAGCTTAAGGCTGTAAAGCTTTTTATGACATTTCAGATTTGATAAAAACATGTTTACTATTATTTTAGTATTACTTTTAACATGATCTAATTTATAGACCTAATAGTAGATTTAACATATCCTATAGGTGGAGTTGGTAGCACTGCCTACTATGAAACTTTCCTAACACTTCCACTTACAAGACTCTGTATTCAACGGCTTATAACTTTGCCAGACCTGAACCATTTGGGCTGAAATTTTATATGTTTCTCAGAAAATTTAGCCTTAGGCTGAATTTTACTGGCAAGTATCCGCCAAAATTTTGAACTGTTCAGCTTTCTCCAAGAACAAAACTGAGAAAATGAAACATTTTTTGCAAAGTTAAAAGTATACAGACATTTTCTTGGAGAAGCTAGAAGTCTATGCTACAACACAGAAACAGTGAAAATAATGCTTTCTTACAGGGAGCATCCTTCCACTGTTTTCCACCAGATCTAGACAAAATTTTACAAGATAGACTTCTATGAAATCACAGATTAAATGGGCTCAGTAGAAAAAGCCTTTCTTTTAAAAGCTAAAGGGCACCAATTCTGTCCTCACTGAATAGTCTTAAGCTTCTTACATCTCCTGTAGTGCTGGCCTTTCAGAATGAGAAATAGGCTATTTGTCTCTCACAAATTCCCCCCGTTTTGGGGCACAGAGGTTTTGGTACAGAAAACTAGGGAATGCAAATACAGATGAAACATGAACTTGGATGTGAGGAAGCAAACAGGAGAAATGGTCTACTTAAGAATGGGAGAGGGGACAAAGACAGATCAGTGCAGGGAATAATGCCTTGAAAATGAGGAAAGATTTAAGACTTTGCTGGGGGATGGGAACCAGGAATGGCCAAATTACACAGAATAAGAAGCCCAGGAGAGTCAATGCAGTCATAGGAACATGTTGGAGAAGGTGAGACATGAAGTGACATGTTAGGAGTCATAACATACTTTTTTTAGCCTGCAATGGATACCCAGCTTCCTAAGTCTCATCATTCACAGTTGCCAGATAGTAGCTGTGAAACCCATTGGTGATCTAAGAGCATTTTTCTCCTTTGCAGCTGGTCTCTATAAATTATGTCAATTCACTTCTGCTATAAATTATTTAACTGCTTGACAGTGCCCTGCTGAGTTCAGCAATGACGTATGATGAAATACCTCTATTTCTATTGCAAGAAAAGAAATAGGACATCATGTTTAGTCAGGCATGGGCTTAAACCATAGTTTAATATGGCACTACCTCTATCCCAAAAAAGTTGATTATTGTTTCCCTGGTAGATTTAACTGTCCCTGTGGCTGCCTCATCACCATATGAAGTGCCTAAAATGTCTCCTCAATATCAGTTTGAATTCTGGTGAATTTTTGCTGAAAGATGCTCAGACCTGACTGATCTTGCACGGAACCAGACAAACAGCCTTCACACAATCTGGTTACCTAATTCATAACAACAATAATCTCCAGATAGAGCATGGCCTAAACCACAATGAATAATGAAATAATTTGAATATTGTTTAGTCAAAAGCTCAGAAGTCAGTAGGAAAATACTGAACAGGTCTTTGTTAATTCTTTTGGTACCATGATATAGTGGGCCTATGGAAGAAGCGGCATAGTATCAATGGAAGAAAAATGCTTGTGCTCAAAGAATTATTTTCTAAGATTTCGGGGCCTGATTTTGGTCTCCAAATTTACCTGTGACATTTTAAAAGATATGTGCGCCAACACATATAACTCCCTAAAATATTAATTGTTCCTTATTATTTTTTTTCATCACAATAGATTTCCTTCTCTCTTCCTGGTATACGAAATTTTATTCTAGGTACCAGAATTTATGCTGCTCAGAGTTAAATTCAGTGTTCAGTTATTTATTTGTGAAACCAAAGTAGAAAATTACAAACCATTCTGGACATTTTTTACTAAAAAAAAAACAAACAAAAAAAACGAAACAGAGTTTTCTGACTTTTTGGTTGAAAAACCCTAAGGTGCTATTTCACCTACAGCTGAGCTTAAGAAGAGTCAGTCACCGTTTTTTCCACTGTTTGGCTTGGCCTCTAACTTTGTACAATTTTACTTTGTGTCCACTGATGCCAGCAAAGCTTTCCTTTTCGTTCAGCATCAAACACAGGAAATTCAGCTCCATGGATATAAATTCTTCCTCTTGTCTACAGCAGAAATGTTGAAGCTTATCTTGAGCTGAAGAAGCTTATATTTTGTCTTTGCTCTCCAAGGCTTCATACTGCAAGGCTCAACAGAAAGGTTTCAGTGACTTGCTAGGATTCTGATCAAGCGCTGTTGGTTTGGGGTTTTCTTGGAAAAGCCTTTGACCTTCCTGAAATGAGGAAATCTGAGAACAATTACCAGAGGAGGAAATTGGTCACAAACTTAAGAGCCCGCAGGCTGCTTGTTAAAGCAGTACTACGCATTTGTGGAACAGTGGCTTTGCAGTAAGGCTGTAGGCTACACTGAAGTGATCTGTATTCAGTCCTTGGTTTAAAAAGTATAGATTTAAGCAAGCCACTGAGAGCTACCACCAGTGAAGGACTTAGACCATGAAGAGAGGGTTTTGGTAGAATATAGGTACCGGTGCCCAAATGTCTCAGGCTAGATGCCTTCTGCCCTGTGCCCATCTGGGATACAGCAATAAACCATTTCTCTGGTTGTGCCCAAAGAGGTTCCAGCAGCTAGTTTAGAGTTTCCTAAAAATCCTAATCCTGAAAAAGACAGAATACTGTTTGTATACGTAGAACAACTTTTCTTCCCATATTCTGTCCAAAGAATATAGAATGCAAATTTTAGCTGTGCTAGAACAAACCAAAAACCAAGACTGCTTCCTCTACACTAGCCACAAGTTGCAAACCCCCTTCTAGCTTTCTTCACTGCTGGACCTTGGGTTCCTTTTGGCTCTGGTTCTCCGCAGCATAGTCCAGAAGGCCAGGGTACTGGTATCTAGAATGAAAGGCACAGTCAAATGCCCTGCATTCAGTGCCTGTCTGGACCAGCTCTTTCCCTGGTAAGTGCTTAAATCATAAGACTATTATATAAAACAAGAGTACCACTTTCATCTTCAGAAGTCCTATTTTTAAAGAAAAGCATAAGTGTTATTCTTTCAAAAACCAAATGTAAATGTCTAGCCACTGAAAGACCCTAGGCTCTAAAATGGATGGATACACCATTCTGTAGGCTTGGATCCAGATCCTATGCTCTGGAGAGGGATAGTATTCATAACATATAAAACCCTCCTTCTTACTTTTTCCTATTGGTTAGCATTAATCTTCTTCTTGCTTAATACATGTGTTATGTATTTTCCAAGATGTCTAATTTCCCCCCTGCCGTTCAAAGGGAGCATATGTACTTCATACGCACTTCTTTGCACTCAGAGGGTCAATGAACTTAAAATGCTGGTATCTAAAGACATCAAAGTCCTCTTAGGAAACCAAGTCAGAGACCTATGGGATAGGTTCATATCACCAAATTTCTAGTCTGTGTAGCAAAATTTAGTATCTCAGTTTGCTTGGCCTATCTGAAACATCCACAATGAACAGATTTACCCTCAGAACAGAAAAACAATTTATTACTGTCAAAAGCAAAATATTTACAAAGCATATTACAGAATCTAAACACTAATTTTTTTTGGACACAGAAAGGGAAGCTTAAAGGCCCTCTGTAGCAGAGTTGCAGCAAACCACTGGCTGGAGTCTTGCCACTTTGCAATTCCAATTAAACACTTTTCCATCCAACCACTGAAGCCATCCAGCATATTCTGCCGAAGCCTGTGCAACTGATTTGCTAACACAAGTGAATGAACTAGCTCAATCCATAATCACTTCTCCTTAATGTGAATGGGACTACAGAGACAAATACTATTATGCTGGATTCATCCACATTTTCCAATTACTGTCCTAAGTATTACATATACCTCACCACAAAAAATGAAATTTCTAATTCAAATTCCCTCAACCACATTAGTTATCACAGAATCATAGAAATGTTGACTCAAAAGGACCTCTGGAAGTCATCTTGTTCAGCCTTGCACGGAAAGCAGGATGATCACCAATGCTGGATCAAGCTACCTGTAATTTTGTCCAGTCTGGTCTTGAAAACAACCAAGAATGAAGACTCTACAACTATGCAACCATGAGTCAATCAAATTAAAGAAGCCAGGAGATTTAAGGCTGAATTGAAGGCACCATCCCAAAGGGAGAACCAGCTCTGGTTGTGTAACCTAGCATTTTGTCTTTGAGAATACTATGCAAATGTTTAGGAGGTATATGTTAAAACAGGGAGTATGTAGACTGATCCTCTTATAACAACCAGATAAATTAATGAAAGGAAAGTATTTTTAGGAATAGTATTGCACACAAAATTGCAGATACAACTTGAAGCTCAAATTCCTCAAGTCACAGGGGAATATTTTGCTGGGGAAATAATACATATCACTTATTACGTATCACAAATAATACTTATCACTTATTATTTGTCCTGTTCTTATTCGCTTTCTGTATAAGATGTTGCTAGCTACTCAAAAATACAGGATAAACTTGGCTAAAAAGACCTTTGTTCTTTCTGCACCCTCAAAAGCTCATCATCTGGATTCTTATTCTAAAAAACAACAGATTAATGCCACCCCCCACTGTCATTTTGGTTCACAATCTTTAATCTCACACTATCAAGAATGCTAAATGTTCCAAAGTATGAGATCTCAATCATATGGATCAAGACAGAAAAGGAGGCTTAGACATTTAAGGGAACAATGTATTTTCTGCCTGTCGTTAGCTTCAAGATACTTGGTTGAATAACACTGTTGGTTATTCTGGGTTATCTTTAAATGTATCTGTGCCTTTGCTTCACAACTTCAGTAATAACACTGCTTAGCCATGTTTCAAGAATATATACCTAATGTATAGTTAAAACATTTCTATGTCAGGCTAAGGGATGACATTAATAAGTATCCAAGTAAAAAATTAGAATTGCATCATCACACATTTGAAGTATACACATTAAAAACAATTGCCCAGATCAAGTTACACAATAGAAAATTACAGAACAAAAATAAGACACCTAAATGATATCTTTGAAATGACAAAACAATAACTGTTTCACCTCCAAGACTTTCAAAGGAAAATAACAGCACTCTGATACTCAATATACTTAGCGTTCATGTAAAATTATGAAGACAACAAATTCCAGCAGATTTTCTTGCATCATTTTCATCTTTCCATGCTTTTATTGTTTATACACCCTTTGGTTTCTCTGTCCCTGACTCAGACATGCATCATCTCTATTTCTGGGAAAATATTATTGACATTTTGTCCTTGGGTGTCTGTCACTGGTCAGTGGCAGGGCGAGACTATCTAATGCATGGAATGTAGGTCATGAAAAGCTGAGGGCAGTCAAGATGTTTTTGAACCAGAAAAAAGGCTTTACTGGGATGGGAAAACAAGAACTTAGACTACTTCATGTGATTTAATTTTAGATGCTTCACTGAAACACCACAGCCGCTCCACTGGTAACATCTTTTCTGGAGACAATGAGCTGAGTGCTCTTACAATGGCTTGATGCTGGTAGGCAAACTGGGCAAAATTCAGCAACTAAACTCTGCAGAAGTACTGGGGAGTCATCTTTCCTCTCCTCTAGTTCATCTTGCGCATGTGCGAAAGCTGCTAGGTACATGCTAAAGCTTAGACACTACCTCACCACCTCCAGCCCCATCCAAGGCAATCAGTAAAGAACACTTTGCATTACTGACAAAGGAATTTGGGACAGTTGGAAAGTGCTTCACAAGTTTTTCCATTCCAGTTCTTCTTTCTGGGCGGTCTTTACCAGAGCCTGCTCTGGGTTTTGGCTCTTCTCTGCCCAAAGCTGGCCAGAATAATTTCAGTTATATAACATTTGCCAGACACTATTCTTCAGACTTCAGAAGAGTTCCTCTTCACCACGTTATCCCAGATTTCCAATTAGCCTAATAGCATTTCCTCCCCTACCTACTTTATCA
The DNA here is from genome assembly GCA_026546715.1 of Gallinago undulata. NCBI lineage: Eukaryota > Metazoa > Chordata > Aves > Charadriiformes > Scolopacidae > Gallinago > Gallinago undulata. Next base: position 50,679,774 of record JAOTQQ010000032.1, read on the forward strand.
AATTCTCTCCTTGGCTCTCCCTGTCTTTACAGGAATCTCTACATAATATTGAAATCCATTTTTTATCACTAACTCTTACTTCTGGACTCCAAAAATAAAGCATAATACTGCACCCTCCCTGACCACATTCAAATGGGTATCCAAAAAGTTACAAAAGGAGATGTCCATATCTCAGTCATCAGCAACTACCTTAGGAATCTCTCATTTCTCATAGTAAGTGGAGAATAATGCTTTTTTTAACTTAGGTACAGGTGCTAGGCATTGCAAGTAGCTTTAGACAATCCAAAATACATGACATAGAAGCCTTAGAAGCATTCCTGTAGGATACAAAATTTCCTTCTTGGAAAGCAGACACCTCTCTTTTGTGGTTCTGTATTCCAGCTAAATTTTTAAGCAACCAAAAGAAGTGATGACTTGCAAGTTATAAATACACCGTTGTTGGTCCTTCTTATTGGTCCTTTTGATGTTCTGCTCCCCTCCCTCTGCCCTTATCAAGTGATGTGTGAAGAGCATCCCTTTGGCTGCCAACACCAGCTCAGGTGTTAGTCATAGATTGGACACAATCCTGAACCCACATCTCACAAGTGGTCACTCATGGCCTGAAGTTAGGCTTGTACATCTAATTTCTAACAGTAGCCAGGTGGTTACTGAGGATTTTGAAGACTACTGAACCTAGTGATTTCCAAACCAAAGTTTATGGAAATGGGAGGCACAGGATGTTTAATGTCTGTCTGCTGCACTTCAAGTGCAGTTACCAGAAACCACACAATCTTCTATCATTATTTAATAGCTCATTTGAGAACAACAGGGTGATTCCCTTTTCAACAGTTGTGGCCCAGAAAACACAAGATTACATAACTTCAATCACTTATTGACAACTTACAAGAGAATAAGTTAAAAAAGGTGTTTGGGGGTTTGAAGTTTCTGACTGCAGAAGAGTAATTTTAAATGAAGCAGCATAAAACATTATCAGGACAGAGACATTCTTTCAGAGTTACAGACAAATGCATATTGCAGGTAATTTCCCAGTAAAAATGCCTACTATAAATCCTCAAGTTTGTCTGCAAATGTAATAATGTCCAGGAGAGGAAGCAATGTCGTAGATAAATGACACAGAAGGATCTCTTCACTAACAATGAGAAAAATGGTACCATTTAGTCATTTGAAAATATGTGATGTTACCCCATCTGAATTTCAATAAGTGGAAAGAATTAAGAAGAATAAATTTTAATGTGCCAATTCAGATGTACACATGTTGTAGTAGATCTAGTTAGCCCTTATAAGGACTCAAAGTTAGCTCTTGCAAAGGGTACATCAGATTAGAATGTTATTAAAAAGGAGAAAACAAATTTGAATATAAAAATTCCACTTGAAAACAGTGTATCCAAGGTGCAGATTTTCCTGTAGCATCCATAGTATAAGACCAGAGAATACACTAAACTGACATTCAGCCTACGGAAAAAAAATTGGATGTATACACATGTTGAACATAAATTAACTCCAGTTATGATTGAGGCTGTCAGCATAAGTTTTCCTGGATAATTAATCCACAGAGAAGAAAAGTTCAGAGGTAAAGAAATTAGGAACGGCTACACCAAACTGGAAAGATAAGTTAAATCAAATGTTTCAATTACTGACATGGTAACATGTGTGTTTTATCACTAAGTTTATTATAAAATAAAGAATCTAGTAAATGAAATAATTAAGGCCAACACAGAATGCAAGATACATTGATTACAAAAAACCCCTTCAAATCCAATTCAGCTAAGGCGTAATACTTAAAACTCTCAGACTGTAACTTCTATCCCAGTTGTTCAGTTAGAGCCTGAACTGTAACCTTGAAAATTAACAGACTCCCACAGGAATGCACAATTTCAAAATATAATGCTGTTGCATGTCTTTTTCCACTCATCTACCTGATATAAAACTAGTAGATTAAAGTCAGATTGCATAGGAGTTTGAATTTTAAAACTCTGGATATGCTATTAAATGCAGACAATGAGCAGTAGCAAGCACATAGGGAAAATTCTATACTTCAAGCCATGATTTTTCTTTTCAGTAACATTTTTGCAGCACTGCTCTTTATATGGACTGAGACTCCTCAGTTTCAGTCTGTCCCCTCTGTAAATCTCTGGTGATACAGTCTGCAAACATGCTAAGTACCAAAGCCCTCAAATATACGTACCAGTACCTCAAACTCTTTTAAAACCAAGCCTCTTTCAGCTTTTGCCTTGACAAGAGCTAGTGTGACAGACACACCAGCTGCTCAGACCTGAATAAGGGCTTTTTGAAGCAAAACCCATAAGCACACCAAACATTCAAAATGAGACCATAGCAGATGAATACTGCCTGAAAATTAGGGCTAATTCAAAGCTGTGACACCTATAGTGGTACTTGTGTTACATAGGCCATATTAGTAATTGACAGCATCTTGGTTTAAACAGTAAATCAGCCATAACTTTGACTTTATTTAAAGAAAATAAGTGCCTGCAAGACTGAAAAGTTCTCAAAGTGGTAAGAGTTTTACAATTAAAACCATTCCATGCCAGATTTCAACACCAAATGCTTGCAGTAGATAACTTACATGTCTGCTAAAAGGCATAAGTCATTCCTTGATTGTTTCAGCTTATAGTACACTTTCTTCTGAAGAAAACAATCACAGATTTTTAAAACTTTATCTCTAGAAACTTTCCTCTTTCCAGTGGCCCAATTTCTGATGCAAAGTTAAATCTGCTTTCCAGTGGTGAAGAAGGCAGGTAGGATGTCAGTATATGTCTGTGACTCTAGAAAAGACAGGTAACAGTCCCTGGACGGTCTCGCCTTGTCAGTATTGTAGTTGCTCTCTGTTTTTACATGTTTCAGCCATAATAATGTTGAAAAGCACTGAGAAGATTTCTCTCTGGCTGCTTGTTTTATCTGTGCTATGGAAAGAATACAATCATTAGAGCAGTGAGATTGGCCGCGGCTCTCATGCTGATATTAATGAGTTTCCTGGTATAATTTCCATACCCCCTCTAAGATGATGCTATAAATAACAATCAATGCAGCCTTACATGGATAAGTTTTGATAAAGTTCCTGATGGTGCCAAAATATCCTATTTCTCTGCATGCCAGATGCTTTTAATAAAGTGAGTTCCATCTTATGGAACTGTGTTTGCATTACCCCCGTCTCCCTGAGCTGCTTACAGTGATGCTTACAGTTGGGTCAACTTTTTTCCCTGTCTTGCCCTTTTGCCTCTGTATAAGAAACAGGATCATTATTCTCTGGAGCCACCCACAGAGAAGAAAGAATGTAAATGGACAACTTTGTTCCATTCAGGGCTCACTTTCACTGCTTTTAAAAAAGCTCTCTGAAAATGGCCAATAACTAAGCACAAATAAAAAAAAAAAAAAAAAAATGATGAAAGGAAAAGAACTCTAAAGCAGACAACAGCACTGGGACTTTGTGTCTAGGTGTCTAGGTGACCTGTAGTGAAGTACCTGCTATCAGAACCGAGTCCAAAACTCTGTGCTAGGTTCCAACCACCTGAGGGACATCCCATTAAAACTGTCTTTGGAATTCATTAAGACCTAAGGACTAAGCCTAGGTCACTCTGCCAAGTAAGGCAACCTCATGCTTGTTGCTATGCCCTTGTTCAGAAATAACAACTCTGAAATCCTTTTTCTCACAGAAGCACAGGTTTTTTTGCTATTTTTCCTGACAGTGACTTAGTTAAGCCCATTGACTAGGAGATGAGAGATGTTAGTTTGAACTCCCTTAACCAATTAATGGAATTAAAGCCTGTTTCCACATTTCCTGGACAAGTGGCAGAGTCACAAGCATGTTGTATTGCAAAGGTATATTCTCTCCTAAACATGTTTTTGTTAGGACTTTCTTTTAAAGAAAGAAGAAAACACCACAAGGAGCCAGAAAATACCCTAGCATAGCACCCCTTCAAGAACACTTACAAAAGCTAGCTGTGGAACAGAGTCTCTGACATCCTACATAGATTTTTGCTTAACTACAATACTTAGTCTCATCACAACTGCATTGACATAAGACAGATGAAGAGATGCACCTGTAGGTATGCACATCTTTGAGGGTTCAGTTGTTTCTCAGCATTGATGGCACTTGAGGAGAGATGTTTCAATATTACAGTACTGGACCTTGGTACTTAATCTCGGTTAGGATTTATTTGAGATAGTTTCTCAGACCCTAGTCCTCATAATCTAATCCCATCAGGTCATTGTTCTTCCTCTTAGGGCAGGAATCACACAGCACTCCCAAGACACTGAGTAAGAAATTCCAGCTTTTCCCATTTTTCCTTCCAGTGCAATTACCTAATGCATTTATTGTAATTAATGAAAGGCATCTGTTGAGAGCTTAAAGGTCAGCTGGTGTGAATGGAACCAAATACATCTCCTATGTGTAAAGGAAGAAATAAAAGCCAACCAACCAAAAAAAAACCCAAACCCAACCTTTCCATAGTGTTCATGTTCCAGTAAGTACAAAAGTGAAGCAATTGCTGTCCTTTCTTGCTCTTAATGAGTAAACACATTGCTGACTCTAGCACATCTGCTGCATGGGGTGGGCTGACAGAGCCTGCCCGTAGCCCACACTGGGATAAGGCCTTCAGCAGAAAATCAAGGAAGCTGAGGTGGAAAGAAGGACTTACATGGGAGCGGTAGGACTGATCCCAGAATGGCTCAGTCCACGACTACTTACCCTTACTGACTTCTACGCCTGCGGCTCCACAGTTGCACCCTAGTTTGTGTTAGAAAACTTCACAGATGAAGTCTTTTACTATTGATGAGGGAGAAGTAGGGGGAAAAAAGTGTATTCCCACATTCTTGCTTATGCGTTAAGCCATATGCCAGGCACGCAAAAAATCTCAGACTAAATTCTTGAAGCTTTTGGGAAATATATCAAACCACAAACCCAGGCTAAGGCAGAGTGAGTGTGTGTCAATGCACTTAGTTAGAGTTCAGTAGTAGCTGGGCTCTGACTGTAAGCTTCAGGCTGCACAGGCACAGAGTGTTGTTCTGAAGAGGTTCCAGTCCGCAGCAGGAAAGGAGACCCAGTTCACTGCAGTACATGCAGCGTTAGATGTCTAGTTTTCAAAAGGGGAATTTGAATTCATTTATGCCCCAGAAAGGAAAAGCCTAATAATAGCCTTATCAGCACTATGTCTACTTTATTTAGAACTGGAAAATAGGGTTGTAAAGGTTATTTTTTGAGATCTGATAACTCTTTGCTAAAGGATAGAATTTTATTAGACACTATTGAGGATCGGATTAAAGCTATTCTAATGCGAGTCTTCTTAATCTTCCATTATTGGTCATATTACCTTCTGCATCACCATAAATGGATTTAGAAAAGTAACTGGAAAAAGAACTGATCTAAATGCAGAAGTAAGTACAGCCTCAAGATTCAAGGCAACAATAAAATGCTATGGGTTATTTTTTTTCAGTTTTCAGCCAAAGATGTAAGCATCCTCATTTAAAAAAGCATTCTTACAAAAGACCACCACTAATTGGGAGATTCTCCCAGACGAACAAAACATCTGTGGTAAAGAACAGTTGTCACAATTTGTGAGTTAAAAAGATACATCTATATCATACTCAAATCCTGTTTAAACATCTCTTACTGTTGCAAGAGATGTCACAAGAATAATCTGTATCAAAAAAGGTGTCTCCAGGCTATGAGAGACTAAGGGCAGCTGCTGAAGTTGAATCGTGCTATCAGTATATTCAGCTCCACAATAAAATGCTGAGAAACTGGTTTCAGTATTGATTGAAATTTTATCCTGCTTCAGCATCAGTATTGAAAATACAATTTTGTTAGTTCTGAATGTATACATCTGAAGCAGACCAGGAAACTCTCACAGTATTAGAGACTAGGACTGGGTTTTGCTATTACATCTTATTCTAATTATACATTGGATCTGGTATTTTGAAAAGGAAGGTAATGCTTTTGATTATCAAGATACCTCTTCATTAACCTAGAAAAAAAGCAAGAAGATGACATCTGGGCTATGTCTGTGGAACCATGTGTTCTGTTTCTCTGTCAAGTCATCACAGTTACTTGTGCCTTTGTATTTCTCACTTTAACATCAGCAATAGCTATCTATTTAGTCTAAAAGCATTCATCATTTAGTAAATATTAGTGTAAAATACTGTAGTCCACCCTTTCAGTGACAACTGGGGTACAACTCTGGCTGATCATATACTTTGCCAAAGCTCAAGGTCACAATCCTTTTATTCCAAAATGGTCAATATCTAAGCTAAGTATGTTTAAAATTCAGGATACACTTAAGCTATTATGGGATTCATCCCAATCAGGGTAAAACACCTCTGATTTCAGGGCAACGTTTTCTTAGGGATTACATTTACTCTGTTTTATTTAGCTAAAAAACTACAGACCATTACATAATAATAATAATTGTACTGCCCATATGCACTCCTTGAGAAGAGTATCAGAAAGTAACACCTTGTGACTACCTAGTCACATTTTTATTAATTACCATATTAAAGGCAGGATGAGACAGAAGAGGACAACACATAAGAAAGAATAGGATAGGATAGGATAGGATAGGATAGGATAGGATAGGATAGGATAGGACAGGACATGACTAGACTGTCCTCCATTTGATTTGATGTATCTGCAATTTGACTCTTGCAGTGTTTCAAAGGGATCTGAACACCTTTAGGTTGTTTCTTCAGGAGTCATTGTAGTAATTTATACAGATCCTAAAACTGGCTGTATATTTTCCAGCTGGCCACTTGGCTCAAATCCAGGTCACTCCTTCACGTAAAATTATAGCTATTTCATGACAAATACTAAAGGACTTTGTTGCTCTTAGTCCAGTTCTCAGCAGCTTGTAATTGTAATCACAAAGACTGGTACCTTGCCTGTGTTTGCAACAAAGGCAGAAGTGATTGACTGGTGTCTGGATTTACTCTTTGCCTTTTCATATTTTTTCTCAGTATCATCATGAAGTTCATCAATATTTAACAGATATTGGGGGTGTTTTTACACAAAGAAAAATTTTGAGGAAATGACAATTTTCCATAATATTATGAAGATTTCTTATTTAGCTTCATTTTGTGATAAGCTAAAGAATAAATCTTGCCTCACTACATCCTCCCCCTCTGATTTACAATGTTGTATATAGGTAATAACAAGGTAGGAACTCTCGTTAAAATGTTAAAATTTATCAGATTTTCCTGTTCATAAATCCTCCCTTCTTTGCCTGACATTTCCCTGAGCTTGTCTGCTGCAACTATTTCGAAAAGATGGTTTGGCAAAAAGCAACGGGTGGGAGTGGAAAGATAGGGATCATGGAGCTAGAGGTTATTTAATTTGACAACCTAATCTAAGTGGTGATGCACATAACGTACAGCTCTAGCATAATCCCTAATGGGTCTTCTGAATGCTTTAGTAGCAGAAAGGCTGGATGCTTTCTTGCATCTTGAGGAATCAAAGAAAATGGAATAAATCATGTCTTCTATTTTCCTTCTCAAAACTGGCTTGCTCAGAAGTCTTGCCAGTATCAAAACAGCTGCCTGATGAGTTTATACTGTATAATATGCACAAATTACTTGGTTTATGTTAGTCACCTGCTGCTATATTATTCCGTGCATGAAAATAGAGAATACCAGTGCCAGTCAATGCATATTCTGCTTTTTAACAGATTTATGAGGAGGCTGACAGGTGACTTGTAGTCAGCCACTTCTAGCGCACCTTGAAAGCCTCAGCTGGTTTTCATAGCACAAACACTCCAACTGCTCCCAGATGTTTCAGACCTTCCAGAATCAAACACATTGTTAACATGCAAAGATGTTTATGGAGATTTTTCCTGTTCCTGGTTCTTCAAATGTTGAGTTCTTTGCAGCTGGCTGATAACGAAGACTGTTTTCCAAAAACCCCACCTTTTCAGACAAATGTCTGCTGTCCTTATGCAGATAAGATCTGTCAACAAAGTGACAATTTCTGCACAATAAAGCACTACACAGCAGAGTCAGTCAGCTGAGTTAGCTAATGGCCATAGGCTGACTTCTGCCTGGTTGAACACAGTTTGGGAGATGCATTACCTTTCAAGCACTGCATCCAGTTGGATGAGTAATACCATGGACTTCAAGAACCTGCCCTTATTTGCTACCATTATTATTTTTGTTTGTCTGAATGACAGCACATCAAGTTAATGAATCTGTATGTCTAATTATTAATGCAAACCTCTCTCAAAAGTTACTCCAAATGTTTCATATTGTGTATTGAAGAGAGCACATTTCAAAAGTGTTTCTTATTGAAAGCAAATTTTATTGTTTTTTTTTTTTTTCCTCCAAATACTATAAATATGGAGAGCATCCTTGCCCTATGAATTCTCCCAGTTTTGATTCAAGCACTGGATGTTTCATCTCAAAAATTTCCAAGAAAGTGGAAAAATTTCTGTCAAGGCTGAATTAATCTTGTTTGACAACTTTGGATTTTTCCTATGATACGAAGTATGACATTAACCTAGAGAGGTTAAAAAGAAATGTTCTAGGTGATACTTTCATTTTGGTTTTGCTATTCTGTCTTTAAATGATAAGAGCCTTAATATCCTACTAGAATTTTCTAGTTGAAACTCGACAAAAAAAGAAAACATATATAACAGAAGGGAAAAAACAAAAACAACAGCCCCAAAACTGATGCTTTGTGATAAAGGGGAAACAGAGTATGAATTTGAGCCAAGACACAAAACATTTTGGAAAATGGATGATGACTTACCACAGTTTAAAAAAAAAAATCTTTGAAATTTAAACTGTCAGCTGAAAGTCAGTCCAAATTAAATGTTAGGGAGCTTGGAGACATCACCCTGAGTAATTGGGCAGGTTGCCTATACCAAGCTGAGATGTTGAATTCAGACATCTATAAAAGCACATATTCAGCAATGAACTAAGGTTTCAGTGAAGAGACTAAACATCAGAGAGGAGGCGATGTCCATTTAGACATCTATCTTCTTGCAGACCACACAGGCTCATGAAGTCTCATTTTATTTAGTCACACAGAGACAGCATTTGCAATTTGATAGTATAGTCTTGTTTGCCTGAGATTTCAAAGTGCTTCATGTTAGGAGTTGCTACCAGTTACATCTAACGGATGCAGGAACTGAAGAAGAGGAGTTGAGCAACTCACAGTCTGGAATAGACTTGAACTGAAAACTCCCTACTTTTCAAATAAGTTGTAGAAAACATTTTATCTGTATTAAAGTCGGAGCTTATTTACCACAGCCACCTCCTCCCTTGCCTTCTTACTGCCATGTGACTCTCATTCCTGCAGAAAATGCAATCAAAATCATCCTTTTCTCCAGGCATTTATCATTTCCAATTCCAGTTAATTTTATCAGCTGCAAAGTTATTAGTCTGACTTAAAAATTCCATGAGAATCTACCCTTTGGTGCTTATTTATATGTCCAACAAGTAGAAGCCCTTAAAAATTTCAGAGATCTTCCAGTCTCACTTGGAGCTATTCATGGAACATGACCACAGTTCTAAGGTTTACAGAAAGTTAACATAAACTATTAGACAGTTCGGACAGCTTTCAAAAAGGCTAAAAGTTATGTGAACCTCCTTGTAAAATAAGAAAAAGAACAAGAAAAAGAAAAAAAAAACTAAAAGAGGAAAAAATAAAGCCTAGGTCTAGATGAATCTGTCTATACTTTATCCTGAGCCACTGTTAAACTGGAAAGTATGTCATCATTATTGCATGAATTGACTGCCATGTCTGGTATTTTCTCATTTGATAACACCTCTGTATTACAGAAGGAAATACCTGTTAGACGATGTTTTAAACATTATTGCCAATATTTTCACAAGTGTTTTTAAATTATCAAGGGGAAAGACAGCTCAGTGTCAGATTTTTTAACATCTGCTACCCACAGAATTCATTTTTGATCTTTGCATTTCCCTGATGCATACTTCTAGAATTCTTATATTCTTATTTATGTGTGTAGAGTGTGTACGGGCATGTAAAATGAGTACATGTAAATGCATTGTGTATGTTTCATAGCATAGATAACCTGGGGTTAATTAGGTGTGTGTGCTATGTCATCATCAGTCATAAGATCAGGGATACTATGCACTTGCTACCAAAGGTAGGTGAAATACGTGTTGGACTGGTTAATTGTGATCACTCACTTGCAGAGATTTGGAGGGTTGCTTGAATATTTGCACCATGAGAACTGCAGTATTTTAGCCCAGATTTCAGTGTTCACCAATGTATTCATCCCATGCTTAACTACAAGCATATGTTTTGCTTCACAATTTTAGGACCAGGGCCTAGGTTTCTATGGTGTACTTGTTGTGGACCCTCGGACAGCTTATTTGTTAAGCAGACCCAGCTCTGGGGACTAGAACTCTGAGGAGTAGATGAGTATTATTTTAGTAGATAACTAATCTACCTGTTCTTTCTTTCAGGTTTTTGGTTGCATTACATTGTCAATCTTTCTTCTGTTTCCAATGAGCCAACATGGTGTTTGCCCAGGCTCTTGAGACTTAACATGGAAAACGAGCAGTTATTTTGATTCATTGTTGTAACAGATTGTAAACCTCTCCTCTGTTTTTAGAAACATTTACCACAGCAGCTGAAAAATGGTTTTTCAAAATACAATTGCTACAGCCATGGGATTAGATTTTGGGTTTAACCCAAAACACCCTCTATGCCTCTAAGTCCCTCTTTTCTAATCCTTCTAATCTCTGCGCACACACACAAAAAAGAAAGATAAATAGCTCACTGAGTGGGTTTTTCTTTTCTGTTTTTAGGGCATAATTTCAATCTAAAACAAACCTACCCCATGCAGTACATTACTATCAATGTGACTTTCTATTTGTTAATGTTGGCACAAATAGAGGTGAGGAATTATCAGTGAGAATGACCAGAGGTATTTTTGGTACTAACAGCAGAAAAACTTCTGCTACACATTGTTAAGCAGTAAGCTTTAATTTCATGCAGCTCTTTCCTATTTTGTATAAATGTAAAACTTGAACATGAAGCAAATTCTCAAAATGGAGCTGTTTTAGCTTAAGATTCTTCCTACAGAGAGAAACCCCATTTTTTTTTCCTTATTATTCCCATTTTTTTTTCCTTATTATTAATATATAGCTGCCAATAAGAAATCTCCTAAATTGTGTACAGTGACTAAATACAATTATGATGGTTGTCTTTTGCTTGCCAGATGCTGGAAAGATTTCTTACCTAATACTCATATAGAGTGTGAGAATCAGATATATCATCTACTTACTATTAAATTTATGCACTTCATAATATGTGAAATAAAAATGTCTCCTCTTGCCCTACCTTCAGTCCAGGTTCTCTGTCTGCTCTGTGATAGAAATTATTTTCTTTTTGGCTGAGTTATTGCTGTGTTCTTAGAGAGATAAATGAATATCGAAATGTGTCACTGAGATTGGAAATGTTGGGATGAACTTGTGGGAAATCTTTGTTCCAAAAAAGTTGTTTACATTCTATCTTGTTCTTCCCTACATCAGGACACAAACCGGTGCTGTGGTGTCAGAAATGGCCACACGCATATAAATTTTGTTTTATGGTCAGTCTAAAGGAAATATAGTACCCATGAGCCACACACAGTGAATCATGTAATCTATAAGGTATTCATGGCATACCACCTACATCTTCTGGAGAATCTGGACCTCAAAAGCCATAGGAATGGGACGGTATAAAGACATAGACAGTTAAATAATCAGGCTGCATCATCCAGCCACTCCTAACCCCCAGGAAGAGCTAGCTGACACTTCAGATCATGATTGCCTTTCTATTCGGCTCCTTCTCTTTCCATTCTAATAGAGAAAGTGGGATTGAGCATAGCTCATTTTTCAGTCTTTGATTTCTTTCTTTCTTCTTTTCTGTAAAAAAAAACAAACAAGACCACAGGGGCTTGATTTCACAGAAGGTGCATCTGTGACTATAAATTCATAGTGCACATGCAAAATTAAAATGTATCAACAGCTGCATCTGTTCAAAATCTAAGATTATTTTTGACAGCACAACTCCTTGGACCTCACTGACCACCTAAAGCTTAAGCATCTCTTTGCATTTACTTACAAAACTTCATTTACCTGAACAACATGATAGCTGTAGCAAATTTTAACATGTTAGAAAAGGAATGTAGGTGTCATTAAATAAAAATCAGAGTTTTCTGGAGAAAAGGAAAGTCTATATTTTATGCTGATTTATCATCTGCAGAAACATGTTTTCAAACCCAGCCAGGTGGAGGTTGATAAGGAAGGTCTTTGCTCTTAGCAAGCTGGAGGAGGTAACTTCTCCCCAGCTGTTGTAATTAACAGCAGTTGCTGCAAACTGCAAACTCGCACAGCTTTCACAGTTACATACAGAAACAAATGATGCCTGACCTGCAGCAACCTGCAGAATTACAGAAACCTACCCAAGGTCCATGGAAGGGCTTTGCTAGCTGGCAGGCTGACTTTCAGGTGAATTTTCCAGAGCCTCTTTGCCTTAGCCTTTCATTTCAGAGCCTGACTCAGTGCCACTAGGGTTGACTGCATTAGCAATTTACTCTAAGGGGTCAAATTTCCTCAGTACTATGCAAAATAAATGTTGTGTTATGAAAATACTGCTCATTTAAAAAAAATAATCTTACTCAAGGTTCACATTTCTCATAAGAAAATACTGATTTAATTTAATTACTTACCATCTTCTGGGGTAAAACAGTTCAAAAAGTAAGTTTTGCAAATATTGTTCCAAGTTAAGGCAAACCTGTAACGCCTACCAATGCGAAGTGTGTAAAGATTACTATTTTTCTTTTCCACACTATATTAAATTGCATGAGTGGTATAACTAAGCTGTAGAAAAACTTGCTTTATTTTAAAGAAGTGATGGTGATTTACAGAAGTTTGCCAGGTTGCTTTCAGAGGCTGCTCTTTTTCAGTTTGCCAGGATTTTCTCATGTGTCTGTCTTTCTCTGTAGTTGCTGCTACAGGTGTGAAGCAAAAAAATACAGCCCAAAGCAGCTCCCTCAGATTTCATACCATGTTTGATTTCTGTTTGTGGTTGTTTAGCCTCATACCAATAACACTAATAGTGTCTATTAGCAAGAAATCATAGAAATTTTTGTTAAAAAATCTCAGAAGCGCTCAGAACTGCAACAAAACCAGTAAAAATGTAGACCATCTGTACAAACCTTTGGGGGGGGGGAAATGTGAAACAATGGTATTTATTTATCATTGCACTTCTCATCATTTCCTCAAACTCTGCCCACTGATTTCTCCTCCTCATATAACATCTGACATCACAAACCACATAGAAGCTGTAAAAGGGCTTTTCAAAACACCAGAACTCCCTTAATCTGCCACAAAATTTTCTCTGCTTTTCCCTAAATGGGGGATTTCAGTGTAAGATTTATGGGCCAGAATGGTAATATTTTAGTACAGGAGAATGGCAATATTTAATCCCTGTGGAGTTACCGTATTTCAGATGTTGAAGTCTTTCTGTAGAGGTACAACTGGCAGCTTTATGTCCCTAATGTAAGCAATAGCTACTTTTCTAGTGGAATATAAAGACCTGCATAACTTGCAGTGGGAAACAGAGTACCGATGTCTAACCACAAAGACAACTAGCAAGATGGACTTTCAAGCTCAGCTATTTTTATGTACATAAAAAAGGAATTTGGGAGCATTTTTGGTGGTTTAGGTGTATTTTCCTATGTTCCTTGCATCTGGATTTATGGATGGGAAAGAAGGAGCTTTAGAGGTAAAACGGCTAGAAAGGCAAGTGTAATTAATGCATTTTAAACTCTGATTGGATACGTTTTGGTAGGTGGCTGCGGTAGGCACACCATGGTGTAGTGAGCTTGATACCTGAGTGAGGCAGCATCCATCATTTCACTACCTTCCATTGAAAAATGTACCCCAGGCTCTCATAGATAAACCTGGACAATACCATGAAATACCATGTATTACCACACTCAGAGTTCATTTTTCCCATTGCCCCACAACTTTATGGATTACTTTTGCTGGACACGAGACAAAGCTGAGATTGTTTTTCACTCATTCAAAATGAGGTTTGAAATTTAGCTAGTAACCAAATGCAAAGCCTTCATTATTCTGAAACAGTTTTAAGATTGAAGGATTGAAAGTCATCTCACCTCACTTGGGATCTGTACAGCACAGATGTGTACATCAATTCTGGTCATCTGAGGCCCTCTTTACAGGAAGGAGACTGTAGTTAATATTTTTAGAGTACAATTTTTTGGACCTGTTTTGAACATCTACCTTCTGAGAAGAGGAAAGCTACTGTTTCTTCTTGATGCTATGGGACATCTAGACAGGTAGCTCAGACAGAATCACTGGCAGTCTACATGACACTGGCCGTGAGGTAGAATTCCTCCACAGACTACTGCTGTAGTGCTGCGCACCTTCTTGACCAAACAAGACATTAGAAAGTCATCTTCAAAAGCATTAGCACTGTGTGCTCTAGCTTCACTGCCTGTGATGTTTAGAATCTTATTGAGAAGATAGTTGAAGGCTTCTTGTTGTGTGTTGAGTTAGTTGTTAGGGCTTAGTTTTGTGTTGTTGGGTTTTTTTCCCAAGCTGTTTCTGGGATTTCAAGCAACAAATCATCGTGCCTGGCTATTTATAGTTACGGAGGCAGAAGACCATTTTGTAGTGGAACACAGCTTCAGATGGAGGCAATCGAGAAGTCATTGAACTTAGCAGCTGTGTGGCTGCGTCACCAAACCCCTCATGCTGCCCAATTATTTTCCTTGGCGACTGCTTCCTCTAAGAACTTGTTTTTTCCTGACTATGCCTCAGTTGGCCATTTGTGAGGGCCTTGCCAATGTTTGTTGAAGAAAGAGCGAGCAAGCAGTTGCTTCTGTTATTCTCTAGAGGTCTTTATGGGGAAAATGCTATTTAATATTGACATATTCTCACAGTCCCTGGGGGAGCTTTTTGACAGAAAGGGAGGGGAAGAGGAAGGGAGGATGGAGGGAAACCTCCTCTGTCTGGCCTCTTTTCCCAGAGGATAAAAATCAAAAGAGAAAAAATAAGTATCTTTTTCCTCTTTTTTTTTTTTGTTTGTGATTGTTGCAGCCTGAAGCTCCACTCCTGTATCCATGCCGCATGCTCCCCAAGCATTAGTTCCCTGCTAGAGAATATATTATTGAGCAGTTTTAGTAGAAAAATGCAATATAACATCGTCTCGCATGTTTGCCAAAAGGTAAAGAATTAGAACAGCCAGCAAGATCTTCTAAGCAACTCTGCCTTAACTGCTGGTGGTTCTTCTTTCTGCTGAGGTTTAGAACCCACGGCATGACATGGAAAGTTCTTCTAACAGCATAACCCCACCAAGCTGTGTCTGCTGGGAAGGTCCAGATAAAAGACCAAATCTACTATTTGCAGAATACCAAAATTGCAAAAATAATCTCCTACTGTGGGAAGAGGAATGGGAACAAACAGAGACCTGGATGTTTTCCCCAGGCATGTCCAGTTAAATGAAGTTTACAGAAACCCATGTAAATAAGGGGAATAAAATAAAATAAACATGCTACACCCCCTTTCCCTTCCCTTTTTAAGTCTTCTTGCTACTTCAAAGCAATCCTCAGACTTTAGTCTTATGTGTGGGTACAGAAAGCATACCCATACTGTCCATACACACCCTCTTTGGGATAACCTCTCACCCTTGAGTGCCTTTGAACACCAGTTTCTGGCTGGTGGTGCCTAAACAGAGGCAGCATCACTTTCTATATCCTGCAATGTCTTGTGGTTAAAAAAACTTTTCATCAACCCACTGCCCTAGAATTATGTTATGGACTTGAAATGCTCAGCACAGCACTCCAGAGCTTGGGAAGGAAAAAAAAAAAAAAAAGATTCGTCTTTCTTCTGAATTTCTACTAAACCAAAAAAGCCTCAAGCAAGAAACAAGCAGTCAAAACAAGATTAAAAGAGTGAGAGGCTGGTGTCTGCGATGTATGGTGGTACAGAATGGCTGGTGCAAAACCAGGGGAGAAGAGCAGACAGAACAGCTGCGGCAGAGGGCAAAATGCCGAAGTGTGAAAGGGCCGCTGTGGAAGAAGGCACGCAGAAGAGCTTTGTGCAGACTGGTGCATAGTGACAGTCGCAAGAGATGTATGGAAAGGAGGGATGCTGGCTGGGTATGGGGTGGTGCAGGGTAGCTCATACAGAACATACAAAAACAGGGAGCAGAGAGCAGAAGAGCTGCTCTGCACTGATACTGTGTGTGACATTTCTGCAGCTTTTTCAAGCCTTTTCAGATCCCCACAGGCCAAAATT
Source organism: Gallinago undulata (assembly GCA_026546715.1). NCBI lineage: Eukaryota > Metazoa > Chordata > Aves > Charadriiformes > Scolopacidae > Gallinago > Gallinago undulata. The sequence continues at coordinate 50,696,061 of JAOTQQ010000032.1, forward strand.
CCTGGAGCTGCAGCAGGTATGGCTGCTGGACCATGAGGGTGCTCTGTGCAGCATGGCAGCCACAGCCTGAAAATCACCAGCTTTCCCAGCCTTTTACACCCAGGCAAACCCCAAGACTCATGCACCTCTCTTGTCACTTCCAATTCTCTGACAAAGCTACAGGATTCCCTGTAAGGGAAGGAATTCCCTTGGTTTTCCTTGGTTGCAAACAGAAAGTGCCTCTCTTTCCCGTGACATGATATTTTTTAATTGGTATCAGAAGTTCAACTACAATGGAGGCACTTGTGGAGTGGGGGAGCAGGTAGTCACAAATAATCAGCCCTCGGAGCTGCTTTGTAGTGCTCAGGGAAGGTGACAAGGTGCGTGCCACACAGACTGCAGTCTAAAGGCTCTGTCTCCATTATCGCTTCCTCCTGGGGAAAGCCACTGGTGTTTTGGGATCTTACCCTTCCCTCTCCTCTCAAACTGCCCTGAGGGTACAGAGATAAATATAAGATGCTGTCCCCACAGAAAGGGGTCTTGAAGTTCCTGGCAGCTGTACAGCAGCCATGCCTATATAATTATATCAAAGAAACAGAGACTTACCATCTTTTATTTAAAAAAAAAATAATATTTCCCAATAATATAATTATTTTTGTGTCATTCTGTGCTGTTTCCCTTTCTTGTTTTCTGCTTCACCTATGCCCTGTCTCACTAACAGCTCCCATCCCTCTTTATTAATGGTGTTATGCATGGTGTTATCTCTTTCCTGTCTTCTACTGAACACTGAGCCTGAAACATCTTTAACTTGCTCCCTGCCCTCAGGGAGCCACTGCCAGTAACTGCTTATAACAGAAAAGTTGCTGAATGTTTTGTTTTAGGCAGCGACCGCTGTTGTATTTTCTCTCTTAGCCAAGGAACAAAGCTAGGAAGGTTGTGTTACAGACTTAACTGCTGGCGTTGGTAGACGCTGACTCTATGTTAAGAAGGAGCTGCAATTAACCTTTGCAGCTCTGGCCAGTGTCAGGGGGACGAGTGGCAACTAATAAAGTCTGCTCTTTTATCTCAGCAGTTAAGGGTCACACCACAGCTGAAATGACACAGACGCTCCTGCAGCCAAAGGAAATGACAATGCTTTCTTCCTAAAAGAACCTCATCTGACCTTTATTCCCTCAAAGCGAAATCTGCTACAACGCGATGGCACTTGCAGACTCCAGGATGTGTGAGCTCTGCAAGATTGTCAGAGAAAGCTTAGAAAAAAGGGGCTGTTGGTAGAACACAAGCGTTTTTTTATAAATAAGGAAACAGCCTTTCTCCCCTCCATACAGTGGCATGATTAAAAGGCCAAGGCAGTTCACCAGCGCCAACAACAGTGTATTGTTTTAATTTGAATGCAGCTATGTCACTTTCAGACTCTATTCAGTATTATTGTAATAAAAATTAATTGCGTAACAAGTTTTAAGTCACTACTATGTTATCTGGAAACCAAAAAGCTTCTCTTACAGTAAGAGAAGCTCATCATTCAGACCCATTCTGTGGGTCTTTTTACCAAACAATTTACTGGTCAAAAGCCTGAAAAATTAGCAACAAACTCATATAAGTATTTTTATTTGTCTAATATTAACCAATGGACACCAACAAACACCCCTCACAAACTGCTGAATGGTGGTCCCAATGTGGTACATATTTATGTATAGGTTTGACTTTAGCCATGACAGCATCCTGCATTCCAAAGCTATCCTAATTTCAGGACATGCTTATGCTTTCTGCAAGCCTGGATGCTAAGGCTGTATCTTAACAGAAAGGAGTCGATCCTGCTGAATATAGAAAACTCAACGGGTACAAGTAAATATCTTTTGTTGGAGTGGTGAAAATAGCTCATCTTAGTGCCAGCATGGGTGTCAGGGCCCTATTAAAGACACGGGTGATAACATGATAGAAAGAAATAGTATTCATTTGTATAATATGATGGAAAGAAACAGTATTTTTTGGTTTTAGGAGGAATAACCCCCTCCACCTTTCAGCTGTACACTTGCAGTCACAGCCAGCTCTTTTCCACACGTCTGGTGTCATACAAACCCAAAGGTGTAAGGCTCGTCACAAACAAGCCGATTGGTGCAGCCAGAAAACCTAGAGGTGATGGCAACTTAAAGGGAATGTTCTGGCTGCGCCACAGACACAGCCTGATGCAAAAAGGAGTTAAAAAAAGACCAAGTCGAGAAAGCACAGCTTGCTATAGAAAATTTTCCAAGAAGAGATACTCTGTCTCTTTGAGAACTGTAGCAAAATTTGCCAAGAAAAAAGATAGATGTGTGGTTTCAGAGATCTAGGAGACCTGGATTCAGCTCTTAGCAAATTCTGTCCCGGATTTATTACATGAAAGTCTCACACACTCTAGCTGTAGTAACAGGGTGAGTTGCGCTTCCTTTCTGCTTCTTGTCACATACAGGCAGAACTGAGGACAACAGGATCCCAACTAGATACTCTAAATGACATGAAAGCACAATCCATAAATATGAAAAAGTGTAAATAAATGACTTGTGCGCAAAGCATTTCTAAACATAGTCTAGGGCAGAATCATCATACCATAGCTCTGCAAAGGATTTTCATAACATCATGGCTCAATTTTTTGTAAGAAAATTTTCTCTTGGGAGAGTCTATTCCAGTCCAACAGAAGAAGGAGGGAAGACATACTTGTTTAAAAAGATGTTTACACCAACACATTATTTGTGTAAACTTTAATCTCCTTACAGTAGAAACATACACAGTACAAGCCAAAAGTAGTATAACAATTTTACAGCAAAGCTTACCAGTAAAATGCAAAACTAATTCGTATCAAATTCTTAAAAAACTGTGCATTTACTCAAACTTAACTTTGTTCAGCACATTGTTTTGATTTACATATAATAAGGCATTAATTCTATAAGAATCATTTACTATATTCCAAAATTGCATGACCTAGGTGTAACACTCTATAGCCTGATACCATTTTTGTTCCTTTCGATATTTACAGATTTAATCTACCTGCATTGACATGTAGTGTACAAGCACTAAGAACAAATACAAGCTTTGCCAATAGTTTCACATTGAAAATTACATAAAGAAAAAAAAAAGCTCAACTGTCCATTGCAATAGCTTGGTTCTGTTGCAGCCATGACTGAAGTTTAAGAATAGTTTCCGCTTTGGGCATGCTTTCCCCCTTCCAGTAGTATTTTGGTCTTTTAAAATGCAGACCTGAATCTGCTCTGAACCTATAGGAACTGGAAGTGAACCCCATTTTTAACAGTTATCCAAAATCTTTTTTCCTCCTTCCCCTCCCCAGAACACAGTTCTTAAATTCATTTGAAAGCTAAATCTTCTATAAATGGTGTGAACGAATTAATTCTAGCTATTATGTACAGAAATGGCTCAGGCAATTAAGTTAGTCCACCTTGTCATTAGTCAACAGGAAGTATAATTACTGTAGCTGTAAAGGAGGTATCTAGTGTTCCAGAATAAGTGAGTTTAATTATGGTGAGAGCTTCCTCCATTCTATTTACATGACAACTTCAGGCTCAATGTTAAATAGCAAGTCATCATTTCCTCTTCGAACTTCAAGTAGTAGAGGAGATTCATTCATCACAGCCTCTTGCAGGTCACTGGAAGTCACCAAAGGACGCCCATTGACTTTAACTATGATATCTCCATCTTGGATCCCTCCTCTGCAATGACAAGACAAAAAGGCAATAAGTATCTATTCTATGCAGAGAAAAAGTACAGAGACTATTCACCACCTGTTTGGCTGGTGTGATAAATTTTTACTTGTTTTAGTTTCTATCAAAGGGAAATTCCACCCTTCTGACTGTGAAAGAATAGTACTCAGTAGTACTCGTTAAGTGCAAAATCAGGCTCGCATTATTTCATTGAGGATTTTCTCCTACAACAGCAAACACACGCCAACAGTAAAAGCAGCCCAGCGTTCTCTTTGCCTTCCACAAAACTGCAGCAAAGGAAAAACAGAGACTTTTAGCTGTGACTGACTCACCCCAGAACGTGCTTTTATCTCTCCAGTGTGTATTTCAAGCATTGGAAATTGAACCACTCTCAAAATGTCAAGACAATCAAAGGTAAATTATTTCTCTCTTGCTGTTCAAATGTAATCCAGAATAGCCACTTTTACTGCCTTTGCTTTTTCTAACGTAATTCCTAAAGTAATTTTTTAGAAGAGTCTTACTTATTTTCCAACTGGTCTATAAAATAGTCTCTTCCCCTAAGATAAAGCATTGTCTCAGATAATAGCTCTGATACTGTCTTCTGTAAATGCTATCCTGTTTCTTGTTTAAGAACAAGACCGAGTTTCTATTTATTAATATTCAGCATGCTTTTCAGAAACAGAATTTGGTTCATTGCATTTGGGGTGTGCCTTAAATTTGAACATTAGTGTTTCATAATGTCATTTTAGAAGTTCTGATACAGAAGTATTTCACTTTTGTAAATGTAATTAGAATCTCAGTACAAATATTTTAACTTTTTTTAAATGTAAAAGCACGATTTTTAACTGTTTAAATACAAATCAAGACTTTTACAAGAAAGCACTTGAATATAAATAGAATTATTACCTACTAGTATCTATTTGCAAATTTATTTATGGTGAAGAAAATAATGTGCTCTACATACCTATGAGAAGGTGAGTTTGGAACAACTTCATGTACATAAATTCCACTTCTGACATCAGGAAAATCAGCATTACTGTGTTTCAGTTCTTCCACCAAGCTGAAAGAAGAAAACAAATTATATAGCATTTGATTCCGCTACAAAAGTGGTAGCATCCAAAAATAATTTTTTATTTATTCTCAAATTTTGTGACCAAAAATGAATGAACAACAGTTAATTGTTTGCCCCTTGTTCTTGTGATGAGCATGGAAGGGATCTGAATTTGGATTAAAACAAGTAACATAGATTTTAAAGAGAGTCAAAAACTACTTAGCTGTGCAAGGCATAATATATTTAATGGTCTTGAACATCTCCTGCAAGAACCCGACTTTTGCAATTTGTAGCAGTAGCAGAGGTGGCGCTGGGGAAGAGCACAGGGACAGTAGCACACTCTGTGCTGGCTGCTGTGCAGGGACAAAAGATATTCCTGCCCCAAAGAATTAATGCTGGCAATGGGGCAGCAATTTGCTGTTTTGCTTCTTTCATTTTGCAAGTCATTCGTGATTTGTCTTTACCTAGAACAATATAGCTTCCGATAACTTCAGTCAGACAGATCAGAACTGTGAGGGTTTTCCAAAGAAATTCCAGCTTCCTCAAGTTTTCTTGAGGAATTGTTTGTGTGTCCCTTTCTAAAAGGCAGGAAGCAGCTGCAAAATGAGACTCCAAAAACATCCCCTCATTTCTGAGGAGATGACATCATTTCAGGTCTGTGTACCGTGTAGGTTAAAACCCATTTCTAGAAAGAAAGGGGTTTAAAATCAATGATGGACTACTCTGCTGTCCACCATGAAAACCTGGAGTCCCTCAGATGGAAAGCAAGCCAAAATGGCCACACACAGCTTAACTTCATTTCATTTTGTACCGAGGAAGCTAACAATTAAATGACTAAAGCAAACACGCCACAGGAAGTAGTCTTTTCCTGAAAACACGCCTGGAGACATCTTACACTGCTTCATTAGACACCACAAAAGCAGTAACATCTCACCTCGTGTTCACTTCACAATTTCCCAGAGAAACATTCTCTGAGCGTCTCTCCACTGGTGATGGCCCAGTGATGTTAATGCAATTACACTGATTTGTTCCAGTTGAGGATCTTACCCTTTGGGGAGGATTGCAAGAGTGTAACTCAATAAACAAAGATGGCTTTACTACAACTCCAGCTGAAAACTGTCTTGTTTAATTTTGTAGGCTGCTGCTACACTGGAAACTTGCCTACCACTGGGAAAGAACAGAAGCGTAAGAGCCCTGATTTGTTATCCCAGAATATATCCAGGTGAGGGCAAGACACAAAGCAACACGAATGTTTGCAGACTTCATAGAAGCCAATGCACACTTTGGGATTCTCTGGACATTTGTAATGAAAGCTGAATGATGAAGTTCTGAACCACTATTGACCACCTCTTGTATGCATGGTCATATAGATTATCTTTCTAAGATACTTACGCAGGTGTGATTGTCAGCATTCTGATACCAATGAAACGTTTCTTCCCATCTGAAAATAACACAGAGGATATTTAAGAAATTTAGGCAAACACTGACAAAAATAATACTTTGATGACCCCAAATACCTGTCAATTAAAACAGGATGTATCAGCTTTTAACAAAACTAAACAGAAATCATACACATATACACTGAGGTCATTTATTATTTTGTTTAGCCTTGGTCTACAGGATGACAATACTTCTCTCTGCAAGAGAAGTTCATTTACACTCTGTAAGAGTTTTCCCTCAGGAAAATTTCTTTGATCTGCTATCATGTGACTTCAGTAAAGGGAAGATTTCATAACAAACTACCATTTCATCTGAAACTGGAAGACTATTTAATTATATGGTAGAATGTAGAAAATGGGATTTAAAGGAATTAAAATTTCTACCTTTCAGAAAAAAGGACAACCACAAGACTCACACTGATCCTAACACAAATGGCGTACTATTTCTACCCCAAAGAATAAAAAGCAAGTTTTAAAAAAACCAAACACAGAGACCTTAGACAAAATGATCACAAAACCAGGGATGGAACACCTCCCCTATGAGGACAGGCTGAGAGAGTTGGGCTTGTTCAGCCTGGAGAAGAGTAGGCTCTGGGGAGACCTTATAGCAGCCTTCCAGTACCTAAAGGGGACTTATAAGAAAGATGAGAACAAACTTTTTAGTAGGGCCTGTTGTGACAGAACAAGGGGTAATGGTTTTAAACTACAAAAAGGGCAGATTCAGACTGTTCATTGAAAGGTCCCTTTCAACCCAAATTATTCCGAATCTATGACTAGCCAGGACTCTACAGAATTTTAAATGCTGAAAACTCACTGCTTTAGGACCAGCACCACATTTCTGTACTTGGCTTTTAGTAGTCATGATATTGCACAGCTGTCTTAAGAAAAAATGCAGTTTGATGACTTCCTAAAGTGACTGCTTTAGTAGTTAGTTATATCCGGTATGAAACAGTATTTCCCCTTACTTGTTCCAGCATAACTACTTCACAATTTCTTTGAGCTTCTCCGTGTTCTCATTTGAGGAAAAAGTTTGAAAAGGAGATGCACAGTCTCCTCTAACCTCTGTTCTTCCCAAGACAAACAGTCCCAAGTACAGGAATCAGTCCTGAATCTTATGCATGTCCTATAGCGAAAATGTTGAATACTAAGCATTGGATTAATGATTAAATTAACTCTGAACAACCTCACATCTGTAGCTGTCATCCCTGCTTTTCCCTGAAATGTTCTGTCTCTCCCATATTTTAAAGTGAAACTAATGAGATCAAAATCAGCTATAGCAAGAATGTCATTAAGAAGTCCAATTACTCAAAAGTGATGTCTCAAAAGCTTTGGGCCTGGCCATGAACTAGGGCACTCACAGTCATTCTCTAGTATAAACGGCATAAATGCAAGTTTTCTCTTTTTAACAATATTCAAACATGATAATTCTGCCACCCAAAATAATCCCCCCATCCCTGCAATCTGCAAAGTTAAATGTCTTCATGAGACACACGGTTGATGGTGAAAGTTTACTGTTTGCATTAAACAATTTGCTGCTGGTCATCACCTGTGTGATGCAGAAACACACAGAATCACAAACCATACTCCGGGGGCTGAGTTAGGAAAGTTTACAGGACAGAAAAATGAAAATGAAAGAAGGGACAAAAGACACAAAACTGCAAGGAGGACACTGGGCAAGAATTAAAAGCGACAGCAGAAATGCTGATGATCTAAAAGTGATCCCCAGGGGCTAATGATAAACATAAAAATAATGGTTTTGGGAAAAAAAAATATCTGATAACTACAAACTTATTCACAACTGAAAGTTTTACTCTACCTTCCTCTGTGGGGAGGCTGAGGTATTATTTCACTCCTGTTCGTGCATTAAAATGCAAAATGGCCTTCAGCCCTCTCTCCACAGTAAGTTTCTTTCACTGCAAGCTCTGGTTCATACTGTAACAGTAGCAGGCTATTATATAAAAGTAAAACTAATAGCTAAGAGCTATGGATTATTTTAGCAGCAGTCTAGATTCCTCCTTTTCATCCTGCAGCCATTTTGCATGTCAGAATACAGGTTAAAAATCTTCAGGCCTTTTTTTTTTTTGCAAAAGTCCATTCCATTCCATTTGACCCAAGTCAAACATCTTGCACAAACCCCAAAGTTTTCATCAACAATGATTAGAGTGAATATAAGTCCGGTTTATTAGAACTGGCAGAGTTCATCAGAGACTGAGCAGACACAGGCAACCCGTTGTAGCATTTTATCATCCCCAAAGGATAGGCATTTTGACATCAGGGTTAAGTCACGTTGACAGAACAGTATGTGGCACCTGGAACTACCACTGTCATATTACATCTGCTCTGTGAATAAAACGTCTCAAAACCGGTCATTCTGGCAATTTGAGGAACCATGAGGCAAAAGAAAAAATAATTAGGAGAACTGGAATAATGTGTGATCATAAATCATAAGCAGGATATCATCAGGGTGAAGTCCCAAAATTAGTTAATAGAAGATTACTATGTTAGAACTATAAAGTTGAACAAGCGGGAAACCATTGCAGCTTAAAGCTAGAGCAGAGCACAGCAGAGAGAGATAGTCATATCACATTTCCTTTTTGTAAACACCAGGCCAGATTAAACACAGATTCCAGTGGTACAAAATCAAACAAACCAGCCCCAACCAATATTTTAAACTTAAATCAGTTTTGTGTTAATAGAAAGTCACAAGCAGATGACCCCAAGTATCCAGCAGCAGTTCACTATTTATAGAGATTTCTGTTCCACAGAAGGAAAGTAAATGCATTAGGTAATATAGAATGTTTAGATAATAATAATCAGTGCAAATACTTCATTCAAATGCCATCCTCTCATTTCTTCTCTCTCTCTCTCTCTCCACTCCTGTACTTCAGTAGATCATATATTTGCTGTTACATGCAATGGATGGGACTTCAAAAATACACACCACTTTTAAGTGGTAGTTATCTGATCAACTGAGAATTAAGACTAAGGTAAAGCTTATTAAACAATATTCTGAGCTATATGCCAGAGTAGATCTTGAAAGAGCGGTTTCCTAAGGAAATTTTATCATCTTCAGGCAATATGATATTTAGAGTAAAATGATAATACCCTTAAACTTGTTTCTATGACCATAACATGTACTATTAACCATAAGGGTGGATCCCAATGAAACTACTGAAATATAATTGGAGCAAAAGAAAACATGATAAAAACATCCCAAAAATTCTGCTTACGTAAATTACTTATGACAAGAAATAACGCCTATACAACAAAAGTGAAAACTATTACTAAAGGCCTAAAAAATGCAGACTAAGTCTCAAATATGGTGCAAATATCTCTTAGAAATTCTCTTTCTCTATGCATCAAGAGCTTTAAATGACTGTTCTTCTACCTTCAGCAAAAGTACAAGAGGTAGTTCAGACAAGCAAAAGCAAAAAAAAATTCAAAAATAAAAAAAAAATTAAATTTGTCTGTGCCCAGGGTACGCCAAGCAGTGACAGTCACACTGATGCTAAGAGTAAGCGTGAGTCCTTTTCGTTTGATCAGGGGATAATGTGAATGATGAAAAAAAAAAATCAGACAGTGCATTACAATTGCAAGATAAACTTGAATCTTTCATTGTTTTCTTTTTCTTAAGGTTCCATAGACAAAGTTATCTCTAGGCCCTCTAGCTGTTCTCAGTGGTATCATCATTCTCTGGAGGCAAAGTTGCCTAAAGGAGCAAGGCAGCTGATTTCAGTGGTGAAATCTCTTGCCTTCACTGACTTTCCAGCCTCAGTTACTAGGATCACCTTGGCACATGGTGGGCTCTCAGCAAAGGCTTGTGTTCATGCCTCTAGAGCCATCCATGTTGCAGGGTGAGCCGCTCCTCCTCTCTGTTTTGAGATAAGCAGCTTGGTTCTGAAGGGTAACATCACCAATGATACAGAAGCCAAGAGTTAGTAATCTGGTGAATAAATAGGGTTGGTTGGTTGGTTTTTTTTTTCCAATTTGGCTGAAACAAAATTATGTCAGCTACTTTGAGATGTACTTTTCAGCACATAATTCATCACTAACAATTTTTTTCATCAGTTCTACCCCCCCTCCCTCCCCTCAATCAACAAGTGCAAACAATCTGATTTGGGGAATTCAGCAAAACATGTATGAGAGGACTTAGCAGAATTATGATGGAAAGCTCTGGGGAGACCTTATAGCAGCCTTCCAGTATCTAATGGAGGCCTACAGGAGAGATGGGGAAAGCGTATAGTGATAGAATGAGGAGTGATGGTTTTAAACTGAAAGAGGGGAGATTTAGATTAAATAGTAGGAAGAACTTCTCAACTTTGAGGCTGGCGAGACAGTGGAACAGGTTGCCCAAGGAAGTTGTAGATGCCTCGTCCCTGGAGGTGTTCAAGACCAGGTTGGATGGGGCTTTGAGCAACCTGGTCTAGTCGGAGGTGTCCCTGCCCATGGGGGGTTGAAACTAAAATTATCTTCAAGGTCCCTTCCAACTCTAACCATTCTATGATTCTGTGCATAACTTTAAGGGAAGTCTCTGAAACAACAGTATTTGAGAGAACACTGAGAGGACAGAAGTGTAGGGAAACAACCCTGGCATCAGCAACTGGATGAACTCTGGAGAAGAAAAGATTAATATCAAAAAGATTCAAAAGAGTGAGCAGCCAACAGTCCTGATTCAAGATGAGTAGGGTGTGGACAGATAAATTGGCAAGCAAAAGAGAAAGGAAGGTTTGGCCTGGATGAAGCATTACTAGATCAGCTTTGGCTATGCAGCACACAGTATGACACGTACAACATGACAGATACAAGGCAGGAACACAAAAAAAGTCCAAAATACTGCAGTTGTCATTTGCTGGTATATTTAGATTTATATGCTCTTTTGGTACTTCTCTTTTTCTGCCTCTTCCCCATGTATTTTTTCAGGAATTACCACATAGCTTTTCTTCCACTGGGATCTGAAAGCCTATCACAATATCCAGTTATAGAGCACAGACATAGATGGCCATGGCAAAATAAAGATCGTCCACTGAGAGTACACACACTACACTCCATCTGTGGACAAATGTTTTAAGAAGTTCTTACCTTATCCACCTTACAGTATACCTTAATCACATTTTTGCTTGGACAACATGTGCAAGAGGACAAGTCCCCAGCAGTTCTTGAGATCATTTGAGACTGTAATGACTCATCTGTGTCCTCACTATCCTCAGAGGCTTGTTTTTTCCCAGATTTATATGGATACTGTCTACTCTTCAGGGGTTTGAGCAAGAAAATGTCTCTCCCACTTCTATGAAGTTGTTCTGTTTCCAAGACTATGGTATTCTATCCTGTAAAATAATGCTGCTCCTTTCACCAATAGGATCCGAGACCTGTGTCTATTGGCACTTCACCAACAGATCAGGATAATAATTGAAAGATGCTGCTGTTTTTTGCAGACCTTACCTTTACTTTGTTTGTCGTGCGACTCTGTGAGAAACTGAGTGATGCGGTCTGAAGGAATAGCAAAAGAAATTCCAGCTGTGACCTTCAAGGTGTTAATCCCAATCACTTCACCATCCTGTTGAGAGACAACACGCAATTAATTTGCTCCTAAGTGACAGGGTTCAGCTCACTGCCTAGCACTTCACATTAAAAGCTAGTGTAAGAAATTTTAAAGTGTTGTAATCACTCAAGAAATAAACATTACTTGTAAGGGAGGATCTGGGCTCTGATTCACAATCCCTTTTGCATTTAACTGTGATGGCCAGAGAGATTACAGTACAGTTTGTTCATCCAAGGTCCATCCTACCACTCGGCAAGAGATTCCCTTCACCGAGTGGGCGGTGGAGTCACTACTACCACTACAGCCACAATTCACTGGCCTGCAAAATCGGCGCTGGTTTAAAGCAACCTTAAATCAGCTACATGGATTAACCAGGTCCCATCTTTGCCGTGCACTCCAGGTTTTCATAGCATAACTGCTCCCACCAGATCCCATTTTCCTCACTGCTGTGAAAAAGTGCCTCTATGGGGAAATGTTTTTTCAGGGGTGTATGAACTGAGACCTAATTTGCATAGTTTACATTAGCTTCAGGGCATTTGCCTACCATTAGCTTGAATGACTGGAAGCTGGTATAACCTATGAATCTTTAAAAAACAAACAAACAAAAAATTCTCCCACTTATTTCAAACTAGCTCTTGAAACAAACAAACAAACAAAACCCAAAAACCAAATCACCTGGACTTACCAGATTAACTAGAGGTCCTCCAGAGTTGCCATACTGTAAAAATAACATAAGGGAACAATAAACTGGTGCTTCACTGTAGGAAATGTAATTTTCATTTAAAATACTATTTCGTTTCTAAGTAAATGAAAGAGAGGTGATTTCTGTACTTCAGTACTTTTGCTAGTATTAGTAAAGGACACAACTGATCACAGAAGAATACATGTAGGTCTTATCCACCCATTCACATCTCTGGTGATTAGATTATTATTGTCTTTTCAGAAACAAGCCTTAAGTTAAGTTACCACTCTAACAGTTCAAAAAGTGTAGGGTCCTGCACCTGGGGAAGAAGAATGTCAGGCACCAGTATAGGTTAGGCATGGACCTGGTGGAGACAAGTTCCAAAGAAAAAGATCTGGGGGTCCTGGTAGACAGCAAAATGACAATGAGCAAGCAGTGTGCTCTTGTGGCCAGGAAGGCCAACGGAATCCTGGGCTGCACAGGGAAGAGTGTGGCCAGTAGGTCGAGGGAAGTTATTTTCCCCCTCTGCTCTGCACTGGTGAGGCCACAACTGGAACACTGCATCCAGTTCTGGGCTCCTAATTCAGGAGGGACAGGGAACTACTGGAAGGAGTCCAGCAAAGGGCAACAAAGGTAATTCAAGGATTGGAGCATCCCCCTTATGAAGAAAGGCTGAGAGAGCTGGGACTCTATAGTTTGGAGAAGAGAAGGCTGAGGGGAGACCTTATCAATACTGATAAATACCTAAAGGGTGGGTTGAAGGAGGACTCTTTTCAGTAGTTGCCAGTGAGAGGACGAGGGGCAACGGGTACAAGTTGGAACACAGGAGGTTCCACTCAAATATGAGGAAAAACTTCTTCATGGTGAGGGTGCCAGAGCCCTGGAACAGGCTGCCCAAGGAGGTTGTGGAGTCCCCTTCTTTGGAGATTTTCAAGATCTGCCTGGATGCAGTCCTGAGTAACCTGCTCTAACATGCTCTAGGCAATCCTGCTTCAGCAGGGGAGCTGGACTAGATCATCTCTATGGTCCCTTCCAACTCTAAAAATTCAGTGAAATTCAGTGAAATAGTTAGACCCTACATTTAAGAAGAGTCATGAGTTAAATGAGTATTTTGATTCTTCTACAGATTGTCAGAACAAGGTTTTGAAGTAATTAATTTCTATCTAAAGCTATACTTCAGTGAGGTACACATACAGTTCTTAAACAGATTTATTCATCACTGGTTTGTAACACTGTCAGTCTCTCTCATTCTCCACCAGAGAAGAACGCAGTGCTTTATGTGTTTAATCACGGCGTATTGCTGTGAGGTAGGTACTACGTAAGGATTGATTTAGTAACCACAGATATGCAACCCTCTAGGAGGGCATATAGCAGCTCCGAGCAGTCTGAAATTGCCTAATACCTAATGGCCTTCAAAGGAAACATCCAACAGGACTACAGGAAGTGGGAGCTGGAGAAGTTCCTTGTCCGCCTTCATGTTGGCTCAAAAAGTTCGTTTTTGAGCGAGGCCAGAGTTTTCAACCATGTCTACCGAACAGCCAAGAGCAGCAATTTACCACTCAAAATAAACAAAAAATAAGTGATGCATGACAGCAACATGTGCGATATAAACTGTTTATACTTAGATAGCACTGGGCAAACCTTAGATTATCAGAAGAATAAAACAGGCATTAAAGATTTTAAAACCGTTTCAAAGTTTGAGTTAAACAAAGAGATCCACTTCTTACATTATATCTTTTCAGTGATCAGAGGTTACACACTTGATTTTTGGTTTCTTTGTGTCATTCAGACACAAGGTAATGATTTTTCAGCCTTCCTCAGCACGTCACCTTTCATTCATTAAAGGATGTTAGAATGAGAGAACTTCAGCACATACAGGGCCATACGTTTTCCTATATGGAGCTATGCTGTTTTCTCCTGCCCCATGTTGCTGCTGTCCTAGCACTTCTCAGAAGGCAGCTGCATGCGCATTCCTGCAGGAAAGTCTTGGCTGAGCCACAGGAATGCTCTGAGCAGACCAGCTCTCAAACTCCTCCCATTCTCAGGGGAAAACTAGTGCATTAGCTAAGCACAAAGCATCCCTATGCCAGGGACTATCTTCATATTTTTTTTGTCTCAGATGGCAAAGCAATTCAAATATATTGTCATTTTCTTTACCTCCTGTACTATCATTATCCCATTTGGTCTAGCATTATCTGACACACTCTGCTATCCTTGTCTAAACTTGTTCATTAGCTTTTGAGGGTAGTGAATGCCTAAGTATATACAAGGAAGCATTTTGATCTTGAGGAATGTGTATAGGCGTGAAGTCAAGAATCCCATGTTCTAATTCTGTCTCTGCTACCAATTCGATGTGTGCTCCCAAGTAATCCTTTTTGCATAAGCTTTCCTACTCTCCTTTTATAACTTTACTAAGTAACTCCAATTAAATGTCTTAAGAAGTTCTGCTCCTAGATCATACAGAAGCTTTTTGAAAAAGCTCACTTTTGCATTGTATCTTAGCACAAAGAACTCTTTTATCATACCCTCTTTTTTTCCTATACAATTTCTCTTGACAAGTCTGTGACAATAAGTATTTGTGAAGTTCTTTGCGTGTGTAAAACGCTAACCATTATGTCAAATGTGATATTGAGGTCAGCAAATCAATGCTGAAAATATTTTCCTTTCAATGTATAACAGATTTAAGCCATAAAATTTCAGACCATTTTCTACCTCAGATAAACGTGCAGTGCTCTTTTTAGAATCACAAGTTACATACACATAAGTACTTAAGCTCTTTGGATCCCTCCAAGCTGCTCTGAAGGGATATTATTTTCATGTATTTCTATACAACATGCAGTGCCTGAATCCTTAACTCCAAACTTTATCACAAGCTTTATGTTATTTTACATCTAGATTCTTACTTGGAGTATGTGATGTGAAAAGGGAAAACGAGTAACAACAACAAGACCAACCCGCTCCTTAAGTTCTTACCTGGGTGTCCTGCCATTAAACTGAAGCAGGTATTATCAACTTGAGTACTCCATCTGGTTCTAATGCATGAGATGAAAGAAACCTTCGCTCTACTCTACATCTTGCTTGGCCAGATTAGCTGAGCAAGCAGAGAGGGAAATGTGTTGATTTACTGCTGGTCTATACCAGCACAAGATCGGCTGTACTGTTACTGCACAAGATCTACAGAAGAAGAAGGTCTGTCACTTTTAACACCTCCATAGACAACCTCAAAATAGGGCAGTTTTATTTAACGTACCTTTCACAGCACTAACACCTGAACGCAACTCAACGACACTGCGTAATCTTTTATAAAAGAAGCCTATTGCTGATTTTTAAAAAAGCTGCTTTTATTTAGTGGATTCATCTTTCTGAGAACACACTTCCCTGCTGAATAGGTGGGAATTTCAAGGTCCCAGGACCATGAAGCTCATCTCCTCACACACCTACTACTTACATTAATAATAGCATCTGTCTGAATGTAATCCATATCCGAGTCCCGCAGGCCAAGTTCTTTTCCATCTCGCTGGGCAGTGCTGACAATACCTGTTGTCACAGTGTTCTGCAAGGCAAATGGACTTCCAATTGCCACCACAAATTCTCCGGGCCTCAGATCAGCAGAGTGTCCCAGTAACAATACCGGTAGTTTTTTCTTACATAAACACAGAAAGAAAGAAAGAAAGAGCCATTAGTTTATCCCTGAAAATAACCTGATTAGAAAGATCAAAAACTCCTAAGAAGTTAGGAACATACACTTTCCATTACATTAATGAAAGAGTCACTCGTTATCATATACCCAAAACTTATGCCAGGTAAAATTAGTGTACTGCAGGGTGTTACTGCTTTAACCTGTCTTCAGAAACAAACTGCTAGCAGCAGTACCTTTCAATTTCATCCAGAAAAAAAAAAAAAGTCAGCAAGTCTCTGATACAGATTTCATCACTTTCCATCAGATTATTACCTCCATCTCCTAGAAATAGTGTACAAACCAGCTACTGACCAGCCTGCCACTCTCCCAGCACTACGTACCACCTTGCAGTCAGTACAGTACAGTACAAAGCTAGGATTAGCCAAAGCAGCCTGAGTCTTCAGGTAAATATAGCAGCATCTGGTCACATATTAACTTTTATTTTCTTCTTTTTTAGGAGATTATAACACAGAAGACAAAGTATTTTAATTCTAAGATATGAAAAAATTTCCAGCCTACAGAAGCAGTTTGTTCAGTACATTGTTTTCCCCAGATATATTTCCAAGGAACCCCTAAACATATATTCCAGCCAATCACCCTGTGCTAAATGAAACTGAAATAGGGTTCCCAAATAAATTCATTCATCTCTTTCTGCCACTCACCTTAGGGTGAATCTTTATTGTTGCAATGTCAGATTTCTTGTCAATGTCTTTGATGGTTGCTTCATAGGTATCTCCATTCTGTAGCTGCACTTTCAATTGTTGTCTCCCTGATATGGCATTCGTGCTTGACACCACGTGGGCATTGGTCACAATTAAACCAGAATCAGACATAATAAACCCAGATCCACTGGAAAGTGGAACATTTCGACCAAACAGAGGGTGCCTGTACAAAAAGTAAATAATTATAACTCATAAGGGAAGCATAACTTAGAGAAGATTATATTACAAATCATTTACCACCTCTCACCCTGAGAAATAACAAAACATTTGAGGACAAATATGATCCTTACAAAAATTAAACTGAAAAAACTAACAAAGAAAGGACCCTTTCCTGAAAATTACGACTGCTTTTAGTCAGGCCAGGGAAAGAGGGACCTAGTTTTTCAGACAACCTGCAGCATACTTTCCCTTTGGTTTCCAATTCTGTCTTTATAGCCTTGCTTGCAAAGGGGCTAGGTGATATAAAGAGAAGGAAGAGTAGCCCATCTGATCCCACCAGTTACTGCTTCTACACAGGAAGAAAATAACAGGAGACAGTAGGGCTGACAAATAGACTCATCCTCTAATGGGGAAAAGGGAAGAAGGAGGAACCTTAGAATCATAGAATGGTTTGGGTTGGAAGGGACCTTAAAGATCATCTAGTTCCAACCCCCCTGCCATGGGCAGGGACACCTCCACTAGAGCAGGTTGCTCAAAGCCCCACCCAGCCTGGCCTTGAACACTTCCAGGGATGGGGCAGCCACAATCTGTAGCTGAAAGGAGGAGTAAAGGAAGAGGTGATGCCCCAAGGAATCATGAAGCCCAAGTGTAGATTGGTAGGAAAAAGCATTTCCGGAAACTGAAATGACTGGGAACATAAAACAAAGGAAATGGAAAATACTAACAATGAGTAAAACCTGGTGGGAAACAACATTTGCTGCAATATAGACAGTTGAAAGACTAGCAACTGTTTAAAGTACTTTTCTCTATGAGTAATTGCTGTAATGACCTTGGATTTGTTAGGTAAACAGAAAGCACCTGGGCAGTAGAAGATGAGAAAAAGGTCCACAAACTCTTTTTTCTTCCAAGATGTGGTCCTTATTAGGAAATTGTTTGAAAATTCTGGGCTATTCAGCAGTAAAGAATTGGAGCCAATCCCAGGCAGAAGGCAGTATCCCAATTAGCGCCCAGCAGGCTGCTGGGCAAACATTTACTTATAGGGAAAGAACAATCTATCTTAAGATCTTAAACATCTTCAACTGTAACACTCTCTCAAAAGCCTAGTGACAATGTGCATAAAACTAAGTCTCAGAAAACGCAATTATCTCAATTTTGCACATTAAAAAAGCCTATTATTCAAGAAATTCTTAAGCCTATGCAAAATTAGAGTACTTCAAGCAGAAAGGTATTCAGGTAATAGAGTACGTATAATATATTCAGTAATTTGTTTTGACAGCAGGTTGGTTTGAATACTCATGTTAAACCTGCCTCCCGGGTTATTTTGAGCACTCAATGTTAAACTAAACTCCAGCTTCAGTACTGGTATGTTTGGTCAGCAAATTTAGTACATTTTTTTCATATCAGAAATCATTTCTGTGTTTAGATAGGTTACATCTGGTCAACATGCCACCTCTTAATGGTCTCTCTGCAAAATAAAATCACCTCTCATTGAAAGTGGAATAAACAACAAGGAGCTGTTTTTCCAGCTTACCTTCTGGACTTGGGGTATTTTTTTTGAGTTGAGATAATAAACATAATCCAACAAGCAATTCATTTTAGTGAAGGCTGAAGAGATCTCCAAAGATGAGACAGACTTACTTTATGGCAGACAATATATATTGTAAAGTAAAGACTGTAAACCCAAAAAATAGATCTACTAAACAGGAACAAAACACACAAATGTGTGGTTCTCTGGAGAAATGAATCTGCTGTAATGTTTCAGGGTATTTTGTGACAAAGAATTCAAAATCAAAGTTACTACACTGGAAGATATTTGTAGACCTTTGTTTAATAATGCAATTAAAGCACAAATAATTGAAAGAGTTACCTGAGAAAAAGTTCAATGTGCACAACTGCAGGTGCAATCTTTTCCACCACATCTGCTATGAAGTTGAATTTGTATCTTGGGCTGCTCAACTGTAGGTGACCTATACTAGCAGAAAGAATTGGATATGTTAATAAGACAACACCCTTTTTACCAAGAAGGCAAGATAAATACACTTTGAATTGGTCTGGTTTTCCTACTGGGATAGCTTTCAAACAGGAAAGCTGGAAAATTTCCAAAATATTGTTCAAAACTTATCCAGCAATTTGCTTGATCCTGAGAAAATGAAACATCAGCATGACTTGGCTATAAGTTCTTTTACTTTCTTGAGATGTCTACAAGGCTTGTCTGGAGTATTTTCTCAGGATAACTACTAATTATTATCCAACATGTATAGGGTCATAGGATATGTTGGAAGGGACATCAGGAGGTTTCTAGTTCAATCTCCCGCTCAAAGCTGGGTTGGCTACAAAGGCAAACCAGGTTGCTCAAAGGCTCTGTCCAGCTGGGACTTGCAAGCCTCCAAGGATGGAGGCTCTGGGCAACTTGTCCCACTGCTTCAGGTTTCAACTCATGCCCATTGTCTCGCATCCTCCCACTATGCACCACTGTAAAGAGCCTGGCTCCACCTTCCTGATAACTTCCTCATGAGCAGTTCTCCTGAAGTTCTCTCTTCACCAGGCTGAACAAGCCCAGTTGCAACGGCTTCTTCTCAGGAGACATGTCCAGCAGCCCTAAATATCCTCATGACCCTCTCCTGAATTCACTCCAGTTTGTCAACACCTTTCTTGTACTGAGGGGTCCAAAACGGGACACAGTATTCTAGATGTGGTCTAACAAGTCCCGAGTAATACAGTTGCAGCATTTGGGAACCACATTTAGAGCTCAAGTTAGGATATTTTACATTAGAAATCTGCTGTGAATTATTACATTTGCACCTAAGGCAAGGTTAATGGTTGGACTTTATGATCTTAAAGAACTCTTCCAACCTTAACAATTCTATGATTCTAAAAAGTTTTGCAAATTCACATTTAAGCTGTCACAAGGCAGCTGGGCATACCTATAGATTACCAAATACTAAGCATTCTGGTAAAAGCCAGTGTGGTATTACATTAAACAGCACTATCCACAGCACTTATGGATACCGAAAAATTCCACAGAACAAAGATCTTTGTAGAGAGGGAAAAAAGCCTACAGCATCCTGGCTTCTAATGTCACAACATTGTGGACTCTAACATCACAAAATCACAAAGCAATAATACTGTTTGTGCTAGAATATCATACGTATCTGGAATCCCTAATAGACGGGGACGTATGTTAAACATATGCTAGGGGACAAATCACCACACTCAAATAGCGATCTCTCATATTCACAGCCTGATGCTCTAAAATTAACTATGGGATCTAAGGGAGAGAGTAAACAAGTTGTAATCAGATGCCGCGATAACATTTTTTTGGTTTTTTTTTGTTTTTTTTTTTTTCAAATCTGATCCAACAGCACACTGTTTATCTCAGGAAATAGAACTCTTTTTCTGCCATTTAGTCAGGATGCAGAGGCTCTAAGTTCTAATTTCTAAACAATATCAACTCCTCAGAAACGACACTTTGCGCCGTCATGATTTGCTCTCATAATGATGAACGATGAGCTTACTCCACAGTAGCTCATGTTCCAAGTTGACACTGGTCTTATAGTTCTAGAATTGCCTGTCTCTAGATCACACAATATAATAATGGGTCGAGACACAGATTCTGTCTTTTGAAAGTATGTTCTTTTCTTTCATCAGCTGCCCTTTATCCAAGTCTTTAAAAGTAAAATAGGTGGAGGCATCACACAAAAGCAAAGATACAGAGAAAAGAGAGACAAGTTTAAAAGACTTCTGATACATTTTAGTATTCTGCGGAGTTCTTAATTCAAAGATCATTTTCACCAATCCTAATCTACAGGTGTTTTACTGACCATTAAACCTTGTAACTTGTAAATTACTTGGGATGAATGTAAAGATTACAGCACAATGGAGACTAAACTTTTTTTACAAGCAAGGCATCTCACTGACCTATTCTATTGTAGTCTTTGAATGAATTCATAAGACAGTGGGTGACAGAGAACTAGTTGGTAGAGTTCCTATTGTGAAAACTTTCTGAGAGACTATAAAGTGCTAAAGCACTGACAAAATCAGAAAGCGAGAGGCCTCACATCATATAGCAAAGGCAGGAACTTATGGAACAGACACAACACTGGTACCAAGGAAGAAAGTATTGAAGAAACCAGATCAAGACAATTAGGCATCACTCCATAGAAGTCCGTGAGCTCTTTTTCCTGTTACTGGAAACCATGCTTACATTTAGCAAGCTAAATTTATATGATACGGTATAAACAGAAGGAACAACTTGGCAGGATTAGACTCTGTCTATTATTTTTATGTACATTCTCATGCACTCTGAAAAATCCCTCTAACCAATTGAACGTGCTTGTATCAGTACTTAGTTTAAAAGAGACACCCCAAAGAGGAATCGCAGAGGACAGTCAAATGTAAGCACAATATACTGTTATTTATTTTGCTTACTGGGTCACTGAAGATATACCTTTCCTTCAGTTCACAAGCAGCTTGCCTGATTATGCCTTTCACATCTACTAATATGATTTTGAATGCTTGCATACAGAACAGCACTCACTGACAGGACATAACATTATCTGCACATTTATCTTAATAGAAATGACTATCCATCTATGAAAGACAGCATAGAATTGGGGGGGGGGGGGGAAGCGTGGTGAATACAGGCTTTTAGTTGGTGTAAATCTGCATAGCTCTATGTCAGTCAGGGCAACTAAATCCCTCTGCATCCGCTGAGTGCTGAACTCTTCTGTCCCTGCTGAATGGCACAGCACTGCACACAGCCAAAAGCAGAGGCGGGCACCTGCCAAAGAACTCAGTTCTGCACAGCTCCTGACTAGCCACCAGGGAAACATCATGGGTGGCAGTGGCTTTCCAGGTAAGATTTGGGCTAGACAGAGAGAAAAAGTCTGAAAGACACAGCACATGAGAGTAAACGTGGAAAGAGTGGAAGAAAATAAAATGCAGAAATACAGTAAAATACAGTAAAACTGAAGCAAAGCTTGTCTTCTTTCCACACCATAGTGAAAGCATTTCTTAGTCTGAGCAGAAGTCCAGAACACCTCTGTTGGGAGACAGAAGACAAGAATACTCCAACCTGAAGGAGAATCCAAACCTGCACTATATATTAAAAGGAAAGTTGAAACAAAGGAGAATAGAGAATAAAAGATGCACAAGCTTTGTAAAAAAAGTGTAGCTGAAGATCTACTGGCCTGATTAGAGATGAGCTGCTCTTACCAGTGTGTGGTGGGGACTAATATTGGTGAAAACTGACTTTCAAAGTTGAGATGCCTTCATAGAAGCTGATCTCTCTTGAATCATTTTCTGCAAGCTGGAAGTGATGGGAACCTTTAAATACATTATATGACATGCCAGGAACTCAAACCGTGGACTTGGATGATGTCACTGCAAACTAACATTTACTCTCACACATACAGCCCTATTTAAGGGAACTGAAATGTTGGCTATTAATAATAACATTTTAGTGAATAATTATCAAACTGTTGGTTTTCACCAGAAGTTCTCATTATACTTTAAAAGGGAGAAATTGCAGCCTGAGAAACTGAAGGAAGCAATATCCAACACTGTACACTGTGAAGGAACCCCTGGGAAACAAATGTTGTAACTGTAGCAGCACAATCGGGCCTTTATTTTACACCTTCAAACTACCCTTTTAATTTGCATTACTTGGTAGACACTCGCTGCTGCTGCTAGTGTTCTTTCTAAAACACAAAATTAAACACGTGTCATTTTCTTTCTTCCCCCCTTCCTGCCAGACACTCTTGCTGCCTTGCAGAGATTCACGCAGCTCTCAGACCTCTGCTGGACTGGGACTGCAAAAGCTCTGCGCTTGCAGCAGATTTGTGGATTTTGACCTCTTGACCTACTGAGATTTGCCACGTTATTTTTTCAAAGGTCTCTCAATAACATCCATTATTTTTCATGTCATTACTGCATGTTCAAAATCATCTCACACTCACTAAAGCTAATTCATCTTGGCAAAAAGCCGTAATTTAATCCAATTAGCTCTCTGTTATATAACCAAGATATCAAAGGTTCTGCAGCCAGGTTGTACTTGAAGCAAAACCAAATTTATTCTTTGAGTCTTTAGCTGTCTACACGTTTCTTAACCAAAAGAATTAGATTTTCCCAATCTTCTCCACAGCCACAAATCAACCAGATTTTCAATAGATCTGAACCCTCATCCTATCATTTCAATTAAGTGATTAGATGGTCAGAAGCTCTCCAGCTCCTCTCACAGAACACTCAAAATCTAGATTTGGATCTAAGTGCATAAACTAGAGTTCAGATTGTTTTGTAAATTTGATCTTACATTTCCAGCTCTATGGAATCCAACTCCATTGGATTTACATGGCTAAAGCTAAGTGTCTGTCAGATAGGGGTATCCTTATTACTTAACTTTAGACTTTTCTTGGGTAGTAGTGTTATCTACAGGCTATGAGTTAATTTCATAGGGTTTTATTTACTTTCTTGCAGAGACAACAGACCCACTCCAATCTCATTAACACAGCTGTAAATCAGGAACGGCTCCAACAAATTTGGAGAGTTAACCTAGTATAAAGAGAACTGAAAAAAAAAATTTCAGCAGAAATAAATCATCATATCCCACTGAAGACAATAAAGCTAGACCCATTTACATTTGTGAAAGACTGAACGTTTCTGAATATCTGCCAACTTACTCCCTGTAGAATTAAATCAAATCACATTCAATGCTTTCTTAAAGACACTATGTTGTATTAAAATCCACAATTTCATATTCATTAAGAATTTTGTGAGCCTGGGAAACTCATTCTTTTAAGGCTGCTCCCTCGTCTCCCTTTCAAAACCAGCTTCAGAGAAGATCTGTGTGTTCAGCAAAATTATTATGTCTAAGGGAGGACTGCAACCTGGCAGATCTGATCACCAGGGATAAACACTGTCCCTACTGTGCTTTCATGGAAAGAAATGAAAGACAAATAAAAGATTATAATGTCTCTGCTTAAAAAACAGAAACATCTGCTGGAAACATAGGTTCATGGGCAGCTTTTCTGATGAATTCAGCATTAAGATCAAGTTGCATAGCTGTGCACTGACCATAAAGCCTTGGTGAGTTTAATGCCACATTATGGTTTAGGCAACTTGTTTATACAATGGATGTCTACCCTGCCCAGATGAAAACAATGTGGTGAACCAACAGCAAAGGGGTTTTCCTGTGCAGACGGAGATGGACCAGCACAACCCTTCCAGCACAGACACCTCGCTGCTTCACTGACTTCCAATGCTTCTTATTCCTCCTTCCCAAGAGACTCTCGTAAGGAGACGCAAGGAGAACCTCTCTTTCCTGTTAACTATCCTGTAGGAAGCAGTGAAGTACTACACTCTGAATATTTACCGAACACTGTACAATATTCATCCTCACCTGCAGGAACTCAAAACAAACTCAGACGTAAGGAAAACAATCAGTAGAGGAATGTGACTAGAGTTTGTGTTTCCAGCCAGTACCTTGCAGTGCATTTCCCTAAATACAGCTGGAGGCAGCTGTAAGGCTTTGATGACAATAATACCAGTAGGAGACTTCAGTATCTCTTGCTGGGCCAATTTCTCAGAATGCAAGTAACGATATGCTCAGTTGTTGCTCTGTGTCTTTAAGGTTATGTACAGGCATACTCCAAACACCCCACGTGGAACTGTGTGCAACGACTCTGCTCATGCATTACCCATATTT
The DNA here is from genome assembly GCA_026546715.1 of Gallinago undulata. NCBI lineage: Eukaryota > Metazoa > Chordata > Aves > Charadriiformes > Scolopacidae > Gallinago > Gallinago undulata. Next base: position 50,720,705 of record JAOTQQ010000032.1, read on the forward strand.
CAAACATTTCTTTTAGGGAACTGAACTTTTAGGCTTATATCTTGCAAGATTTGTCTGACATGACTGAGGCTTTATATCATGATCGCTTTTTGAGAGCAACTTCAGCTAAACAAGGTAGGACAGACATTCTCGGGCAGAACTCTGCAAAGGATGAGTGTCAGAGCCAATGTACCTGCTTTCTGTAATTTCTTTCCTCATAAGTTTTCTAAGCAATCTTATTATTTTCTTTGTTGCAGTGGCAAAACAGCGCCCATATTTTTTTTAAACAAAAATAATTATTTGTTTGCACATCCTCAGTGAGAAAACACAAATCCTTCAACATCTGAACTGTCTTCACAGAAGCCATTAGTAAAATAACATTGCAGGGAATTATTAACTGTACTAAGAATGCTGTACTGCGAGATCATAAACAGCCCTTTGTGCAAGAGTTTGACATATATTACCCATAGATTGCAGGTGACCTTGTGAATCCTTTGAGTGAGAAGCTTGACACTTTAATAGGTTGATACATGGCATTGTTAAAACTTAAATTTCTGCAGTGGGAATTAAGGTTCTGTAAGAACGGGTCTTTGATTACAGAGGTTGTCTTCCATAAACATTTATGCCATTACTTACACGCTGGCCTGAAACAGCTTGTCTTTCTCACAGTAGGTGACAGAAGGCAGGAAGAAACTAGATGTTTCAGAAAATGCCCATATATTAAGGTTGAAGAGGAAAAAAAAAAAAGAAATATTTGCAGCATAAAGTTTAAATTTGCCTAGGAGTTCTGCAGCCTGTTCCTATTAGTACCTCAGAGAAGTCTGTGGGTCTGCTCAGATGCATAAGGCTAACTGTATGAAAGTATGGGCACACTGAAGAACATCAATAATCAAGTTCCTGTATCTCCATGCAGTACATACCCCTTTAAGAACACTGTATCTAAACTTGCAATTTGGTATGGTGTTCTTCAAGCTAATCCAGGCTTTCAGCAAGGAAAAAAAAATATTTAAAATTCTGTCAATTTTAGAATTATCACTCAGTCATCCTGGGCACCTCTTTCCTCCCTTTCTGCACACTACTACTCCTTTTTCATTCATCCTCATTCACCAGACTTCTGTCACCAAGAAACCACAGCTATCTCAGTTTATCACATCCAGATTCTAACTTAGCATCAGCATAATTAACTGGAAATGGACAGGAGTACACATTTCAAAAGCTGCTCCTCAGGGTCAGGCCATTTTCAGAACATGCAATAAGTCACACTATGTAAGGCTACTGTTATCTGAGATTGTTTTAATATATGCATGGTAAAACTGGATTTGCTTCATAACCAGCTTAGCCCTTCAAACTGAGTCATCTGAGGCCAGATTTCTTTCAAGAACAGGGAAAAGAGAGAAACTCGACAGTAATTTTAAACTGTCGACTTTCCTCTAAACCTCTCATTACAGCCATTGCATGTTATTGTTTAAAAAAAAATAAAAAAAATACCATAATTGAGTTCTATTCCTGGCTCAACCACCAACTCAGTCTGACCTTGGGCAAGACACTCGGTTTCTTTGAGCTTCAGTTTATGCAGCTGTAGAATTGAATAAAAGAAATTAAAACTTAACAGAGAACCAGATGCTTCATCTAAGCAGAGGCTTTCTGGGACAAAAAATAAAGCCAAAATAAAGTGAACGCTAAAATAGTTGCTTGGGAAAAAAAAAAAGTTACCTCTACCTCACAACTCCAAATTCCTAAGCCTATTAACAGTCGATTCAGGAGGATTCCTTAAAGAAAATGTCATATATACCAAACCCCAAGCACTCAGTAAGCCCTTAGATGCAGCTAACTCACTCATTTTGGTTAAACATTCTGATTATTTCATGTGGATCAGTTCCAACCAAGTATTAGGAGTACTAAAGCTGACGTGAAAAGGAACAGGCAAACAGCAATTTATAACTACAAAATACTGAAGAGACAGATCATTGCAGCTCCAGGCTGGCATCTGGAGCAATTCTTGGCTTTGACAAGATACCCCTAAAGAAACTCCAGGAATATCACTTGACCTCCTCCCTCTCTGTACCACAGTCTACCTTCTCTCAAGAGCAGGATATATGAAAGATCCCCTATTCACAGAAAACCTACAGCAGGTAACCCTTTTGCCTCTGATTCTTCCCAATAATTTTGGCAAGTTTGCTGTCTGTGAATAGAGAGGACAGTTAGTAGTTCACTTGACATAATGGAAACATTTAAAACTCTGGTATGCATATGGCTTGTCTTTCCAGGAACACTGAGAAAGGTAACAGAAGCAAACCCTTAAAATAATTTATCAGTAAGTATGTGAAAAAGATATTATCAACACTAACACTTCCATAAAGTGACTCATTTTAATACTAAAAAGAAAGTAATTACCAACTTAAGTGATTAATAAACTTTCTGAAGGTAAACAAACCATCAAGCCTGAAGTTGCCATAGCAAATCCCAATATCCAAGGAAAGGGCTTAGTACGTTGCTGCAAAGATAAGACCATTGGATAACCTCAGTGTCAATATTTTAAAACATTAAGGAGGTTTGCAGGCATTTCTTCCCCACTTCAGACTCTCCAAGACTACAGAATTTCTCATGAAAAGAAAAGAAAAGAAAACAAGCAAAAGGCTGTGTTTCAGGTGTTTTATACACTACTTGGTGCTTTTTCTGCCCTGCTGGAGCTACATGGCTTTAAGAGGTATTTTCTGCCTGCAGATGCCCGTCAGGTGAATCCAATTAACCTCCCACACACCACCTGGGAAGGCTCCAGAGCACAAGGGCTCCCTGGACCACATTCTGCTTGTGTGGGTGTCAGTGTGCTGGGTCTGCAGTGCAGCCTGCGTGGGTGATGCCACCCGAACGCCTCAGCAGTGAGTACCAACATTACCCCACGGAGGTGGCATTGGCAGGACGAGAGCAACCTTGTGCTGCCGGCCGGCCAGCGTGCCCTGCCTAGAGAAGGCTGAGGATGCTGCTACCGCCCTGCCCCGACGGACCAGCGCCTTCCACCGGGCTCGGCTCCGCTCTGCGCCGTCCAGTGCGTTCCCCTCCGGCTGCGGCACCCGCTGCCAGGCTGCCGAGGGCACACCTTCCCAAGCCTCATCCGAGACCTCTGGCCGGCGCGGAGGGTCACCGAGGGGAAAGTTTTACTAGTTCAGGAAGGACCTGAGCGCACCTTCCCCACGCCGCAGCCCACGGGGGGGGGGGTGGGGGGCACAGTGCCCTCGCCTTGCTGCCGCTTCCAGCCCCTGGAGCCGCCGGGCCTTCCCAGGCCGCTTTTTTTGAGCCCGGCGCCCCTGCGCTGCCCACCCGCCGCCCTCGGCCCCGGCCATGCTCCTACCCGATTCGCAGGCTCCCTTCTGGACCTGGGCGACGGCGGGCAGCCCGTGCTGCAGCGCCTTGCGGCTCACGGCCTTCAGCTGGCAGATGTTGTCGTAGGTCCGGCCGTCGCTGCCGCACACCTGGGCGCTGAGCTTGCATTGGCAGACCCCCTTGGCGAAGCGCTTGCCCATGGGGTAGCGGCAGTCGAGGCTGTCCCCGCAAGGGGGGTCCTCCTTGCGGCCGCAGGAGTCCCCCTCGCCCGCGGCGCAGATGAGGCAGCAGTTGCAGCGGTCGGGGACGTAGCCGCTGGGGCAGCTGGGGCTGGGGCACTTGGAGACATCGCAGCGGGTCGGGCACTTGGCGCGGGCGGCCGAGAGCTCGGCGGCGCCCGGGCTGCAGCCGAGGGAGAGCAGGAGCAAGGGGCTCAGCAACGACACCCGCATCCTCGGCGGGCTGCGGGCGAGCGGCGGAGAAGGGGTGCGAGCCCGCCCGGCCCGAGCGAGGGGGGGGAGGCGAGGAAGAAGGTGCGATCGCCGTGCGGCGAGGGAAAGGGAAGAAGTCGGGCTTTATGCACACACGGGCGGGAAAAGGGTCTTCTGCCCCGAGCAGAGCTTCTGCGGGCGGAGCGGGAAGGAGCAGCAGACGGAAGGCAGGAGGCTATAACGCCGCGGAGTCGAGGCCGGCTCAAGCCCGTCCCGGCTCAGCTGCTGGCAGGGCTGAGGCGCCGAGCCATGGCCGAGCTGCCGCGCAAGGTGAGCGCCGTCCGCAGGCGGCCGCGGGAAGCAAGGAGGGACGGCGCCGGGCCGAGCGGCAGCGTTATATGTGGGACGCGCCGCCGGCAGCTCCGCGCCGGCAGCCAGGGGCAGGCCCCACCCCGGCCGGGGAGGGACGGCTGCCCGCGGGCGGGCCGGGGAGGGGAGGGCCCGGCTGAGGGGAGCCCGCGGGCGGGGAGGGCCTGGCTGGGCCGGGCCGGGCCGGGTCGGGTCCCCGCGGGCGGGCAGAGAGGGGAGGGCCCGGCTGAGGGGAGCCCGCGGGCGGGGAGGGCCTGGCTGGGCCGGGCCGGGCTGGGCCGGGCCGGGTCGGGTCCCCGCGGGCGGGCAGAGCGGGGAGGGCCCGCTCCCCTCAGCGGGAAGGTGCCGCCCGTCTGCTGGTAACTCACCGCCCCGAGGGGAGAAGGGCCGCGGGTGGGCCCGGCTGAGGCGTTTCCACTCGACGCCAGCGGCTGCGGGCGTGCAACATGGGTAAAATATCGCAAATATATCCAGGTAAGAGAATATATGTTAAGAGAGCAGTTGTGACCTCCACGAATGCCGGGGGACTGAAAGCCAGCAGCCCTTTTTGGCTTCCCTCATGCTCATCTTTAATGTTGTCGGTGTTAATAAGGCCATCTGTTGGCGCTGCCGCCAAAGGGTTGGGCCCCTGCCAAAGCGTTGGACCCAACAGCACTTGGACATGGATCCCCTTTTGCAGGTGACGAAGCAGAGACACAGGGACCTGAATGCAGAATCACAGAACAGTTAGAGTTGGAAATGACCTGAAACATCGAGTTCCAACCCCCCTGACATGGGCAGGGACACTTCCCACCAGACCAGGTTGCTCAAAGCCCCATCCAGCCTGGCTCTGGTAGCCACTCATTCCTACGTGGCATCGTGACAAGTGGTACAACCTATTTTGCAACAGCCAAAGGGGATCCACTGGGCTCCCCGCTGCCATTTACTTCAACAAAATACTTCGTAGCTTCTGTATAATGTTAATTGAAAGTATTGCCAAAGTCTTAATTTTTGATGTCCATATTTTTGATATTATTATTTGGGGGCTATTATTAATCACAAAGTGTTCAGTAACACTGTGAGGTAGAACAGGTCATCTGTTGAGCTCTATTAACTAGTCACCCACACGGACTTGTGTGAGCCATCCTTATCAACAAAACATTTGCTCTGAGGTAGCAACTAGTCCTAACTTTCAAATTAATTAGTCTAGATATGGATTGAGCTGGCTTCCAGGGAGGTTAAGCTGACTCAAGGAGAAAGACCTCTGACCAAGGGACTTTACCAAACTTGGCAAGTCCTACTTGCTGCGTTTGACACTTCCAACCTTGACTTCTGCCTGCAGTTCCTCCTTCCCTCTTTTTCATGCAAGGGATAAAACTCCTGCAAGGAGCCCTCCTCAGGCTTTCTCCTGATGGGATCCCATGAACGAGGTTTAAGTAGGCACTATTTGCTGACCAGCTGCATCTGGCTATAGGGTCATAAAAAGGGAGAAATTATGGTCCTGTTTTCTAATTAAGGACCTCTTGAATGCAGTAGACAGCATCCAGAATCCCCTGCTATGGTTAGTGTTTTGTTGTTCCCTCTGTTACAGTGACAGAGTTGGTCCGATACTGGATTCTCCAAACAGCTGCAGTCTCACTTATGGAAAAACAAGCTAGCAACATTACATGTCTTGTGATGAGAAAACTGTAATATTTTGCTGTAGAACACATCTTGACACTTTTTTGAAAGGTAAGAGCTACTAAATAACTTTATTTATAGAGCAGTATCTAAAATGTGAAAAATGTCTATGTTTTGGTAAAACCTTGCCCTTTAAGGAAACAGGACACTAATAAAAATGAAGAGTGTTAGGTCTGAAACATGGATTGGAGAGAAACAAGAGCTCTGTGTGTAGGTAACATGAACATTTTCATTATTTATGATGACAGTTACAAGGAAGAGGTTGGGGAAAATGTTTCAAATTACAAATAGCAGTCTGTGAGTTACTGCTGTTAGGCTACAGAATCTTTCATAGCTCTATTGGTATTCCTATTAGCTGTCTCTTTCTGTAGTCACACTTGAAGACTTCAAACAGAATATAGGAAAACAGGGTGAATATGGACAGATAAATACAGCAACCTTAACTGGAGAGTTTGCAGTCTAGGATGAGTTTAAGGAGTTTCATGGAATCTTTCATAAGCTCATAAGATGAGTCTGCATCTTGTTAATTTAAAAAATCTTATTAATTGAAAAAAAAATCTGAAAGTTATTTTCTGCTGACTATTGTCTTGTAGCCAAAATAAGACACAACATAATTTCTCTCAGATAAACGTATATATAAGATTGTCACTGCTAGGACTGGGTATTAATTATATTCTGAGGGGTGCTGATCAGGCTCCTGTTTATTATAGGAGACAAAACAAGAACTATAAGGGATACCTCTGTCTCTGCAACCAATTTTTTTTTTCTTTCAAAATTCATTATTCCAAAAAAAGACAGTGATGCAGACTGTAAGGCTAGCAAAAAAAATGAAAGTCATGCCAAGTATTGGGTGTTCTTCTTGGGAATAGTGAGTAAGAGGTTTCGTGGCTCAGTGCTGTTTGTTGAATACCTTTCACTAGAATTTGAATTAATTCAAAATTCAAATGTGACACTAAAAGCTATTTAAATGATAGCTCATTCAGTAATAGTTCTCCATCACTTGGAAAAATAACTGTTTCATGGGTTCTGAATCACCTCCGTCTGGTGGAAATGGTGCTTACTGCATAGCTGGAAGGGAGGTGCCTCAAGACAAATCCTAAGCAATGCAGGAAATGTTACTGGTGACTCAGTGGGTATCTGTCTTCTCTCTTGAGGGCCAAATTGAGATTTTATGCAAGTCCCCAAAGACAGTGAAGCCTATAGTTGCCATGTCCTTAAGAGTTGGAGTTTGCTCTAAAACCTACCTACTGCATTCCAAACCCTTTTCTTCCCTTTTTTATGATGAGAAATAAGTTCTTGTTGGCTTTTTAGGAAGTTAATTTTCCTGTTGTGCCTGCTGTTTGCATCTCCTGGTGTACAGGCAGGGCAGGTTTATGGTCCCTGGCTGTTCCTACTTCTGCCTGGCTGCGTATGTGTCATCAGAGCCATGAGTGCTGGTCTCCTTTGTGCTGTGTAGTCCACACAGCCATGACAGAGAAGTAGGTTAGCACATGGCACAATACAGAGTTAATAGCAAAATGATGCCTTAGTGCTGCAGTGGGGATCTATATGCTGCTGGTAAAGGAAGTGCCATTTGGATGATGTCTAAATCTAAATTTACGACCCCATAACCATTAAAATGCATACTTAATTGCTTGAGTATATGAATATTTTCCACTCTGTCTTGTCCCAATCCAAACTGGGTAATTATGTATCAGTTGATTTAAATCTCTACATCTCTCTCTCTCAGTTTAAATCACAGAGTATTCTAATTCATGCAGTCCTATTATTGTGTGCACACATCTCCGTGTGCGCATATGTGTTATAAGTTTCTTTGGAGTGAATTTCTATATAATTCAAATTTCTTGTTATTGTTTCCTTAATATGGTTAAAGTTCAAAAACATTCACTTCTGTTACAACCTCGCTATACAAACTGTGTAAGTTAAAGACCACTCTGACCTCGCCATTGAGGTCTCTAAATTAGGAGCACATGTTTAATATTCATCCTCAGTTCCTCGTAGGAGTATTTTGAAAAGCAATCCAAAGGACACTTTAAACTGAAGTAAGAAACACTGATTATTTATCAGATTGTCTGCATCTCATTTCCTGAACTAAACAGCTAAAGTCTGTTTGCGCTCCTGACATTGCAAGTCTCACAAGCTGATCCAAGAGAACATCTGTCAGTTTGTTTTCAAGACTGGACATTGCAGAAGAAAAGAAGGGGTGGGAGGGGAAATAGACTTTCACAAACACAACAGCTCAAGGAAAGTGAGAACTTTCTCAGCTGCCTTCATAAGCCAGGCAAGCTGTGCCTTAGAGATACACTTTGTTTTCCTTTTTTCTCCTTCCTTAACAGTAGCTGAAAAGCAGAGGTGATTTTTCTTCTCTGTGTTCTGCTCAAACTGATTCCAATAAATAATTTTAGGAAGTGTTAATGAATCTAAAAATGTATTGCAGAAATACTCTTACAGTGTACTGAAAGCAAATTAAAAAACCAAGAGCTTGTTTTCTTCTAACATGAGACACAGCTACTCTGAACCCATTGCAGTTGATGCAAGAGAAGAAAGGTAGGCTTTTGGCACAGAGACAGGATTATTTGCAGGAAATGCCACAGCCTGATCTGTTCTTCACTCTGTTTCTAGCCAAAAGAACAGTTAGTGTTGGTATGTTTAAGGGGAGGAAATTCAGGAAATTCAGACTGTTAATAACAGAACTGGCCTAGGAATCAAATGCTTTAAATTCCGCCACAGTCTTTACGAACCTTTTTCTACCTGTAGTAGGGGGAATTGTATCTCAAACTTCATCATTAAATGTAAGGTCTGCAGTGAAAAGGTAAGTGTATATTTGAGCAGGTGTATGGGAACAAAAAGAGAGTCTATTTTTTTTATTAGAAAGTACTGGTTATTAAAAAGAAAGGTTTCCAGAGGAACAAAGCATGACAACTTGTGTTTGGAAGAGCCTTTTGATGTGTGAGGGTACCTATAAGGAGAGAGGGGTAGATCTGGTCAAAGCGTGTGTTTGAAGAGGAAAGAACAGAGAATGATAAAGAAAAGGCCTGTTTGGTTTTCCCCTCTATGAGATCCAAGAACCAAAATTTCAGTATTATTTCTGAGCTGTAAAAGGTTTAGATTTAATTCTCTGATCTTTCTGGTTAAGAGCAGGGACTTGGATTTGGTCTTTTGGTGTTGCAGGTTCTGTCCACTCTGGAAGATTCAGGTTTTTTATGTAGTGTTAGAAGCCTTAGTTTTATGCAAAAGCAAAAAGACAAATATCAAACCCATTGCTGAATGCAGGTTTCCTGCTTTGCAGCCCACCCTCCTGTCGGGTCTTCTGGACCGTTGCCATTAATTTGCCACAAATATCATGTGAAGGGCCATTTTGCAAGAGCTACCAGGTCTGAAGCTGCAACATGCAAGATCAGCCAGCTGCTGAGAGGGGTTAGGTGGACTAGGCCACTGCTCAGCAGGATACCTAAGTTTGTAGTTCTCTTAAAATACTGCTGTACTGTTCTGTACCTCCTATCAGCTCTCCAGAGAGAGGCACTGTGGCACCAGATGCTCTCAGTTCAGTGTGTGGGGGGCTATCTGCAAGAAAGAGAAATTTACTTCAATTCAAAACGTGCTTCTGTGGGTTCTTCAGACAAGACATGTAGCCAGAGCCACACCGCAGTCTGCTCTAGCTCATAGGTTTTTGTGTGTGATTCAAATTTGTTGAACCAACAGTCGCGTGTAAATGATCATGAGCTGTAGAAACTCCTTATTCTTGGAGTTTGGCTATAGTGACTCAGAGAAAAAACATACAAATGTAAAAGGGATTTTGCTTCTCTCTGGTGCGTGCTCTGCTTTGCTGTTGAGCAGCTGCCTAGAATCTCAAATAACCTCATCCCAACTTATGTGTCCCTGTGAACAAAAATATATATATATACACTGCAAGATTCTGCCACATGCATTAAAGAGTGGAAGGGAATGGAACAGATCACTTGGAAGGGATCTAGAGCAATCAGCTAGTATAACTGCCTGACCACAGGGCTCACCAAAAGTTAAAGCAAACTATTAAGGGTCTTGTCCAAATGTCTGTTAAATACTGACAGGCTTGTGGCATCCACTACCTCTCTAGGAAGCCTGTTCCAGTGTTTGATCACCCTCTCAGTAAAGAAAAGCTTCCTAATGTCCAGTCTAAACTTTCCCTGGCACAGCTTGGAACCATTCCCACGCATCCTATCACTGCATTGTGGGAAGCTGAGGACAGCAATGACATTGACCCTCGGCTTCTATTTCTCCAAACTAGACAAGCCCAGAGTCCTCAGCCGCTCTTCATAGGACATGCCTTCTAGCTTTGTCATCAGCTTTGTTGCCCTCCTCTCGACATACTCAAGGACCTTCACATCCTGCTTAAATTATGGGGCCCAGACGTGTATACAGTACTCAAGGTGAGGCTGCACCTACACTGAATACAGTGAAATAAAGAAAGAGGAATGAATTTGAATAGAATGAGTTAAAGGGAAAGAATCACTTTTAGAAATTTTCTACTCATCTGGGCCTAATGCGTTTCACCTTAGGATGCTCTTAATGAACTGTCAAAAGCAACCTGGAAGTGCAGTTCACAGTAAAGTGAAAATAAAGTCAGCTTATAAACCCCCAGAAGACCATAAAGTGCACCATGTCTCACAAATCTAATTCCATCTATAAGAGACTAATAGAAATTGTAGTCTGGGTAAAAGCTGTGGATGTCATATAAATACATGCTGACATCATTAATAATTTTTTATGCTGTCTAATAACATTTTTCTAAGCAAACAAATTAAAGCCTGTGTGAAGCCTCATGATGTATAACCTACTGGAATTCTGCTGTCCAAAAAAAGTCATCAATCCCTCATAGTCTACCTGAAATTATGTCAAGCATTTCCATAGGAATATCTCCTGAGCCCAACACTCAGGGCTTATTATAACTGCTGCTGGCTGCAAGACAAAAGAATAGAAAAATTGAAATTTAAAATGATTTTTTTACATGGAGAAATGTTCCCTATAAATAAGGTGCAATTCAATAAGGATAAGCGCAAAGTACTACACTTTGGCACAAGTAATGAGCAGTCCAGTAATGAAACAGGGATTGACTGGTTTTGTACAGTTCTGCATACAAGTTTTTGAGCTTTTGAGACATGGTCAGCCTACACACTGAGGGGAAAAAATCATACCAAAACCACCCAAGCCTCTTTCTCTTGTTGAAATACATAGAACGTTTATAAATCTTACAAGAAAAACAACCTCAAATTTCCTCTTTCCTCACTGTGGTAATGTCTCAGTTGGAATTCTGTTCTTCAGCTTGCATTTCCCACTTCAAAAAAGATGTGAATCAGTTGGAGTAACTTTATTAGAGGTTTAAAATATAGAGGTTTAAAAATATGCCTTACAAGCAAAGCTTGAAAGATCTGAAATTGTTTAGTCTAAAGCAAAAGAAGACAGAATACGGACATGATAAGAGCATTCAAATATGTAAAAGGTTGCTGAAAGAAGGGGTAACAAGCTGTTCTTCCTGTTCACTGGGGTAACTCAAGAAGGAAAAAAAAGACTCAAGATGATGCTAGGACACTTTAGGGCTGATGTTACAAAAATCTTTTTAAATGTAAAAGGACTGATATTTTTTACATATAAAGATAGCAAAGCACTGAAACTGAGTTTTGTGGAGAGGTTGTGGAATCTCTTTTTTTTTTATTTAAAAGCCTTCTAAGACAGATAGTTTTTGTTCAGAAATTGCTTAGAAAGAACTGATCATGCCTTGGGTAGCTAAGATCTTGAGCTCCCTTCCTACTTTTCTTCTGATTTTGTGTCCATAATTCAGACAATCTGCCTGATAAAAGATTATATAATCAGATAGCAGAAGTCCTAAAATGAATTTAGGAAGCTCACTCAGAATTTCAAGAAAAAAAAAGAAAGAAAGAGATGGATTAGAATTAGAGATGAAGAAGTATTCAGTTAAGGCTATTGGGGACTAGTGGTTTCAGTAGTGTGATAAAACCACAAGGCAAAACCCAAGTAGAAATACAATGAGACTGAAAGTGAAAATGGTTGTACAGCTAGAGTTCAAGGTCTAGGGATGATCAGAGGATAAAGTGCTGGGAACTGGGAGATCAAAGAGAAATATATAACAGATGGGAGGGTGAGGGAAAGAGAAACATTTCCTCCAGCTGGCATATATTATCTCCTGGAAGGATTGGCAAGATTCTCTACTGTTGCCAAGAGGAGGATGTGCTGTGAAGAGAGGTATACCAAGTGTATTTTATTAAATTCTATTCAGCGAGTAAGAAAAGACTTCTTGTAAATGAGTTACTCTTATAAATGTGCAAATTCCATGTATTAATCCAATGTGCTCCCTGTGTACTATCATTATTGGTGTCACTATGTGGTCAGTGTCTAACTATGGGTATTCTCTAAAACATCACAAGATCAACCTCCTTCTGTCTTCCATCTCTTCCCTAATTATTCTTGTTTATTCCATCCCATATTCTGTGACTGTTTTTTTCCCTTGCTGGCAGAGTGTCAATGTTCAGAGGCCTGCAGATTTTATGAATCTTTTTATGGTGGCTTGGCGTTGTAGAAGGGTGGTATGGATGTCACTGGATGTCAGCCAGTCTTTTTCTGAGAGGGTCTGCACAGAGGGTGCCAAGAGGGATGAGGACTGGAAGGCTGAAATAGCATTATAGAATTGATTGCAGAAACAAATATAGAATTAATTCTAGAAATCAGAGTAAAAATTTATGAGGAAAACTTTATTCTGCTTAATCCATGAAAGGACAAATTGTTCAGTTTCACTTGGAAAAGTTTAGGGGATTTGCCATAAAATGGTCCCTGCCTAGGGTACACAAAAAGTTAGTATATGACCAGTTGCTTTTCTCATCAAATTTATCTAATTAAACAATCAGTCCAAAGGCAATGGTTTTAGAAATATTGCTGACCTCAAGTTTTCAAACTCCTGAGCCTTTTTCTTACTATGAATTTAAAAGTTAATAATCTATATTTTGTTTCTTTTTATTATCTTCCTTTTATAAGCCTATGAGTTGCGGTTTTGAGCTTCCCTCCATAAAATGAGAGCTAGAAAATTGTTTTATTATGGAACGGAGACTGTCAAATTATTGCGGTAGTTAATGTTTTAAGAAAAACACCACATTTTCAAAATTTGCCATAAAACTACAAGAGTCGGAAACTTTGATTTAAGTTAGAGTTCTAGAACTTGAAGGTAACTAAAACTACTTCTGAGGAATTAAAGGGCAACAGAAGTACAATGGAGAAAATTATAACGCTGCCTGAATTTTCCCTTTGAAGGATGAACGATGACAGGAGAGAGGGTCTAGCAGAAAACTCAAAAGCCAGGTTTGGAGAGGTTGATAGGATGAGTGAAACATGAAGTAGAGAACAATGGGTCAAGTGTGGAGAAGATAAGAACATAAACGTGATCTTTCCAGATCGGTCCAAAGGGCCAGTCTCCTCTCGCTTATGGTGACTTACAACAGATCCTTGGAGAAGAATAGAGGAATTCTGAAGTGACACTTCTCACGCTGGAGGGTGCTGTTGATTTGGAAGCAGCAGTTTTCCCACATCCTGCTACCACTGCTATGTTTTAAACTGGAACTCTCCACCTAACTCTGTGACTCAGAGTAATTTTGAGCAAAAGAGTCGTTAGACCTTCTCACCCAAGCTACGGGCATTTTTATCAGCTTAGCCCTGTGAAATAATTGGCCAAAGCAAGTTAAGGAGACAGGTGTCACTGTTAGACCAAGCTTCTCGCCACAGGGTTTTATTTGCTTACCCTGGCACGTTTTGTATGATGTCAGCACACAAAGAATGTTTCTGCAGATAAAGCAAACAGCAAATGATTTCATGAGCCTGTTTGTGGCAGATGTGTGCAGTGTGAAGAGACATTGTAGCACAAACTACAGTACTCGTCAAGATCGTGTTATTCCAGCTCATTAATCACATTTCTCTGGTTTGTCTCCACAGATGTCTATCTGTGAAAACTCACTAGCAGTCATGACAAGGCTTTCTGCTTGCCACCCCCTCTACATAGATGCCTGTTGAAATTCTGTGTGTCGTTATCGAAGCCACACTGAAGGCAGATGGGTGTTGTACCTCTTTCACGTCTGCTTCACACTCCTCTTCCATTCAGGGCCAAGAGCTGCCTGTATATGCAATCCCCCACAGCTTTTCATGGTGAAAAAATTGTTTTAATCAGTATTCTCACCAAATCCTTCTTATCAATGTGATTTAAACAGATAGGTTAAAATCTGTCACACGTTTTTTGGTGATGACTGGGTTAAAGAAGAGCAAATAATAGGTGCTAAGTTAGAGGAATTTGCATAATGAAATTACTGACTTACATTACTACAGTGAAATTAGAGCATAAAATGTATTTGGAAACATGCAGAGCTTAAGGGTATTTTTTTTTATGTGAGGGAGGAAAAAGAGGAGATGCTTGCCTTCTCTCCACTCCAAAGAACCCAAGGGAATGTATATTTACTGCTATCCCCAGGACTTCTGTGTACTCCTGGCCCAGTCTTTGGAAAATTTTACTAGTCAAGGAGTCATGCATGTCTGTTTTCTCATCCTTTACTTGTCATGGAGCCGCTGCATTTCAGAGTTGTTAGGAAAGAGCAGTGACTACATATGGAAGAGAACAAGATGAATATACCAGTATTTGCAGTTTAGATCAAATCTGAAGCTTAAATAATGTGATGTTCATTGTTGCAAGAGAAAACCAGGATTGAAAAATTCCATCTGTAGCAGTGCACAGACTCACGAAGCTTATCCACAGACAAACCTTTTGATTTTTGAATGGTTGTGCCAGGATAAGCCTCGGTTGGAAGGACAGGTTCTTTTACGAATCTGCCACTTTCATCATCTTGAGGAGCAACAGCAGTGAACCAGTCAGGTCCCAAATGGCATGCACTTCTCTCTGTTGAGCTTTGTTGAGCTGGCATTCAGTCTAAGAGTCTCAAAGATTCATGTTCCTGTCCCTCTCTCCTCAGCCCTTCTGACTATTCTCAGAGAAGGAAGAAGGCTAACCCAAAAATTAGGATTAGCCTGAGTTTCAGCTTTCAAAGACAGTAGAGGAGGTGCTTGGCATTACACAGTCCCACAGAGATATGTGCAACTGAGAGGACATGGAATTCCTCACAACCAGGTGGCTGAAAATTTTAGAAACAGGCTGTGTGACATTGCTGGCTGGCAGTCACTACAGTCAAATAAATTCAGGACTGAAATTGCTTCTGCACTTAGGCATCTGGGTGTCATATTTGATTGTATGTTTGCTTAGTGGTCTAACAGGGCCAAACAGCTCTGTCTCCTCCAGGGACAGGATTTTTTTAAAAAATGGGTATCTCCCTGTCAGCCCTTTCTGTAACGCCCTGTCTGGTAGGTAAGTTCTAAAATCAAGTTATACTGTAAAATTCCACTATATGGATCATTTTTGTGTATGTGTAAGAGGTAGCAAGGCAATGCTGTTGGTTGTGGTGGGTTTTTTGGGGAGGGGAAGGGGTTGTTTTTTGTTTTGTTTTATTTTTTTTAAATTGAGTGAAGGCTTAGAATTGCATGCTGCTCTTCTCATTCCTGCCCCAGACTCCAAAAATGCTGTTATTTCTTTTCAGCTCATCCACACCAGCTCCTCTTGGCTCCTCATCTAGTCTATCAATAGCAACTTCCACAAGTTCTTGAGAGGTTGTCTCATCAGAACTACTTTGTTTAACCTTACCTTTGTCTTCTCATCTGATGTCTTGAGGAATCTTCCTTCTCCTCTCTCCCCATTCCCCCCCCTGCCTTTTTCCCTCTCTACATTTAAAGAGGTGATTCTTATCCCAGGTATCTGACTTGGATGCAATGAACTTCACTAAGTAAATTAAATTATTTGCTCAAATCAGTCCCTTTTCAATCTATAGCTAACTTTCCCAAAAATTCTGTATAAGGATCTAATTTTATAGTGCTTTATGTTTGAATGGCAAACTATTCCATGGAATAATAAGAAAACTTCTCCTAAACTCACAAGTCAGATGATATCTTAGGGACAAGTTGTGCCTTTCAGTGCAAATTCACACTGGTACGCCAGACACTTATTGCAAGTATCACAAAGTTTTAGTTTGCCAAGCTAATCAGGCAAGTCTGCCTGTTGTATCCAGTCCCCAGGGTATAGTCAACTCATTGAATTGTGACCATATTTGTCCCTACGTATCAAACTCCAGATACAGTCAAAAGTTATGCTTGTTCGTATGTAAACCAACTTGTTGCCGTCTTACATTCCACATCTTACAATATGTTTCCCAAAAAATTTTAGGTGAAAGCATTTATCATGTTAAAATGTTTTTATCAACAAATGGCAACTCATCTGGTATCAATATTTACTAAGTAAATATGATTGAGCAACACTAAAATCGTTTTTTTCCGCATTTTTGTAATTCTCTTTTCTTGAAATGCACTAAGTGCCAACAATCTGTTTTTCTGTTGCAATCAATGGTTTCTTATACAGAGTTTTTAATTGCAGTGGGCTTAAAACACCTTGTGGACAGAATCACTTGGGATTTAGGTAGATTTTTGATTTCTAATTCTGTCTTTGGAGTTCAAATAACACCCACTCACCAAACCAGAACATCAAAACCAAACCAGAACAAAACCTCATCTGCTTCTCCTGAATTTCCCAATGCAAAGCTGACAGCAGATCTAGAAGGGAACTGATTCTAGGGCCAAATCCTATGCAGCTTTTAGTTGGTAGAATTCATATGAATTCAGAGGGCACCAGGAGGGATCCTTGCACCCAAATCTGAGGGAGGAATGCAAAACTAGACCTAAAATGTTCTGGACTTATTTTTATAATACTGTATAACCTGGACAGGACACTGAGGTTAATGTCTTTCCCCTTGTGAAATGTTCCATGACCACAAGTCACCAAGGGTCAGGTGTACCTTTCTCAGCAGTACAGCGACTCTTTGAAGGACTTCGGGCACTGGTTTGATGCTGACTTGGAGGGAAGACTGCCGTCTTCTGAATCATTGCCACCGTTTCACTGTAGCAGCTGGCAGTTCTTTGAAGATCACAGCTTCCATTCAGAGTTTAGCCACTGTGAGCCTGCGCTCCTTTACCAGATCTGGGGAGATCATAACCTAAGTTTGTATAGTGGCTGACTTGAAGAAAGTGATTTACAATTTAAGAAACCTTTAAATCAACAGCTGATAACTAGGTTCTTTATTATACAGGTAGGCTTAAATTTCCAGAGTATGTACAAGTTCCACAATGCAAATACAGCTTTCAAGACACAACTAGGAAGATCAAACTGAGTTAGCTAGTGAAAAGGCAAAATATGTAGGGAACTTAGATGTCATATTAAAAAGTCTGTCTCTTCAGTCTGATGGCTCCCGCTTATATATCTCAGTCTATGGTTAAACTGGAGCAGCTTTACTCAGTTCGGGGGAGATACAGAAAGTTATTTGAGCTGGAGAGCTGTAACAGTTCTCTGAGGAGAGAAAATCCTTGTGTATCAATCTGGAGGCACTGGCAGAGAAGCGAAAACTTCAGCACAGCATCAGTGGTTAACCACAAATCAAAGACACTAGCTGTTTTTACTGTTACGGTCTTTGAGTTACAGAAAAGGAGAACATTTAGTTCATTTGATTAATATATTGAATGGAGTTTAATTTGATCAAATGTGGTTGTCTACTTTCAGATTAGACAAATAATTTTCTTTATTTTACTTATGTATTAAGTCTATTGATATTAAAGGTTAGCCTGGACACCCAAAGCACATGCCCAAGTATAATAACTTGGAAGACTGAATAGCCCTCCAAAATGACACTATCCAGACTGCATTATTTCCTTTTAAATATAAGTAAAGCTACTCAGGAACAAAACTTACTCTCATCTAATGGGTGTTTGGTGTCTCAGTCCTGTAGATAGATATCTACATCCCCAATGAAATCAATGAAGTTAATACTAGATATGTATCCAAGACTCAGATTTTATAATACAATAAATGAAGTTTGATTGACCTTGCTAGCACCAAAGGTCTGGAGTGATACGCTACTTGGTAGCCCCGGTGGACCAAGCAAGGGCCAAGCAGGCATGGGCAGTTGCCCTGACAGCTGAGGGTTGTACAGTTGAGGCGTATTGTATAGCAGAAAGATGTTGGTATGAAACTTTTCAGGAATTTCTATCAGGGACTGAGCGTCCACACTGCTTATTGGATCCAAAGAAACTTGGGAGGGGCTGGAGCGTTCTTAAAACATGCTGAATGATCCAACAAACCTACTCTCTCGCTGACAGCAGTGGAGGCCTTCCCACTGATTCCAGCATGAACAGGAGTGGGACTCAAAAGCACACTTCTGCTGCCAGAACTCTTAGAGCAGAAGCTCTTTATAACCAAAAAAATGCATTTAGGAGTTGAAATGCAAAGCATGTCATTTGCCTGTTAAAACTCCTTACACATATAAAGTTGCTCTTCTTGGCACACACACAATTGTGCTGGATATCTAGCTGCCTGGTTCCTGATAAAGCCCCTTACGATTCACACTGTTGGTATCTTTATGCCAAATTCCTTTGTCAAGTTTGTTTCACTAGGCCTGTTCATGTACACACACAGAACAATGAACAGCAGGCACCATCAAATTAAATTCATTAGTCCTAAATTTGTGCAAACGCTCAGAGAGAAGAATATGCTTTTAAAAGGAGACCAATATATCTTTTTATGTTGTTGTAACACTGTTTCAAATTTGGCTTCCCTTTGACAGAACAGAGAATAGGAGAACATGTAGGGTTTATGAATTGTCCCTAATAAACTTGTATTTCATCTTTTAGCTACATTTTTTACATTTGAAAATAACATCTGCTCCTTCCCTCTTACTCAATAAGACTTTTTAGAAGAGATTAGATGCAACAATTTTCTAAAAGCCTAGTATAATGAAACAGCTGAAAGAGAAGCTTAAAAGAAGGCAACTGAAAAATAAATGTATTCCCCACCATGACCATAACTCATAGCTATATTTTGTGAGAACTCTAACAAACTAATCCATCTGGTTTTGGTTTTCAGTCACAGATGAACTAATAGCGTCTCATTTAAGTTACTGCATGGAACCACTATGAGCTTAAAGAAGCATTAGTCATTTTATTTGCATTCAAAGGGTTGTGTTTTTTTGAATGTAAGGAATATCTCTTCCCTTAAGAAAGGAACATATCCTGCATAGCAAGGATTACCAGAGAGGTAGGAAAATCTGTGTTAGCTAAAAAATTGATTGCACAGACGCATTTGGGTTGGGCAAGGATCCTCCTGTGTCATCAATTCCATTCCACTGCACCAGTACCAAACTGATGATACCAATTGGATTGTGGGATGGAAGAAAGTATAATTTCAGCAAGAAAGAACCTAAAATTATTTCAGTGTATCTGTACGCAATAAAGGACCTTTAACTGTTCTGATAGCTGTCTTGTAGAAAACATCAACAAGATTTGCATTGTTTTTGCCAACTTTCTCCTCATTTTATATTTAAATGATATATTTTAATACTAGATACTCACTGTTTCTTTCAAGAACGTTACTAGATGTCCTTCAGCAAGTAGTTGTGAGTAGATTAGTTGAGATGTAGCAAGCATACTTTTGCCAAAGAGCAAAGAAGGTGGTATAGGACCTCCAGTTTGCTTCATCAGGGCCTACACCAATTAATGTACCTCTCTTATGAAAACAGTTTTAATTGTGGAAATATGCATCCATTCAAAGAAAGCCCTATCGTAAGGAAGGAAATTTACTCACAACAGGCTTCCTCCTCCAAGGACTGTTTCAACCCTCACTCAAGTCTGTCGTAGTTTTTCCGTTGCTTCCATTTGGTATTGGATCAGGCCTCTTCACTGATGAGTTTGAAACATGGATAGATAGGAGAATGTTTATTCTATGCGATAATCATTCCTAAAATTACCATGTTACGGTGGACCATAATGAAGAATTTTGCTGTAGTAGGAATTCTAGTCTTTCATTTTGGTTTTGACCTATGAATTATCTGACATGCTATAGACAGATAAATTGTTACCATTTTTTGATTGTATATGTAGTTTTAAATAAGCTCAAGCAGCTGTTTTTCAGTATGCTCTCTATTTTTTCATATTAGGCTCATTATCCCTTAGTCCAGTGCTGTCATTATAGATTTCATAAGAAGGCAGAGATTATCTTAAAAAAAAAATATTAAATGATACTGTCCTAAATTTACCACCAATGTGTTCTTCATTTAAGGAAACGTCTTTTTCTCAGAGACTGACAAAGCAGCACTCATCTAGGCTCTGAAGTGTGTTACCTTTTATTCAACACATATCTAAGTCACAATGTGTCTTGTTTTCCTGTAGATAGAAAACCAAGCTGATATGTATACTTGGCAATAGATCATTTTGTTTCCCAGACTTGCTGTAAGACATTTCATTTCCCCAAGGAACCATAGGAGGTAACAGCTTTGTTCACAGTAAGCATTTTTAGGACATCATTGTGTAAGGTATTAGGGAAAAAGACTGTGTATGTATCTGCCTGTTCAAACAGCGGATGGAAAAGGTGCCTTATGCATCATTTATGTCAAAGATGCCCAGACTGTTGAATGGAAGGACAGAATGAAGCTCTGAATTTCTGTAGCCATAGACTCTGTGAAATAGTGATTTCTCCAGTCCTTGCTATGGTACTTATGATGCTCATTTGGTTTTGTTTGAAGGTTTTGGGAGTTTTTGGGGGTGGGTTTTTTGTGTTCTTTTCTGGTTGTTTTTTTTTTTTTTTTTAAATGATGTGTTCCTTACTCATTCTGCTTTTACTGGTGGCTCTGTGACTTCTCTGAACTTAGAAGCTTCAGTATGCTGTGACTTTTTCTGTGGCCCACATCTATCATTAGCTGTTTTTCTAATACTTAGTAGTTGTGTCATCTTTGTTATTAGACTATAACTATTTAGGGAAGAGGTTTATGGTCTTCATTCTACAGATAATTTTGTGGGCACACCTGGGAGTACATGGACGTCTGTGTCAAGGAATTTCTTTTGAGAGCTGCTAGTGGAAATTTTTGGTTTTCTTTGAAGGCTTCAAGATTCTCTGTTCTGTGTGGTGTCTGCTCTGTTATAGTCTGGGTAATACTGGTAGAGATCCCAGAAGCTGTTTATGTGAGAGATTAGAAACTTATTTATATAAGGTGTTACTGTCACAACCAGCTTTATAGTTCTCTCCTACAGCAAATGGATTTTGGTTTGCTCTCCTTTAGGCCTCATGACATAGGTCCAGATTTTGCATGGACAAATACAATCAGCACAGGCATCATTTCTTAACTCAAAATGGCTCATAAGTCCACAGCCATTTTCCATTGGAGAGAGATCAAATTGTCCACAGAAGTCTATTTTTATGAAACCCACAGACAAAATGTTCTTGAAACCACCTTCTTTTCTATGCGTGGTAATAGCCATTTTGCCTGACAGTGCATTTGTGATTGTTGGATTTTTGGGTTACAACTGAATAAAAAAGAGCAAATTTTCAGTGAAAATAGAAGAGGGAAGAAAGGAATATATAAATCGTTCCTCTGTCCTCGCTAAGTCACCAGTTCTTCTGAAAGACAAAAAAATCTGCATATTGCTAAAATTAAAAATTATACAGCAGCTCTGAGGAAAAAGACCTGGGAGTTCTTGTGGACAACAGGATGAGCATGAGCCAGCAATGTACCCTTGTGGCCAAGAAGGCCAATGGCATCCTGGGGTGCATCAAGAAGAGCGTGTCCAGCAGGTCGAGGGAGGTCATCCTGCCCCTCTACTCTGCCTTGGTGAGGCCACATCTGGAGTACTGTGTCCAGTTCTGGGCTCCCCAGTTCAGGAAGGACAGAGAACTGCTGGAGAGGGTACAACAAAGGGCCACAAAGATAATTAAGGGCCTGGAGCATTCTCCTATGAGGAACGGCTGAGGGACTTGGGTCTTTTTAGTCTTGAGAAGAGAAGACTTAGGAGGGATCTGATCAATGCTTACAAATATTTAAATGGAGGGTGTCAGGAGGACGGGGATGGTCTTTTTTCAGTGGTGCCCAGTGACAGGATAAGAGGAAATGGGCACAAACTTGAGTATAGGAAGTTCCACCTAAACATGCGGAGGAACTTCGAGCACTGGAACAGGCTCCCCAGAGAGGTGATGGAGTGTCCTTCTCTGGAGGCATTCCAAACCCCCCTGGACAAGTTCCTGCGCAAAGTGCTCTAGGTAGACCCGCTCCAGTGGGGGGGTTGGACTAGATGATCTCCAGAGGTCCCTTCCAACCCCATATGATTCTATGATTCTATACCAAATGCTTTATTTTACCAATATTTTATACACTTCACTTTTTCACCAAAAGGAAAGTAATTTTTAATTAAAAAAAAAATATTTCCAAATCATTTTAGATCAAACATAGTGCTTACAGTAATAGGCTGGCTATTCTTAATAACAGAGCCAGGACCACATTCTCCCTTATGATACATAAGGGCAAACATGATGGTTGCGAACCAGAGCCTCAGGGTTGTCCTTTTTGTCCGCTAGTCTTGGGCACAAATACGGATATCAATTAAAATTAAAGGAGCTCAGTAAAAGTAATAAGAAGATAGTAATTACAATTAAAGGCCCCTGATTGGCATTTTCTATAAATAACAGCAAACAAATTAACACTGAATGCAGTAATTAAAAAATCTGCTGCAAAATTAGGCCTAGCACCTGTGGAAGATAGCAGTCAGCCACTCAGCCTGTAAATTTAATATTTTTTGTTCACATAAGCAAGTCTCAGTTCTTGCAGACTTGCTTCTGAGCTTTGCCATTACCTCACTGAGGATTTGTGCTCACGGGTGTGTTTGTGTAGCAGTGGAAATTTTTTTTCAACAAGTATGAAAATAAAGCCTGCGTGTTTTTCAATTCTGAAAATATTTTCCTTGGCAATGAAAGTGATAAACGCAGTGGCTAAAAATGGTGCACTTTCTAGGGTATATTTCTTGCTTTACACCTGAAATAGGACATCAATGTCAATGACAACAGATGTCTCAGCTGGCAAAGTTAGTACAGTAGCATGAAGTCAGCGAATTAAACATAAGAAAGCTCTCATTAGTCAAGATTTTTGGAGGTATGTAGCAATACAGAAATTTATTGCCTATATTATTGTTTTGATACTATGGAATGATTGGTTATATCTTTGTGAACTTCACAGTGTTCCTGGAGTAATACTGCAGTCACTGAAAAAGCAGTTGTCTTTCATTCTTTAGAATGTTTGCTTGAGTTTTCATCAACTTCAAACCACAGTGCCCAAAGCTGAAAGGCCAGTGCAGGCCAATCAACAAAGCCAGTTGGATGTGTAATGGAAGTTTACAACATTGGGATCATTGTACTGTTTATACGACTGAGACCCAGCAAAGATAGGCATATGGTAATTGCTCCACTGTTTACTGGTATGACTTCCTTTTCCAAAAGTAAACTTTTCTTCCAAGAAGAACCTGCTTTTGGAACTCCAAAGCCCACATATGATTATCTGGGACTTTAGGATAAATACTAAGATGTTCAATAGAGCTGCCCATTAGTTTATGGTAAACTACGAAGCCAAAGAGACTCCGTGTGATTTCACAGTCCTACTGGACTGTAAACATACTGATAGAACTTCCTTCAATTTCAATTACCTCGTGATGTGGGAACTATGGTTTATACCATGGGAAGAACATCTAGTCAAGAGAATCCAGTGGCCAATATCATAAGTGGACTTCAGACTGCTTAAAGCAGCTTATAAGTGTGGGTTTGGATGAGTGGAGTTTTGCTGTCAGGTGCCTAGTATCTGACCTATTCATTCATTCATCTGTCTAGCCCACACAATAGTACTTTAAAGTATTTTCATTGAGGATGATGGATGGAAAAGAGATGTAAGCCAGCAGAAACCCTTAGCAAGGAAAAATACTGGAAAAGATTGTGTCATGCTTGACCTGGTATTGAATCTGATTGTTCCTGATAAATATAGTAAAATTTTGGAAGTAGCTGCATTTTTTTCAGTTAAAATTAGGGAGTATTGCATTCAGCTGAAATAAAACTGTGCATATAAACCAATTCTGCTTATAAAAATGTTTTAGTAGTGGAAATGGATTGCTGGACAGACCAGTAACATGCAAGGGATGTTACTTTTCTGTTCTAAATTATGGGTTTAAAGTCCAAGATGCTCATGACAGCTGCTCATTGGCCTCCACTCCTCTCTAAATCTCATTTCTTAGTGGAAAGGCACCCATATCAGAATTGTCAGTCTTGGTAAGTAATTGTCTCTGCATCAGCCTGAAGACTAAACTATCCTCCCATAAACTGAGAAAACCGTTTAGCATCAGCATTGCCACTGTATTTCATGATGTGCCTGTGCAGATAAAAAAATTATGTCTGTCTCTTTTGCTGTCATATCTACTTTCATTCACGAGCACTAAGCTTGTCTGAGCACAAGAATAATACAAATGAAAAAGCTAAATCTTCCAAAAAGATTTTTTTATTGTTTAGCTTGGGTAGACCAAAGCCCATTCAGTCACTGTAGGATATGAGATTCCTTACTAAGCATCTATCCAGAGTTTTGGTATAACCACCATTCAAAATCTCTTCCGAACTCTTCAGCCTGATTAAATCCCATGTATGCTAGCAGCTTTGGCACAGGTCACAAACACATCAGCACTGGCAGTGCCAAAGGAACAGCTATAGCCTTATAAAATTGAAAGAAAACAGGTTCCCCCTATCTCTCAGTCTAGTGATGTAAGCATGGTTTGTCCCTACAGAACACAACCAAATGAAATAATGCCTTTTTAGTTAGTGGTTGGACAGCTAGACATGAAAGAGTCTGAATCACCATCCCCTTTGGCTTATATCTCCTAGGCTCTGGGACGTCTACAGATGGAGGTCTTTTGATCCCTCCTCAGCTTAAGCTGTTCTATTTTGTCAAATTACATCCTGAAAGCATGCAAATGCAAGGGATCAGAAGGGTCTCTAGGGATCCAGTGCAACCCTGATGCTCTGAAGCAGAACTAACTACAACCAGGATACCAAATATTAAATACAAATATTTATCTAATGTTTTTAAAATCCGTAATGAAGGAGACTCTCCTTGTGTAACAGATCCTGGTACTTCATTACTCTACTATTATGAAAATATACAATATAAATTTTATTTTCCTTTCCCCTGCAGATGAGAAGAGCTGTCTTCTTCCTAAGAGGCTCTTACGTTGTGAAGACTATAATGTCTGCCTTCAGTCTGCTCTAGACTAAACAAAAACTGTTCCTTCGATCCTTCCTCAATGTTCATATTTTCTAAACTTTTTATCAGTCTTATTGTTCCTCTTTGTACTCTAATTTGTCAACATCTTTCTTGTGTTGTGTTTGCCTAAACTGGATACAGTTCTTCATCCAAGGTCTCATTGGACAGAGAATAAATTTCTCTATATGTTGTCCATGACACTTTGACTGATCTGAAAACCACCATTGTTGCACTACAGCCAAAGTGTTTATTCATGTCTGACTTGTCACCCATTATAGTCCTTCATCGTATACTGTCACCTAGTCAGCTATTCCCCATTCCACGTTTATTTTCCATAACACAGGTCTTTAGCACAAGTTTTCTTTCTTGAAGAGATTTGAATTCTGATCCTAGCCTCAGTAGTGCATTTAGCCCCTTTAAGTTTGCCATCACTGAGAAATTATAGACATCCAGATTTCTTCAAAACATGTAAACAAGCCCAAATTATCTCTCTGAAGGTTGCTGTTTGAAATCCTTTTCATTTTGATAGTATGAAGAACCAACAACTTATTTTCAAGTTTTTAGTAAATCACATTTGCATGATATATTCTTGTACAAGAGGATGTATGACCTGACACTATTTTATATAGTTTGGCATTTATTATTTTACTTTCATCCATTGTCCTATTAAAGTACTTATCCTGGCAAACTCGACATGTGAGCTCTAAGACAGTTTACAATCATTTTGGTATTTTCTACTGCCACTCTCACGCCACTAGCATATATTATGCCTTTTTTTTTTTTTAATTCAATCTAATTTCTGAGGTCTTCGGGGTTGCAGAAGAAAGGTGGCTACAGATTTTGAAAAGTATAAGGACAATGGTAATCTAGGAATTGCAATGTTGTTGTCAAATCCAAACTGCAGAGACTTTGTGCTTTCCTAGTCGACTCTTTATAATCATAAAAAAGAAGTCCATCCAAGTGTCGGCTCTGGGGATTGAACCAAATTTCTATGTTCTTTGGAAAAGGGTGTGTGAAATAAATCTGTAACAAGATCTTTTATTTTAATGAGTTCAATTATAAGTACATAAATGTATTTCTAAGCGATGATTTAAGCCTCTATAATAACGAAATGGTTTATTTGCATGGTGAGTTCTTCCAGAGACTTCTATTTCATGTTTTTATTCATGAGAGATGAATTTAAAGAATGAACATGAACTTAATGTGCAGTAGGGTATGGACCAAATGAAAAATGATACTTGACTCCACCCAGCAAAGAAGAGCCACCTCCCCTTAATGGATTGAGCATTTGAAAGGAAGAAAAACAGCTTCAGGGTATTTTCGGATGTTTTCTAAAGTTGGATGAACTTAATCCATTTTGTTTTCCATCATTTTTTCAGAAGTATTGCCTCAGGATATGGATGATTTTAAACACTGATATTCCACCACACCCCATAATATGGAATACAGCAACTGGTCACCATAGTAAAAGTTCAGACATTGGCCAAGATTGCGTGCGTATCTGAGACATTTATACTCAGCTGACTGAACCTGTAGGCCCGGGGAACTCAAGGGTTATAACTTTGATACTATATTCCATGAAATGTAACAGTTATCTTTGTTTTCACATATCTTCTACAGTGTCCCAATCCTCCTTCTAGTGTATGAAAAATAGTTTTGTGGTCACTTTAAGAGAAATAAAAATAGGGCTAAAATCTTAACATGAATTGTACATTTGCAACACTACTAACATGAGGAACTTCTGAGCTGGAGTAAAGGAATAAAAGTACCTAAGATCTTGAAATCATTCCAAATCTTGCTTCTGCAATCTTCGATCTTTTTGGTATATGTTTTTGGTATGAATTTTTGGTACATGTAATTTTTGCTGAGGACGTCATATGGGAACATAGCTAGTGAATGACTGAATCTTAGTGGAACACAGTTAACATTTTGAGCCTCTTCACCTACACTGTGTTACTGGTACTACAGGAGAGGGTTTAATGGCTTTATTCTTTAGTTGCTATGGCATAACTAATCAATGCCATGAGAAAAAATTGACTACTTTTGAAGATGCAATGAAGATATTAAGGATACATTGCTCTCCTGTGCTTGTCAAGTTCACAAATTTTTATTTTTATTTTCCTGTAGTCTGAAAGACACTGTTTGCTTAATTTATTCTAGAGACTTATGCTTGGGTTTTTGTGGAGTAAAGTGAACCAGTATAGTAAAAATGTATTAGATAAAAATGAGAAAAAAATAGAGGACCTTCAAGTGTCATGAGATATTGTTTTTCTTGTGTTTGAATTCTCCAAACTACTTTGCCCACAATGGAAAAACACTGCATGAATATCATGCTTTGTTACTCTAATAAAACCCCAGATGCTTATTCTGTTAGATGCTCACAAGACTATTTTAAACTAGGTGAGTGACATTGAGAATATGTTTGCTTGCTTAATCATAGTCTTTATATTAAGCTGTTTCAGCTTGAAGTTAAAATTTCTGAATTTACAAAAGAATATGTGAAAATATGCCTTAAGACCACTTTTGAGAAATAAAAATAATGCGCAATTCCCCTTATATTTCCCCTTAATTCAGGGGAACTGAAGGCTCAATTTTACAATCTCCTGGCTTCCTAATATTCAAAATTAAATGCAGGATAAAATTACCCTTTCATTGATTGTCAGTGTCCAACTGATAGACTTAACTGTGGAAGGTTTCTGCATAAAATGACAAAAGATGTAAGGAAGAATCCAAGCAGGAACTGTCAAAATCACACTCCAGTAAAATCAGCCAACTATTAGCTTCACAAAAATGTAAACAGAGCAGACAGTATCTTGGCTTATGAATTGTGGAATGGGAGGGGGCTCTAATTACAGAAATATGCATCAGCCAATGCAGGATTATAGATTTTTTTCAGAACATAAAAAGAAGAAGATCCATAAGATCTTGAACTGTAAGGAAAGTGAGAGACTGGTTTTAGAGCTTGGTCTTGTAACCTTCTTCCAGAATCAGACCTCTCTAATGGGTCTTATAAACCAAATCCTGTAAAATTTGTCCTACTCTGCAGCCCTCTTTCCAGTGAAACCTCTAATAAAGGAGGAAGGAAGGTCACTGGGAGGACAACTGAGAAGGAGAATGTATAGGAATGCGCCAAAACTTCTACGTCCTGTGGAGAAGTGCTCCTCATGGCTTAGTGCAAACACAGTGGTGAGGAAGTCTCTCCGCACAGCCCGCTCCCCCAGACTCACATGGGAAAACACAGCCACCCACCAGGGCTGCTCAGCAGATATCAGATGGGAGGAAGGTTCAGTCTCTCAGCCCACATACACTGTTTCCAGGAGTCCATTCAACTTGGACCTTTATGCAGGACCTCAGCACTTAGCTTAAATCTCTTGTGGCGGGGGAATGTCATGTTAGATATAGACATTTAGCCAAATCTCAAATTCTTAGTTTGACCCAGATCTGGGGCTTTATTTTAATGGACCTTAGCTGATTTATGTGAACTGAGAAATGTGGTGCATTGTCCAAATCAGAATTCCATGTCTCAGCAACTGAGTAAAATAAAACCTTAACTTGTGAACACAGACGTCCAAAGGCAGCAATTGAAGTATTTCTAAGTGCTCAATCTAAGTTTATATTAGATTTAACTTGTTATAGGCCATATCCAGCATATTTAATACAGGCATTTAAAAATAGAAGACAGTTCAGAAAAGATCAACAAATACATTTGGGTAATCCATGTATAGATTTTAAAGTAAAGTTAAGAAGCACTAAACAAGCCGGATATTGCAATTGGAACATTGCAGATATTTGCACATTACAAAGACCGAACCCACAGAGAAATATTCAGTGCACTCCTTAGAGTTTTACTTCTTGCCAATTAAAAATAATGTGTTTTGGGCTGTTAACAAAAAGTAACAGAGAATTCTGAAGCTTCTAATGTATGATTGCTCTGAGTATGGGAGGCTGGGTGTGATAGAGCAGCATCTTCAAAAGTAGCTCCCTTTTCATTTGTCCTCATTTTGAGCACTGGATAAGCTTTGTTCATACTTCTCAAAGCAATGTTCTTATTTTCTGTTGGAAGACTCATGGGTTTATTTGCTTCACCCTTGTCACAGCATGAAGCGTACGCATGGCAGGGCCTGCTTATCCCCATAAGATGCAAGTAGCTCAAGCTTATTGAGTAGGCATACAATTTTGGTAGCACATGTCAAAACACCTTCCATACCAAGTTGCAATTTCTTAAAAGCGTGTGACAGGAATACTTTTGGATAAGAGAAAGTCCATTCCTAAAGCAACCCCACTTTTCTGGTAAATCAGCGCTCCTGGTCACTAAAGCTTTATAGAGAACAGGTAACCAGACTTCATTTGGTTTAAAATAAACATTGACCAATTAGTGCACTTTTCTCTAGACTCAGAAATAGGACTGATTTTTTTCCAACAGTAACTGGTATGTGGCAGACACCCAGGATTCAGCAAGGGTGATGAAAAGCCTGGCAGAGCTAAACCCAAATAAAAATGGTGTCTAAAAAAGGAAAGCAGTAGAGCAAAAGTAATTGGCAAAGGGTGCAATAAGGACAACATTTCTCTGGTTTAATAAAAAAGTGTTGTCATCTGTTCAATGACACAGAAAATCACAGATGCAAATTTATACACATTGGTCAAGTGGTAGGCAGAAAAAGGAAATAGATAATCTATCAAGGTGATTCTACCCAAAAATTCCACTTATCTGTGAAAGACAAAAAAATATATCAGAAACAAAGACGTTAATTAAAATTTTTTAGTAAAAGACAGAGTTTTAGGGTAAAATACTTACTGACACACATCTTGATTTTCTTGAAACTTCTTGTAGTTACAAGTCTTTCAAGATTTTAAGAAACCTGTATTTATCAATAAGTTAAATAAAATGGTAAACTTGAAGAAGGACTGCTATCTTGGATAATAAAGAAAGAATAATATTATAGTAATATAATTATTATAGTAATATAATTATGGTGAACAACATATTTACGCAGCTGTAGGTTTGCATATAAGACTATTGTTATCTCTGGTATGCAGGAAGAACAGAAAAAAGAACTTTTATGCAGTGCATAATTGACAGACCTACAGCAGAGCATAAAAGAAAAACACTTTTCAGATTACTTAGTAAGCAGTTTACAAGTGTTTTCTCTTGAGTTCAATTCATGAGCATATAATTGCATGAATTTTAACTAAACCTTGTAAGTTTTACCAATATGAAACTTTATCTTCAGAATTTAAAGAAAATTGCACCACATATCACATTAATCTACCAAAGAAATAAGTACAGATTTATGCCAAGAATTAAAAATTCAAAAAGTAATAGTTTCCAGGGAATAGATGTATTTATTTTACTATCCCGTTCCTTTATAATTTGGATGCCTCTGCATAGTTAGTACTAACATAAACTTTGAAAACATCAGACAAAACATCCTGGCCTCATTGATGCTCAGTAATTCAATTCTGAACTGTGAATAAAGTTGCCTCAATAAACAATAGGTTGTTAAAGGCTGAAGATACTCTTTAAAAGGGCAGTAAACTAAAAGTAATTAATTTACATTTGAATTTCAAGAAAATACAGGTGCTTTGCTGCATTACCACTGAACCACAACAGTGTAGCTTTATTTGGATTTTTTGTATGTCACTAAATAGATATGAATTGCTAAAGAGAAATTATGAAAAAACACAGAAATGAACTTGGGTGTTCCGTACATCACTAGACCTAAGCCCCCATTTCTCCTAAAAACACACGCACATTTATTCATGACCAAAGGGCAAAATGTATAAGAAATCCAGAAAAGGAGGCAATAGGTTCAAGGTCACTTTTGGTCACTTCTTAGGTGCTTCCTTGTATGTCCTAATACCCCTATGTTGTTGCTTTCTGATACTACAAAATGTGCCCAGTTACACTGGTACTGTGTTATCTCCTTGTCAAGAGAGACAAAGAAACATGTGTGTTGCATCTCAAACGTAACTATGGTATATATATCAGAAAAGGCAGGCACGGAGAAATGTATCTGCACTTTAAGCAAAATATGATCAAGTGGATAGTGGTCTGTAATTCCTGATAAAGTCTTTCCCCAATTTGGGAATGGACTGGCTCCTGAGAAGTTTCTCTCTCCCCCAGTTTATAACCTGAGCGATAGAACAGAAGTGTCTAACGGCAGCCAGTGGTGTTAGATATACTTCAGGAAACATTTGGAAAGAATTCATATTATTTTTAGAAAAGCAGAAATGCTCAATTTATCATACCCATTCCAACTTCCAAAAAAATTAAATATTTTCCATGCAGTGGTGAAATTCCCTTCTGTTGACTTGGCAAAGAAATGGTACTTTGAGCAGATTTTGTACATCTGCTACATCAGGAAAAACACCTGCCGAAAATTTTCAAGAGTTTCCCACCACATAACTCTCTAAAGTAATTCAGCATCTAAATGGCAAATAAGTTTTATATTGTAAGTCAGAGTAATCTTGAGTTTACCTTTTCATGCAAAAATACAATCCTTTTAGTATGTCAGTGCATTGCATGGGCAACTCAACCTGCCACTCTATGATTAAAATGTTAGACAGATAAATATTCAGGGAAATCAAACATTATTTTTCTTCCCTTTGTTATCTGAAATGGCAAAATGAAGGCAGAAAAGCATTAGAAGCAGAATATGTAGGTGAACATCTTAGCACGTCAGCAGACCCTGGCACACCAAGCAGGCAATTTATATTAAGCGGGAAAAGGGCTACCAAGTCTGCTAATATCTTTGGTACATTCTCAGAAAAAGTGGTTTGCTCTATAGGTTAAACGTTTTGAATGTCACTGCGTAGGATACTGCAGCACCAGGCTCATACAAGGCAGTTCATACAGCATTTCTCTTGACGAAAAAGTAGCTGCAGAAAGTTGGCCATTTTAAACTAACACCACAGGTTTTCAGCACTCGTTGCTTCTAATTTCACTTACCAGGTTTCTCCTCTACCGTGGTATTCTGTATTTGCACTCCAGTTTTCCTGTTACCAAATAAAGCCGTGTTCTACCTCAGAGCAGCCAATTTTCCCTAGGATGGTTGTAGACAAGTCAGTTATTAGAACTTTAAGCTTTTTGAAGTTAAAGCTTAGAATCTTATCTTCAAATCTTTTTGCTCCCTGCAAGCGTTCTGTTGTATTCTGTGAGCATATTTCCTTTGCAACAGAGCGGAGAGATGCTTGTCTCGGCAAGATCTGCATTTCTCCTGTCCTGGTAAATGGGCTTGAAGCCTTAGCTATGAGCTATATCATCAGTTTTGAATGCATCACGTTTGAAGGGGTTTTTTTTGTTGTTGTTTTTGTTGTTGTTGTTGTTTGTTGGCTTTTGGGGTGGTTTTTTATTTTTTTAAAGGTATTAGATTTAAGCTGGAAAGGAAGGGTAATGAAGGAACAGTGTTTCTGAATTCCTTTCTTAACCTTCTGGACTGGAGGCTACTGATGCACAGCTAGAGAGTGCCACCACGTGGCTAGAGGCCTTCTTGGCTGGCAAACTCTATGGCTTGGTTCTGCAAAAAATGAAGCGTTAAGATTGAATGGATTAGGTCCTGAAAAAAACCCAAACACACAACATAAAACAGGCTTCACTTTTCCAAGGAGGCCAAAGTTGCAAAAATGCAGGCATGAGAAAGCAGTGGAGAGTAATGGATACCCAAAGACCAGGAAGCCTGTGTGCCCAATTCCACTCCAGAGACTATACTGGATGCAGAGGTACTTAATGCAAGCCTTTCAGAACATGGGTGATGGACCCCAGCCTTCCTTTACTCCTAAGTGAGTTCCTTAGCCGTGAAACAACAAGGCTGCGCTCCGTTGTACACGCACCCAGAGAGCAAGCAGATTTGCCATATGTTTTTATCTAACCAGGAGAGATGGAGATATGTCCAGGCTCCCAATTAGGGCAGCCTACTGATTAGGGTACTCTGTATTTTCCTCTTCAGAAATGTGAGCTTCTACAGGCTGAGGAAAGCACAGGGATTGAGCTCCCCCCTTTCCAGTAATTAAGTATTCCGTACCCTGATAGCACCACTACCATTCCCTTGTCTGTAAACCCAACATACGTCATTTCTGGGTGAGAACCCACCACAAGCATCTGATTCTGTATCTGACAGGGTTCAAGCTATGTGGCTGCTCACAGGCACCAGTTCACGCCTTCCTGTAAGCAGAACCTTGTTATTTCTAATCAAGCAGAAATACCTACAGAGTTAGTGCCTGCAGAGCTTTTTTCAGCTTGGCAGGGATTTTTTTGCTCATTAAGATCATTAAACTTTTGCTGACTCACTATATAACTAGTTCTGGTTAGAAGCCCTCTGAATCTACGTCTGCTTTCTATGTCTTTTCTTCTTTTTTTTTTTCCATTTATCTTTCAAGCATCCCACCCCTCCCTGTCTTTTCTACCAAACAGACTCTGCAGAACTACGCCCTTTATGCCTTATTTAGGAGGCATCTAGACTCCATACTGTTCTGCCTTTTTGCTTCATTAACTGACAGAACATTCTGCTAGTTTATCTAACCAAAATCAACCATTTACGTAACAACTATGGGTAAACAGAGCTCTATAATCTCAAATAATCAGACTTCCATTTATAAAGATTTACACCAGGAGGCACATAGGTAAGATTCATCTCACCCATCTACAGAATTCTGTTTTGCAGACAATTGATGATTCTGATGCTAAAAAGGGTAAGGCTCTGACAGGTTTCTTCTGAAGGGAAAATGAATCCTACCCCTCCTGATCAAAGGGAATAGAACTTAACAGTAAAATCCTTTAGCCCAGATTCAGTTCCTCCCAGAATTTGTTAATTCCAACTTTGCTGTCCAAGTGCAGTTGGTTATCGCAGAATAATAAAATGACATTATGCTACCTGGAAAAAAAAGATATATATAAGGGTGATCTAACAGGTTTGGAAGCAATTTTAAAAATTTAGAATACCATTTATATATCTAATAAGAATGTAGTTATTTGAAATTCTATGCCTATAACTCATTTTAACCACACTGAGTAGGAAAACACAGAATTCCTGTGTCATCAGAGCAAGGAAAGAATTCGGGCATATTGCCTTTTCAAAAGCCAGGTAAATTTTTGTATGCTATTCAACTGGCTTGAAATTCAGTGTGCTGTACACTGCCCAAGCACAATTTAACATTAAAGAGTGAATTAATAATAGAGAACTGGATTGCTATAAATGCAAAAATTCAATGGAATCAGGACAAGATGAAGTAGCAATGCAAGAAAGATAAGGTCTTAGCAGAATTTAATTCTAGATTGGGAAGTGCAGTTTCCCTTCCCAGAACTAAAAGAGGCTGCCTGTGATTACAGCAGTCAGAACCGGAGAGAGGGGTTATAAATTTATCTAGTCTGAAAGCCAAATGAAATGGAAAATAGACTGTCAAGCACTGAAAACCAAGTTAATGAAGAGAGCAACATCCACAGTTTTCTCAGCCCTGCAGAGATCATACAGGACTTTGGTTGAGTTTTCAGGTCAAGACAAGGAAGAGAATACGAGATAATTAATTTCCCATGCTTAGTGGGACAATATGACACCAGTCTGAATCTGCGTCTTCAAAGTAAGTTTGTAAGACACCCAAACAGCAAAACTGTCAACTTTGATGTTTAGTTCAAGTTTGATTGTGAGTGTCCAAAAAAATTGTGTGCAGAATTGCTTTGAGCAGTACACACATTTATACAATCAAGACAAAGGTCTGATTCACTATTTTTTAGAAACAAACTGCTGAGATATATTTAATGCAAGGCATTATCATGTTAATTATTTTTAGCTATTTAATCCTCACCATGAAACTGAAAACACAGGAGCATTTAAGTCACCTTCTAGAAATAGCAAATATAAAGCGTTTAGGCTTGAAGGTACTGAGCTAAAGCTCCACTTCATTTTGTGGACCTTTGAGCCAAGTGCAGGGCTGCAGAGAGTTACCATGTC
>JAOTQQ010000032.1:50755736-50775215 GCA_026546715.1 Gallinago undulata
GAAGGTACTGAGCTAAAGCTCCACTTCATTTTGTGGACCTTTGAGCCAAGTGCAGGGCTGCAGAGAGTTACCATGTCTACCTAAGCAGTCAAATAGTCTCTTCAAGGTAATTCACAGGTCACAATTATCATGACAGTGGCAACTATGTGTTACATAGACTAGTGCTTACAGCCCTTGCCAAGGAAGAACATGCACTTCCCATCTCCCTGGAGCATCAGTCTGTCTAGATTATATACTTATTATATATAAGTATCCTCTCTCCCTCTAGGGAAGATGTCAAAAAACTAATGAATTCACAAGGTCAAAAAGACAAGCAGAAGTCAGATACCTGAATGTATATATGGCAAGTGTTCAGAGTGCACTATGAATGACAGATTTTAAGAAAAGAAAGATTCTTGGGCACAGAACCAAAGCAATGACAGTACATAGCTACACAGACCAGGAAAAAAAAAAAAGGGCAAATAAAACATAATATGGAGCCAACAACCCCAAGCTGTGTGTGCATCTTCCAAAGACACTTCCATAATTCTATTCTTTGTAATGTCTCAAAAATAAACTAGTGGTTTCTGCACGAAGTTATTAGAGAATGAAAAGACATCATTTCAAAATGTAGCTGAATATTTAATTGCAAAATTATCAGACTTTAAGACACTGACATTCCTTCTCAAAATATTCAGCATGATCTAATATGTCAGTTCTACCACAGCTTTGGTATGAAAATGTTTTAAGGCACAAAGATTTAGAACAATCAAAGTTAACAAACTAGAATTTTTGCAATTAAAGCAGTACATTTTTCTGAACATAATGTAGTTATATGTAAGACAGTAGGAAATGCTATAGTAAGTCATTGCAGACAATACTGACATCTCACAAAAGGGTCAGTTAAAAAAACCACCCAGATAATTTGCCTTTGAAAAGAATGAAGAGTGCTTTTACATGACCACTGAGGTCCACAAAGCTACAATTTACATATTACTAGAGACTTCAGTTCTGGAAACCAGTTATTGCAACATGTACATAAGTATTTTCAGGCACTCATTAAGATTTATTTTCTAATTCCTGTAAGTACTGCAGTAGATTCATTTGATAGGAAATGAGGGGTGATGTCTGGGCAACTGAATCAAGCCAATTCTCAAACACCCGACTTAACATTCTTGTGCATATATTTTTATGACATCAAGTAAATACAATAGAGCTAAGTCATACAAGAACTAGGTAATGCAAAGAAAACCACAATTTTTTATGGAGTGTTTTATTTCTGGAACACTTTATTAGATATTTTTATTGCATTTATTCTTGATCATTTTCCAATAGCCATTTTCTGCCAGCTAGGCAGAAATAGATAGCAAAGAAAAATTTAGTTAAAAAAACTGTTGGTCACAGGCTGATCCTTAAACAACAAGTACAAGACTGTATCTTGGAGACAATGAAATGTAGTTCACTGTCTCATAAACTGGTAATTTAGTCTGGGGTGCTGAGCGCCATCTTATAGCACATCATGCATAATGAGACACTGAATGCATTTTGCATCTTCCTACAAAGCCAGTACAATATTTCTTTTGGTACTTCTGTAGTTGTCAGGCTATTTTCCAAAGATGCTTATGAACCTTTATAGCACTGATCAGGAGCTAGATTTATTCTCCTAACATTCAACTCTGTCGCAAAGGTTCTTGCCTTTTGATAGAAGAAGAGAGACATTTCCCGATCCACAAGGAAGTTATGGTAGATAATTGCAAGTCTTGTGTAAATCTTCAGTTGAGCTTTTTTATTGCCCAGGTCCATGGCAGCAGCAAGTGCCAAATGATAATAGCCTGCTGCATCAAAGGGATCCTGAAATAAGAGACACAAAGATAGTACTGTCTACGGTATAACCAGTGTAAGAGGGCATAAAAGCTCCATTTATTAGGTATCAAATGAGAATAATGTAAGTCCTGAACTTGAGTAGATTTTCCCACTTTATTATTTACATACTAAATGCATAAAACCAGAATGCAGTAAACCCTGACGTTATGAAACATTACTCAGTGTAATGATTTTCTGCAGTTTTTGATATTTCTTACCTTAAGGTCATAAAATATAATGTCTCCTAAGATCAAGTACACCTTGACATAATACAGCGTTTCCTCCTCAAACTCCAGAGGAGAGGAACAGAGGGACAAGGCCTTCAAATAAAAGTGTTCAGCTAGTTCACAGTGACCCAAATGATGATGGATGGCAGCCAGCCGATGGTAAGCTATTCGTTCATTTAGCTGATTTCCTAATGAGATAACGTATGAGTCAGGATAAAACCAAAGAGACAAAGGAGTCAAATTGCCTCATACCAGAATACATGTATGCTATTTTTTTTTGTTTATTTCTATATGGTATTTGCTGATATGTTGTTGAACAAAATTAATTTTGCTCAAGAGATTCATGGCCAAAACCTGCCCCTTAAGAAAAATCCCACAGAATTCATTAATTTCCCAGTGTAGGATTTGACAGTGTCTGGGATGTTCTTAATAACTATATTCATATCACATGTCTATATTTACACACCCTGCACATACTTACAAAGAATACAAATAGATTTTGAAATATAGTAGCTAATGGGGTTAAAGACCCCCTTGCCCCTCCCAGTACACGCTTTACATCAAAGTTATGACAAAAATATGATTTTCAGACTTAGAAAAGTGACCTGTTTGTGTGTGCATGGAGGGGTGAGAGGGTTATTAAGCAGTCAAATGGTGCTCATGTTCGAAGAAAAGTCATAACGGAAACTACCCTATCAGTTTTTGACTACTTTTTCCAAGGTCAGTTCACCAGCAAGGCTGTGAGCAAATATGAAAGAAATATATGACCCTCAAAAGCTTCTCAGGACAATATTATTAATATTACAGCTTAGCTGAAAGAAGAACACTCCGTTTGAATTTGGTAATTTAAGGTTTAATTCTGTGCTCTACCAAAGGTTTCCCATCTGAGTTTGGAGTTCAGAGAGGCTAGTTAGAGGTCCACATTCTTGAATGAAAGCAAAAATAGGAATGATAGATTTCTTGCCAGGATTTCATAATGATACTAACTGAATTCAAAGAAAGAAAGATTTTTAGAATTGTCATATTTTGGAGATATCAGTAATATTCATCTATAATTGAAATTGTTCTTACCTAAACTTACACTGAGCGTAAGAGATGCTTTTGCATATTCCAGGCTTTCCTCATAAACCTTCAGAGTCACCAGCAACTCCACCAGTTTATTGCATAATCTAAGTTCAGTGTTTTTGTTGCCAGTTTTAACAGCAAGTGGAAGAGCCCTGTCCTGAAATACATAAAACCAGCTTAGGTACTGCTGAACCCCAGGATGTGCATTAACAGGCTTCCACTTATGTGATATCAAGCAATTTCTGGGTTTATTTTGCTCTTTGCATAAGGCATATCTAACACCCAGGAGTTGCAACAGGTGAAATCTATTAACACCATGACTAAGTACTCAGCTGCAAGAGGTTATAAGGTTATAAGTTGCTGAGAGGATCAGCTTTTGGTTCAGCATTTGTAGAACACCTGCTGTGCTGGGAGAGTACATAACTACCAATGCAGTAGAAAAAACACACAAACCCTGTAGAAAGTCACTGCTTTCTCCTTTTCCCGAGTACCATTGAAAAATATGTCTCCAGCAGCTTCAAACAATTCCATTCCTAAATTTGGATCTCCCGTGTAAAGAGCAGCATCCTGAGCAACCTATGAAAAACAAAGCAAACAAGGAATGGATAGAGAAAGAAAATCTTGGTTACTAATTGGTTAAAAAAAAGTCATAAATACTAGCAACCAAAATCTTGTTAAGGCCTCTCATGGTAAGATCGGAAAGGCTATACTTTATGACACCATGGTCTGTCTTTTGGGTACTCTGGCTTTGAGTAGGCCAGTGGTAGATGCTGAAGAAGGAACATAAATACTTGGGTTTGTAGTTTTATAGTCTCCCTTTCACTGGCAATAGTACCCAGCTACCTTTGTCAGCACACCTCTCTGAAAAACCAGCACTGCGTTTGATAGCTGCAATATATTAAATTTTAATTAAATTGCACTTATCATGGAAATAAATTCTAATTGCAAGTTAGATATTGCTAACAGTGCAGATTTAAAAGCATCTAAAGTGAATTCTGTAAATAAATGAGGCTCCACAGTCTTGTTATTCTGAGATAAATAAATGCAGTGTTTCCC
Organism: Gallinago undulata; assembly: GCA_026546715.1. Taxonomy (NCBI): domain Eukaryota; kingdom Metazoa; phylum Chordata; class Aves; order Charadriiformes; family Scolopacidae; genus Gallinago; species Gallinago undulata. The sequence continues at coordinate 50,759,927 of JAOTQQ010000032.1, forward strand.
AAAAGGACTTCATGAAAGGCAGCATGCATCCTCCTCCAAGGAAGGATACCAGGATACTAAGTTACTGATCAGAGAAGCAGTAATGAGAAAGGGGGCTTGCAAGTGAAGGAAGTAGAAAAATCTTGCTTTGGTTTTAGAATCTTTAGTTTTCAAGTGACATCCAATTAACACAAGTTCAGCTTTCTACTTCAGCACAAAGGCAGCAATCCTTCCAGCCTGTTTTGGCTTCAGGCTCCTAAAGGCTCTACTGCATCATGTTTTTGGAAGCTGTTTTACATGCAAGTTAAAACATGATGGCTTGTACGAATTACTGGCACAGTGGTCAACCTTTCAGTGGACAGATTCCTGCTTTGAGGCTTTCCTTATGGAGAGGCACTGACTCTGCTCTAAATACTGGGTTCCATACATGCACAGTATGGAATACACATGCCTGTCCCTGGCCCAGTCCTCCTCTTAGAGGAAATAAAGCAGATGGAGAAAGCCATCCCACATGCTGATTTGGCTTTGTACTGACCAGCTATCAGCTAAAAATCATTTAGTAAAAGAAAAAGAAATAACAGGTCTATAACATAGTCCCTTCCTGTAAGCACATTTATTCAGTTTTCCTGGTAAGTATTCAAAAATCTAATTTAATTGAGAGAAAATTGTGTCTGAATACATGTTTTTCGGCTACTTTGTAGGTTTTTACAAGACAACAACAAACATGGGTTTATTTTATTTAGAGATCATGTTTTGGTACCACTCACACACCAGCCAAGACCCAGATCAGGTACTTTAATACATCCTGCACTACAAGACAGCACTGTCCCTTGCAATAGGAGAAAAGTATTTTTAACCCCTTCACAAAAGAAACCAATTCCCAAAATGCTTCAGTGAATGACTAGAAGCCATTTTGATGACAGAGTCAGATCTGGGCTGCAGTGCAGCTCTGAGTAGGACTCCAGATCATCCAGTTTTAGCAGCCACAAGGGCTAGATCCCTGTTTCAGGTCATCTTTCAGCCCATGTTAGCACAGCAGGAGAGGCAGCAGGTCCCAGCTGGTCCGAGGTGTTGCCAGCCACATGCCCCCTCTCTCACTGTTGCTAAGGCAGCAGTCACAGCTCCAGCTGGCTCTGTGCTGTTTTGTGCACAGCCACAGAAGGAAAGCTTTAGATGCTTTGGAAAAGCTTCCTGAAAAAGCTACTCTCTTTTCCTGGGGATCTGGCCCACAAGTTAGCATGCTAGGATGATGTCCTAAACGTCTCAATCTCCTTATCTCTTCCTCTCCGTTTTTATTTTTTTGGGAGGGGGGGCATCTGTCAGTCTGGTTTTGGTAAATTTGGCTGAAACCATGACAGATGATTATTATCTCTTACGCACCAGCATGTAGCATGCATACATGGTTCTATTGCTGTGGTACAGTAGAACTGGTAGATAAAGAAATGAACAGAATTTACAACAGATCAGACACTAAGAAAGGTCACTGTCCAAGATATTTCCAGTCAAGCAACAGATTAACATGGAGCACCATGAGAAAATGCTGATACTTTCAGCTGTCAAGCATTAAGCACAGAACATCAGTTAGCAAAACCTCTGGGATCATTATATTGAATTACTTTTACCATGCCACCTGCACCATGTTGACAACATGTGCATGCCTGTGGTGTTGACAACATACCTGAATATAAAGATCCACAAGCTCATTCTGCCTCAGAACATAATATATCTTTCCTGCCCGTAGCCAGGCATATGCCTCTTTCTCTTTTTTCTGGAGATCTATAAATATTCCAAGGCTTCTTTTGGTATATTCCAGAGCTGACCTGTAAGCCCTGAGACAGGGAAAGACAGCTAATCACTGAGGGGTTCTTCAGAATTGGGAATGTTTTTCTTCATAATGAAAAAAGCTTTATGTTAATATAAAAATGTTATGTTTCCTCTAGTCAACACACAACTACAATTTCTCAGTTATATTGCATTAGTAACTAGTAAATTTGGTCTTCCTTTTTTGTTCAATCTATGTTTTCTGTTCAATTGTTATCACATTATATTCTTTCACGATAGTTTATTTTAGATGCGTCCTTCTCCTACACCTCAGGCTACTGACAAGTGGAAAAATCTTTCCTCATCTTTAACTCTTTATTATTTATCATTATCTTTAATGATTATCATTTATGGCTTTTTCCCCACAAACCTCAAACAAGTTGTATCTGTAAATATTTTTTTTCTAAATATCACCTAGGCCTCAGACTTAAGTACAACTCTAATCAGCATTTGTACAAAAATCTTGGAGGGGGATGGACAGATGTGATCAGTTCCACAAGCACTGAATTTATCAGGTGACTGGGCAGTGCAGTTTTAAGTGTAAGGGCACTGTGCTCTCAGAAGAGTGACCATACTTATCATTACAAAGACCTGTGAGATTGATTGAACTTAGGGTGCTTTACACCAGACACCGAAGCCCTACACTTCCTTATTAAATCCTTCTGTCCTGTGATAGACTCCCATTGCTTTGTCCTGTGATAGACTCTCATTGCCTTGACCTGGTGCATTTTCCTCCAAGCACAAGACACAAATATATTGATCTACAACATGAACTGCACAGTTACAGTGAATCTTTACACAGTGAATCATTAGAACAGCCTGCTTAGACCTCCAAAAAAATCGAAAACGAACCCACAAGTGCTACGCTCACCAGCATTTCACTTTATCAAGACTTTAGTTCTGTCTCAATAAGGTATCTATCTCAACTGAAGAGGGGAAAAAAGATGTTTTTACCACATCCTGATTCTTGAAGAGACCTGTCACTCCTTTTATACTCATGAGAGGAAGTAGAGATCTGCTGAACAAGCCTGACATTTCAGTCTTTTTTTTTTGCTAACAAGCTGCTAACTTGAGGAAAGGCAATGTAGTTGAAATAGTCCATCTCAGCCTAATTACTGAATGCCAATTTCATCCCTCTTTTGGATTTTTTGCTTTTACAGCAGACATACCAATCCATAAGCAGCACAGCAACTGGAATGGGTCAGACTGTGTCCCCTGGTGTGGCCACAGTAATTTACAATGGAGGTGGTGATACCAAGGACGTCATTGTTCTCATTAGTTCATCATAGAGACATATCCTTGTTACTTGGGACTGTTAACTCAAAGAATACTGCAATATTATGGTCTAATATCTTATTGAGTACATGCCATTATCCAGTAGTTTGCAAGGATTACACAGCCAACATTTGGGACCTAGGCTTCTAGATGAGAAGCAGGGAGTTGGATGTGATGATCCTCAGGGGTCCCTTCTGACTTGATGAGATATTCTGTGACAAATTCTATGCTCTAAATGCAAAAATAGCAGCATCACCCTAACTAGTGAAAACCTTGGAATTCCAGGTAGTTCAAATTCTTAACCAGCTTCTTTGTTTTCAGCCTCTCCAAAGGCTTTTCACCAACTATTTCATTAAACAGCAGTGAACAAAGCAAAATAAATTAGGTGACATATTAGGAAAGTTAGAGGCTTGGACTGCAGCCACTTAGACCTTAAATATCTACTCTTTTCAAAACTGAGGATATTTTTTCCATCCTTACTGAGGTATGCATGAAAATAACTGAATCTGAAGTAACTCCCTGAAGTAATATACAGTAAGAAAAATAATCAGAAAAAGCTGCCTTAAAAACCACTTTTAAAATTGTCTAGAGAAACCTGTACAATCACCCAGCACCTGTTAGTTACTATAAATTGACTTGTGCAGCCTGTTTTTTCAATAAAGCAAGGGAAAAAATTGGTGTTCTGAAAATAAGAGCAGTATAGGAAATGCTGGAGACTGACACTATGCAGTTTTGCTCATAGGCTTTGTGCTTTTGTAAGTTTTGGGAAAAAAAAAAAACAAAAACAAACAAACCCCACAACATTTCCTCAAAGGAAAACAGAGACAGTTTGATGTCTGCCCTGCTTGGAATGTGTAATTTGATCTCTAATGGAAAAATTGTCTTGTAAAACTGTCATTGCAAACAAGTCACCTGCCAGCAATAATCCTAGAGCTATAGCAGTCATCAAGAGTTGCATAACATGTAATAGTTTTAAAACGCATTTAAACAGATTTAAAAATTAATTTGGCTCTTGAACTGCTGCTAATCCCTGATGAACATCTTGTCCTTCCTTGGGAGATGATAGTTAAAAAAACCCCACCAAAACAAAACAAGAGAAGTCTCCACTAGCACTGAACCCTTCAATTCTAGTAAAGTGTGTTGGCCAGGCAGAATTTAAAATAGTCAGTCATAATTAGCTGTTGCAAAAATTGAGATCCTTTAGCATGACAGAAAAGTTACAATCAGAATATAAGCAGTCATTCAGCATGTCTTACCTTTCTGTTCCTAAAGACAAATAGAGCTGACTAATGGTTTCCAAAATTTGTCCCTCCAGAACTTTGTTCGACATCTTTCTAGCTAAAGATAGCTGATATTCATTGTAGATGACACACTGAGCCTCATTGGGAACAACTGTACTGTAGAACTGACACAGCAGTTTAATGGCTTGTAGTTGACCTAGGAGAATAGATTTGAAATACTAACATGAATCTTCATTTTAAAATGAAAAATGAGAGTTATTTAAAATAATTAATTCTTAGCGTTTCACAAATTCAGCACAGTCAATGAATAACAATGTAAAATTAATAATAAAAAGATTCCACTGCCAGTTTCTTCATCCCCAAAGTTAAAGAGGTTACTTCAAAGTTGATCTCAAAATAAAATAATAAAACAGTTACATTACCTGTATAAGCTGCCTTAATAATGGTAGCAAGAATAAATAAAGCATGGGTCTTCAAATACAACTACATTATGCAAAAGTAGTTCAGATTACCATTTGTTTTTATACCTTTAAATATGAGTCTAGTGATATCATAACTATTGCAAGTATTATTGAACATAGAAATCTCTAAACTTTTTATAAATTTATTTTTTCTTAACACTTCATTATCTCTATCGTTTCTGAAAAACTTAGCTGCCCCTAAGAGAACAAGCCAACATGTGTTTTTGCTCTGTTCCATAATGGTAGAGAAATAGATTTCAATCACTTCGGTAGCTATCACATAACATATTGCTTAAGGAACAATCATAACATACCTAGGAACAACTATAACATGCTTGTATAACACACATTCCCAAATGGGCTACATGTTATAAGTTTAAGAGAAAACGTACTTACTTTCCAGATGACTTGTCTCCATTGCAACTAAAAAAGCCCATTCATAATAAAACCTTCCCTTTTCTCTTTGAGTTCCACCAACATAGTAACATCCCAACTGAAGGAGGACTTGGATAAAGTCTTGGCCACAGTCCATACTTGGAAGTTTGGAGAACAGCTTCACTGCCCTGATATAATAATGTTCTGCCAGCTTGCTGGCTGCTGCATGCAGGCAGAGTGCCCCAAAATTAGCCAGGGCTACAGCTTGGTTATGGGTCATCTCTGTCTCCTCTGAAAGACGCAGTGCTTTGTAGTAGCTCTCAGCAGCTTCTCTTGTATTATTTGTCCTTTTCAAAGCTATAGCAAGCATATTATAGGCAATGCCTAGTTGCTGAGCATTGCTCCATGAAGAGTCTACAACAGCATTTAAAATGGTTAAAGCCACATCGTATTGCCTGTAAAGAATGTATAACCAAGCGAGTGAGACCAAGGAGTTAATAGTTTCCTCTGGCCTAGCAGAAACATCAGCATCCAGTGCTTTCAACATGTAAACAATGGCTTTTCCATACCGTTTGTGGTGACTGTACAGTTTTGCTAAGCTAAGGTAGATAGTGCTGCATAGTCCTTGCTGTTCATTAGTGAGCACGGAGGAAAGTGCTTGTATGAGGTAAGGTGCCGTTTGAGATGGGAGTATTTGTCTGAATTTGCTCAGGCCGTAGAGCTTGGGAGCATTTTTGATGACTAAATCAATCCTTTTCAATGAATCTGCTAAAGTATTTGAGCTCTGGGAAGAGGCAACCTTTATGCAACTTAACACAATGTGCGGCAAGCACTTTTCATTGTAGGACTCTGCTAGTTTGAAATAACAGTTGTTTGATAAGTTGTTTTGTAAACCCAAGTCATTAAGCAACAGTTGAAACCTTTCCAGGAACGGCAGCGCCTCTTCATGCTGTTTGTGTGCACTGTAATGTTTTGCCAGCAGAAAGCATGCCCTTGCCTCTGCATGTTTGTTCTGGCTCAAAATTGTCCTCTTCAGAGCATACTTTAGAATATCTGACTCCATGTCAGTACTGCAAATGTAGTTGGGAATTCCCATGAGAAGAGATGTAGCCTTGTCAAAAACATGAGCACATTTTTCTTTGTTCTTCTGTGTCAAGTAGATGACCGATAGATTTGTATAAAGAGCAATTACAAAGTACAAATCACTAAACCCTCCAGCGACTGCTCCCAACGCTTCCTCAAAATACACCCGAGCTTGGGAAAACTTCAGCTTTTTAACACTGAGCCTGCCTAAGAGAAAGCACAGCCTTGCTAATGCCCAGGACGTACCTGCTTTCTTTGCTGCTTCCCTTGCTAATCTAAAAAAGCCAACCAGTTCTTCTTCATCTGAAAACCCATAAAACATACTATTGATAAATGGATAAGAGAAATCATACAGGTTTTTGAAGTTTCTGTCATACTCTTTCCTATTTAAGAATAGTATCAATGACTCAAAAATGTCAGATGCTTGAACATCATCTTGACATACGCGGAAGCAAGGTGGAAGAAAGGTTTCTGTATTTGGAGAGCTATCAGAGTCCTTTCCTTCAGTAGTTGGCTCTTCTGCCTCGGTGGCCTCCAGATTCTTGAAGTTCCTCAAGAATTCTTCTATCTTGCCATTCTTGCTAGTGGATCCTGTGCTAGAATATGAGCATGGAATTTCTGAAATTCAAAAATAAATTACAGATCACAGCCTCACGTGTGCATGCACACAAAGAACTTTGATAGACCAACAAAAAACATCAGTAGAAGATGCTATGAGGAAAACACTATGTAAATATATTTCACTTTCTTAACATTATGTCTAGGAGACAAACCAGAGGTGGGGAAAGAGAGAGATCAAGAAGGATCAGGGAGGAACAAGTGTGGGAGAGTGGAGGAGTGGGGATAAACGGGACTTGCCACATCAGCAGGTTGCTGATGGGTACACGCTTGCCCAGCCAGGCCCTGTGCCTGATCCAGCACTAATCCAACTGAAGACCAACACTAATTCAAACTGGTTTGTGCCTGTTTACTCAAATAATATGCACTGAGGGCATATTTTCTGATCTGTGTGTACGAGAGAGAGATCTGCCAATGAATTACAGCTCAGACTAGCTGCTAAGGCAGCTTAGCCAGGGAGCCAGACTGAGCTGAGTTGTTGAAGTCTGACATGGGTACTGTGAGGGCACCTGCAAAGGTCCTCTTCTCCTGTCCACATCATCTCTGTATGGCCAGGCATACCTGTGTAATAAGATTTCTTCTTTCAGATACCAACCCTGATTCTCTGCTGGCACAGATTAACTTTCTCAAAATTACCAAGTTGGTGGTCGTTGATTTAAATTCTCCTAGTACTGACATTTTTGAATATCTTAAATATAAAAAAGAGATATGCCATCATTTCTTTAGTCCTGCTACTGTTATCCAGCCAAGGTAATGGGGCAGGGACTGGAGACATAGGTTGCAGTTATAGTCTTACAGCTGCATATCAACAGGAGCTTTTTGAAGTTGCAGATTTAGAGCTCATTTTCTCTAGAATCTCATTTCTGAAACTGTTCACCAGAATCATAAATATAAAGACTGGTATTTAGAAAAATGTAGTACAATATAAGTAATGATAGTTACAGCTTAGCAACTAAATGCCAAAGGGAAATAATTCTGCATCCTCATCAAAATATCTCCTTTGAGAAATATATTTATGGGATGAAGTTTCCTAGCAGATGGAAAATCTGCTGGAATTCAAAGTCAGCATTTGTCAGGTGCCCCATAAACAGTATTTTGCCCTATTGAACAATGTGGGGGAGTCAGGGGGGTTGGGATGTGTCTGTCACAGCAGTAAAAATTAGTCATTTTGCAATTGCATAGCAAGTTCCAAGAAAGACTTCTGATACCACTGAAAACCCACAGTGTCTTACAGCAAAACCTAGGAAAATAAATAGTGACAGAAGAAAGTTAAAATGTAAAGAGACATTAGAAAGAAAAAAGCTGGCAAAGGTACAAAAAAATATTGGAAGTTGCTTTAATTTTACATAAAAATTGAAGTATTACCATATTCATGAGCTTTCTGAAATTCTTGTTCTTCTAATCGGTCTGTAAGAAAGAAAAATAACACGTTATTTATGGTATTTTGGTTCTTTTTCAGTTTTAAATATCATAAAATAAGGCTATTTTTTAGTTTGGAATTCTTTTTGTCAAAAGAATTGGATACATCTGGGAAGTTTAAAAGATAAGATATTTCTTTGTCTGACCCAAAGGTGACATACCAGGGACTTACCCTCCTGCTGATACAAGTTCACCACTTCCTACATGGTTGGAAAACATCACTGCTGCATTAAAATATAAGTGGGCAGCACAGATACAGTCATTCCCCACAACCCACCCCCTAAGATGAGGTAACAAAAGCCCCTTAATACTATTGAATTAAGTTTTAGCCTCACTCCCAAGGTGGGGAGTCAGTTTGTGTAGATCAGAGTGTCACTTTTGTGGCCATTCCAATATTATGCAGATGAAAAATCTGCATCTGAATCTATCTTTTCTTTTAATACTGTAGATATTACTACTGAAGATCTACTTTTAGGTGTTTAACATAGAACATCTGTAGAACATTCAAGAATTACTATTGTTTAGAAGATATTTCTCAAGGTATTTCAGTTGTCATGCTGCATTTTAAGATTATATTCTCTGCCTTTCATACACTAGATGCAATTCTGAGTGTACAAACACGTAAAAGCTGACACTCACAGAACTAGGTCTATTTCAGCTCATGAAAAGCTATTTTGCTTGCCTTCAAGAGTGACCTCTCACTATTTACTTCTGGATCTCCTTTCTTTAAAGATTTTCCTCTGGACAAATGCCACAGATGTTTACATCTAAGTCATAGTTCAATGCTCTGAATATCTAATAGGGGAAGTGCTCACAAGTAAATACTTCCCATTAGGTTGATATAGATGGAAGGAATCAAAAACCCATTTACTCAGATCACACAAAACACCAAGTAAATATTGAAAATGCTTGCTTTAGGCAAGTCTTCTTGATTGATTGTGCATTTTAACAGAAAAAAAAGTGATAAAGATGGTACTATTAGCTGGGGAAGATGTGAAAAAACATTGGCACTTGTAAAAATTAGGGAGAGGACAAGACATGGTGAAAAAAGTGCAACAGGCCAAAATAGCAGTATGTCCATTAGGCCCTTGAGATTGTTTTAGTAAAACAAATAGAGGTCTGAGCTCTTGATCCTAGGCTTTTCATCTGAGCAAGAAAGGTGAGATGTGAAGTCATTTTGTACATTGACAAAAGTTGCATTTTGCAACTCAGGCCTGACGTGCTTTAGTGATTATTCACACACACATTTTAATTTGCAGAATTAAATCAATGCACCTTAGTCAAACCTACACACCAGCTCCTTTCAAATTGGAGCCTACAGGCCTGTCTCTTAGGATACTACTAATGGAGATAAAACTTTGTTAGATATTTGACAAGCATACACGTTGCCACAGAACAGCCTGTGGTGAGATAAGAAATTGCTGCTCCCGTTCATTAAGACAATTAAGTTACACTGCCTTAAACTAATTGGGATAATTGGGGTTTCACCCTTACAGATTTAGTGCATGTAAAGCATGAACATTTAGAGAAATAACAGCTCTATCAGAGATGTAGTTAAAAGATTATTTTTTTTCTTTGCATGAATAGATTTTGCTTTTTTCTATACCTTGGAAAGCTGTCAATAATTATTATGCTACCTTTCCTAAGATGAATGAAAAGCCAGCAGTATTTGGGTGAACATACTGCCTTTTATAATGCAGCTCTCTTGACATTTGAAAGCTTATTCAGCTCAATAACAGAGTTTTTAAAACCCTGCTGTTTAATTCACTGAAAAAAAGGACAAAAGATTTGTAAATGCTCTGCTGGGAGAAGTCTTGCATCAGCAGGAAAGTAGCAAAGATCATACAAAGGATTTTTACATGCCATATCTATGATCAAACTGAATACCAAGATATTTCCAAGTAGGTGTGACTGGAATGTCATTAAAATTGAAAAAATATAAATCAGTTATAACAGGATATAGGAACTTGTGTGATAAAAAGGAGTAGAACTCATTCTTACCTATTTGATACACAGAGCAGACATCTGTGATGGAGGTTTGTTTCAACAAATGTATGACTTCTTCCAAATTTTTTTCTTTTGAAAAAAATGATAGCTCTTCTGCTTCAAGAAAATCCAGGTCCTGTGGTCTAACAAAGAAAAGAGAAACTTTGAAAACAAACGTGGCTTAAGGAGCTCAGTGTGTCAGCCAAATTTGAGCTTGTTAGAGAAAATAGTATTATCTTTGCATTATAGGTCATACTGTGATCAAAATTAGTAACAGGCATGTTTATAATATATATACAATTTGATTATCTTTATGCTTGCAGCTAACAGTTTCTGCCATATCAAAGTTATATGTCTATCTGTGCTGTGGTGTAGCACTTTGAGACAATTTATTACAAGCACAAATCTTTAAGGACATTATGGTATTGTTTTTTCTAATACAAGCTTAAAGGTATACATTGAATCAACCTGTAAACAACATTTAAGAAATCCTTGTTTCAGCATGCAAACAGTCCAGATATATTGATAGGAGCAGCCTATTTACATGGTGCAGATGTATGCTGAAATGCACACTTCTTACAGATTACTGGCTGCTTTATGAAAAATTATTTGTAAAAGGAGGCTCATTTGAAACAAGTTAAGGCCTGTAATTGAGGGTACTAGCAAAAATAGAGCTTGGATGCTTTAACATTGATCTTGACAGACCAGCAAAAATGGAATCTTCTGTAACAGTAAAGCTTCTTGGATCCAAGGAACAGAGACAGAACCAGGGATAGCAGCTAAGGCAACCCCTTTTCCTCAGTAAGAAACTGAGGTAAAGGCTGATAATATTTTCTACCATTTAAGCAGACTTCATGTTCCAATTTCTTTATTTTTGTTTTGACTGATACATACTATGACTCCCATTTAAAAAAAATTAAACAAAAAAAACCCAAAAAACCCACAAAAAGGCAGACAACTGAAACCAAACAAAACTGAGTTTAACATACAGTATTTTAAAGACTAAGAGACAAAATTTCTTTTTGATTAGAAATTAAATACATATAACTTACTTATTTCTACATAAGTCCAGTTTAACGTGACTTGTCTTTACAAAACCTATTTGACCAGTAAACATATGTCTTCCAAGAAACCATTCCATGCATTCAATGAAGTATCCAAGGATCTCAATTTTGTCCCCTTCCTGGAAACTAATCTCTTCCAACACAATACTTTCATAATTCATCACAGCTAGACAGGATCCCATTGCTGTGTAATAGGGAGAGAAACAGTGTTTGCAGATAAAGTAATTTAACAATACAAATACACACAATAGAAGAGCAACTCAGGAGAAGAGCATATTTAGCAGAAGACATTCCTGGAAATCTTGAGTTGCACATCCAATGCAACAAGATTTAAAGCATCCAAAGCTAATCGGCTTGTTTTGAGGAAATAGAATTGTAAATCACAGCATAAAACTCCTCATTTCCCAGCCATTAGAAATGAAAGTCTAAAACGTTTTCAAAATTCCAGCAAATTTCATCATGAAGTAACAAAAAAAGAAGTGGCTTAAGTCCCTACTTTTCCCTTTTAATAGTGGACTCTGAACTTGGCCCAGAGTAAAAACTTTTGAACCATCATTATTGGAGAAATATAGTTATAGAACAATCAATACAGTATTTAAACATACACATGTGGTAGAAAACAAATGAAACTTACTCTCTAACCTCAGACAGTCTGTACAAGCTTTATTTCTGACAGTACACGTGTGAAATATCCACAATAATCACATTGGTGCGTATTATTTTTTAAATTTCATGATAAAAATCAACAAAGGCATCCTCAAATTGCTAATTTGTGTACCTACTTAATACAAAAATATAGGAGAAAAATGGGCAGATATAAGACATCAGATTTTAGTTTAGTCATGTTTAGCTGTGTGTTTTGTAAAACCCTGTGTCACAGGCATTGCTAATTTTACTGCAACATAATTTTGAAAGCTGTTTTTTGATCCTAATAAAATGAGGAAAAATTATTGAAGCTTTCAGAATCTGTCCTAATGAAAGCATGGAATAAGTTTTTTTTTTTTACTGCTGATGTTCAAATGGAGTTTCTTACCAATATTCTTGATGGATTTAGATTCAGTTTTGTGTGCAACATCAATAGGAATAGAATACATTCTAAGAAACCATCTGAAAAGTAGAATAAGAAATTCAAGTTAGTGTATGAAACACTTCAGTAAATGTTGTGACAATAACATTGATATCTTAAATCCACTGAAAAACAGATGCACCCCTCACACAATTATCCTTCAGTTTCAGTTTAGACAGCTATATTTTGAGTAATATTACTAGTAAAAGAAGTGCTAGTTCAGTCAAACAAACCTGAGAAAGTCATGCTATTTCTCCCCGCTGAAGGTCAATAGAAAAATTCCATCTCTTTAATTACTAAGGGCACCAAAAATGAATTTTGTGGTGATTCCTGAAGAAAATCCACTGATAGGTGTTATAATTTTGACTTTATAGCAATTACAAGCTTGTACATAAACTTGAAACAACTGCGTTATGGAGGTAGATGGCTCCTGTCAGTAGCATTGAGTAAAAACCCTGCTAGGCTGTTATCATTCACACTTCCAAGAATCCCACCTGTTACCCTGCCATGTTTCCAAGCATCCTGAAAAATGAAAATTCTCACTTTATATTATTCTAGAACTGTTAGCAGGTTTTATTTCAGACTGAGGAAAAGATCCACAGTACCTAATTCAGAAGATGGTAAACCATCTTTAAATGGTTCTCTGCAGGCATCTGGATTAATTTCAGTTGTATAGTATAGAAGGAAACAGAGCATTTGTTCTTAGTGTTAATGGAAGATGGATGTTCTGTAGCAAACTACCAACTAGAGACATGAAACAGATGCACGTGAGATAGATAGCTGGAGTTAGGTACCTACTGATGAAAAGGGAGCAATGGCTCCAGAGAAGCACTAGACAGTAGGGTCTTGTCGCCATCCACAGATCCACCTATTACATCTTCAGTAAAGACCCCTGTCTCCAAATAAGCATTTACTTCATTGTCTGTAGCCATTATCTTTCTTATCAGGTTGTCAGGACATAAAACAAAAAATGGCCCTAAAAAGAAAGCAGTAAAGCAGATGTCATTTTATGCAATGTTTTAGTGTCATACAAGCTTTAAAACTGCCTTCAAGAGCATCAGTAATATTCTAATAATCTCTAATTTGAATTAGAGATTCAAAATCTGAGATTTCACAAGAATTTTCTCTCCAATTCTTAAGATATTCATACTTTTCTGTCTAGTTTCTCTTTCATTAAAAAAATAAAACGCACAGCTAAGGTGTTCCATGAGGCGTAGAACCTTCTGCTGCTGCACACTTTGTGTATTCCTGTTGCAGTAATCAATGACTCATCTAGCACATCACTGTCTGATGATGGCAGCAGGTGATGCTATATAAATAGCACATGAGCCTGGCAACTATCTGTAATGACACTCTTGGACATCTTCAGGATCTGCAATAATATTAAGTTGGACTGTACATCCAATCCTAATCCTTTGTACCCATTAATGGACCATTTGCACATGAATTTCTCTAGTCACTCTATGTCCCACTGAACCCAATCTGTGTTTGTTTCTCTCTCTTCTCTTTCTGGTGCATTTCAAGTGAACAGTTTTAAATTTCAAATTTAAATTACATTAAAATCCTATACCAAATATTAAGAACTATTCAAATACTTAAAGAAAGATAATTCTCTAAATTTAAGCCTTGGCATGTTGGGTCTTCCTTACCTTCCTGTACTAACAGGCTTCTGTACATCAAATGTAATGATTTCTCATTTATACAGACTTCAATGCCTGTTTCTTCCTCCTCATGACAATAGAGCCAGAAAGATTGATCTAGGAATAAGTTCTCCATGCAATGATTTATAAAACCTAGGGAAAAAAATCCAATTTGTTTTCTTTGCAGTTTTACAGTATTATAGAAGAAAATAACTTTTCAGTAAGTCAGGGACTGGGGTAGGAATTCACATAACTCCATTATTGCTTAACCCACAATGCATAACTAATTTTATTACATAGCATTGGCAAGTCACATTCATTACAGCTACTTTTAACGCTGAGCTCTCACAAACTACACCTAGAAGATGCAATCCTGCTGAATAAAGACCCTTACAAGGGTTCCCCATGGTTTAGATGTATTTGAAAAGTTTGGAGTCTGGAGAGAGAGATAATCACTAGGCAGCTTTGAGCAACATGTGCTTAGCACCACTTAATAACAGATGACTGGAAATAATGTCAAAAATAATCTCTTTATAAATTTCTGTTACCTGATTCAGCAATGCCAATTTATGCAGATATTGTGCCTGGGTATCAGATCCCTGCAACTTCTTTGGAACAGAGATGATGCAGCATACCAGAGTCACATAAATCACAAGGAAGTAGTGCTTTAGCTTACATTAGGATTTAGGGCTTTCAAAGCTATATGATAGTTTCAGGGAGTTCTGGATTGGTGTATCATAATCAGCATGGTATAGATAGTAGATTATTAAAGAGTCAACATTAATAAATTAAAAATCCTTTGTGCAAAAATTTATTAAGACAGGAGGGCAGATTAGTTAAAGTGCTACTCTGCTATTTGGAAGGTGCTAAATCAATTCCCTGTTAGCCACAGCCTTGCCCAAGAGGAAACTTCATCTTTTTGTGCTTTCTCTGCAAAATGAAATTTTTCTAGTATTTTCTAGCTCTCTAAGGAGCATTTTAAAAAACAAAATAGCAAATAGCAAACATGAAATTAAAAATAGAATTCATTATTTTAAATTGGTCTGATGAAAACAGGCAAATTCAATACTAATGCACACAAGGTCTCCATCCACAGAAGAAAAAAATTCAGGGGAACAAAATGGATAAAAAAGATCTGATTCAAACACTGCTCTTCAGAAGAGACCTGTGAAGTTATAAGATATTAAAAATGGAATTCACTTCAATGACATCCCATTGTTACAGAAGGCACACTCAAGATTTAGAAACAGAACTGAAGCAT
>JAOTQQ010000032.1:50775315-50846878 GCA_026546715.1 Gallinago undulata
TAAAAATGGAATTCACTTCAATGACATCCCATTGTTACAGAAGGCACACTCAAGATTTAGAAACAGAACTGAAGCATTTTACTTGGTATTTCCTCTGAAGCCTTAGCAAATCTTTCCAGTTTGCTCACTACTATTCAGGAAAGGCGTGGAACAACTAAAAGAGTCTAGCAAGAAGCATGGTCAGAGGTCTAGAAAAAACACTCCGTGAAGTGAAGAAGAAATTCCTTCTGTGAAGAAGAAATTCCTTCTGTGAAGAAGAAATTGGGTCTGATTTTCCTAGTGAAAACAACACTGAGTGGAAGTGCAGGTTAAAAGTCTCCAAATAGGTATTAGTACGGTGCAAAGGACGAAAAGCAACCTCAATATCTCTACAGTGAGCAAAAAGAGCTGTAAAAGGATTTAAGTTGCAGCACAGGTTAGATTTTAGGACAAAAACACCTGGATTGGAATAGACTGCTTAGAAAGAAGATATAACCTGATTCTGGGGTATCTTAGACAAGTCATCTGCCAAGAATGATACCACTACCTGCTTTGGGAGAGAGGCAGGGTCTCCTGGAGGGTCTCTCCAGCCCCAGCACTAGTACCCAGTTCAGGAACATTACTTACTGCTATGAGGAGTTAATACAAAGTATCTCAAAATCCTGTTCAACAAGTTCCCAGTCAATCAGAAGTTGTGTGCAGAGGAATAAAAAAAAAAAAGCATATTGAACTGTTATATGGTGAAACACCTTTACCCAGTGAGTGGTAGGTAAGGAACTTCCATATTTCTTCAAAAGTTTTAAATGTCACCACTATCAGATCTTGATCACTATGAATAGACAGCAGTCTGGCAGAGAGCTCCTAAAAAAATCAAAACCAGTACTTTAATTACAGTTTTAATTTACTCAACCACAGTTTCTCACTAGGTAACACATGCTAAAATGCTATGTATTGAGAAGGATAAAAAATTCATCCAGAATTTTGAGTACGAGATACCTGTTCTTTAACACATACTTGCAACATATAGTGAGCCAAGCTTTATTCTGATTTTTTTTTATTTTTTTTTTACCATTTGTACTAACAGTTCCAGTGAGGTTAATTTACAGGAGAATTAATACCTCAAGACCGACCACAGAGTGAGACTAAAGGCCTGTATGGTTCAGACACATCTATGTAGAGTGGCCAGTATTGTCTCTTTAGAGTGTGAAAGCCAGGCAAGCATCTAGTAGTGCTTTCCAAGAATACCCTTCTAGCACAGAGCAATTTACAGCCTGGAAACTGCCTTTGCAAGGCATGTGGGCATTAATAAGTAATAGTGAAAAGGGTTTCTTTTTGTTTGTTGGTTTTACTTAAAATTTCTCTAGCTCACTGGAACTACAGTTAACTTTTAGGATCAACAATATCCCGCTGTTAGGTTACCTTCAGAGCTCTGTACACATATGAAAACAGACCTCCTTTGATGCATCTTTGAACCTACTACATGGTACCTTCAGTCTTGTTCCACAGTAGACACTGAATAGCCATTTCCTTGTTGACTCTTTCTACACTTAAGACAATATACTGGAGGTTTTTTGGTGTTTGTTTCTTTTAAAGATGCAGTAAGATCCTCATTTGTACAGGTGTATGGTGCTAGAGTAGCGTTAAATTGTCCATTTAACAAAGATCAGCAACAATCATTGTAAATTATAATGGATTTTATAAGTAATTTCAGAAATGCTATAAGGGAGAACTACATAAACCTTAAATAAGTGATAGAAATACACATTTTGATGGATTCTAGCCAAAGAGTGGTAATGTACAGCCTGGTTACACTTCAGTTAGCTTAAAAACAGGGCTCTTCAATGATGCTGGCTACTGTCTTCCTGGGAAATACAAGGAACTATGGCAATTTCAGACAAGTATCAGAACCAGTTTTATTCTCAGAGAATAAATCAGGGGCAAAGCTAACAGATATAAAGCTACTGTATGATTTCCCAGTAGTGTACCCTTGCTTCCATCACATCAAAGTTGAAATACATCTAAAACAATTTAAGGAATGATCAAGAAACTGATTCTAACTCGGGGGGGGAGGAAGAAATTGTCCCTCAAACATTTCCTGTAATGGGAGCAACATGGAGCTGATCCACTGGTTTTGTGACTTATATCATGATTTAAAATGTCTGAGTTAATTCTGTTTGACTTCCATATTTTCAATTCACACAACGTGAACGATTAAAATCGTAATTAGTTTTAGAAAAGTCCAACTTAAGCCTCTTCAACAGGCATGCCTCATCACTGCTTTGATCTTCTGCGTGCCCCTTTCTACACTAGATTAAATATTAACGAGAGCCTGAAATCTATTAATAAATTGCCAACACATGCTAAAATATCTCAGCCTCAAGGGCTTTATGCACTGCTGAATATCAAAACAACATTCTAAGGAAACTTATCATTATAAATCTTGCTCCCTTCAAAGTCTTTTTCCTAGTCTGTTTCTAATAAGGCCACAAATCTAGTGTATTTGTATGCTGTTTTCCTTCTCCTCCTGATCCCTTCTCCCTTTCTCTGTCTCTCCCTAAACAAAAGCCAGAGCAGAGCAGCAGGAGTACAGACTGTTTTCATAGCCACAAAAATCAGCAGGCTGGTGATACAGAGTTCACAACACAAGAAAGGAAAATCATGTAGGAACACATGCATCTGAGAGTCATAAAGCCATAACTAATTAAGATTTCAGTGCTTGGCTTGCTAGAAAAGTAGGCTGGAACTCATGGCTCAGACAAAAAAGGGACACCAGAGGTCAAACGATATCATCCTGCTTTTTCATCAAGAGGAAGAGAAGACTTTAAATTCTATTTGTAGCAAACCTCATAGGTTGTAGAAGACAGGTTTCCTACATACAAATTAAAGACAGTAATAAAAATATGCTAACCCTCTTGTGTACTATTTAAAGCTATAGCCATCTAGCCCTAGGAAGTCCAATATTTATGCTATTCTACCTTCAGACTTCCTCTTTGGCTTGGCAGTGGGCTTCCCGGGTAACCTGCAAGCCAAATGGCTCCAAGTGGCTGGAAACTGAAGTGAAGACTCAAGATGAGGACAAATTAAAAAAAAAAACAACCACAACCAAAAAACCCCCCCAAAACCCAAAAGAAAACAAAAAAAAACAACCAGAAAATCATTATTTCCATTGATAAAAATCCAATCAGAACATATTTAAAATAAAAACCTTCAATGACTTATTTAGCTGGATTTAATTATTTTGCGTCAATTTGGTGTTCCAGTGTTTTCCAATGGCTTGATATTTCTAATGTCTCTAGACTGTTTTGGGCCATGGGAAACTCTAGTCACTGAATTCAAGCATACAGCATGTAGATGGAAATGACACCCAAAGATCTCACAGATTATTTCAGTAGCAGAGAGTTTATTCTCTAAATAAATTAATTCCCAAGCAATTGACTGACTTACACTGAAAACTGCCATCACTTCCCTGCTGTCATTTTCCAGAAGACGGAGCTGCCCTCTGAGCTGTTTTTGGAGTATGGGATCAGGACATCCACTTTTTCGTCTTACCATCGTTAACTTCAAGGAGATATCTGGAGAAGGATATGCATTTAAGGGCTGTAAGTCTTGTGAATCAGCTTTGAAGAACAGGAAAAATCCCTCAATGATAGAATCCACATTAGGAACTATTTTTTTAGGTTCAGAGAGACACAGAAAACTAACCTACTGCATGTCTCTTTTTCATTTTTATTATGCAGTAGAGATAGTAGCCTAGCCTGAAACATGAGATTTTTTCAGTTGCATAGTAAAGGCTACAGCTATACAAAGGAGAGCTATGTGAAAGTCTGTAGAAATTTTGGGAGGCAACTGACACACTTGGGAATGGAGAAGAGGAAAAAGGCAAGCAGATTGGTAATCTGTCTAATTAGACAGCTCTACGGACATTGAGAACATGCCCAGATTTCCAAACACCCCATGCATATTTTAAAAATTGAGGCAAACAGATACTGGAACAACAAAAAAAAAAAGTAAAAATAGATAGTTCAGCATGCTGCAACAACTCTTTTTGCTAATCTTAAATTCAGGGTTATCTGACAAGTCACCCTCACTACTTCAGAAAGCTTCTATAACTTGAATATTGAAAAAGCTGTTTCTCAACTAAGCTGGTTGAGCAGTACCAACCAAGATAAATAGTCCAACTAAAAGCTCACTTACGTGTTTCCCCCAGCACATCTCAAAGAAGCTAAATACCTCTTCCCAGATCTTGACATCTCTTTACAAGAAGCTATTATTGCAGCAAAGGGTACAGTTTCAGCTAGCTTCTCCCAGATAAAGAGGATCTTTGATAAAGCTACTTTCATTCCATATGTCTGTTGATTTAACTCAATAACAGTAAATCATATTCATAAGTTTTCAGATACCCAGATGGGCCCATATAAGCCTCAAATACCCACTCAGGAAGAATTCGAATTGCAAGTATGTAAATGGTTCACGCTTCCAGCAATAAATGGGATTATTGTATATCCCAAAAATATTCCAGCTCCTCCGAGTTTTACCTTTTAATCAGATGAAAAAGATATTTTTCACATTCTAGTTTAATATGCTGCATCTTAATCTGTTTTCAGAGGGCTTTCTATACATCTCCAAGATGTACATCTCCAAGAATTCTATGATGACTTGAGTCTAAATTACTCATTACTCTAAGGTCAAGAAGGGTGGCTCAGAAATACAAAGCAGTGTTACTAAATTATAAGACTCCTCTGTTTAAGCTGTGGTCATATAGTCAAATTGCTAGTACAAAGAACATGAACTAGAGTATTTGAATATTACTCGGATCACTATTCAGTAACAGTATTGCTGACATTTTCATTTTACCTGAAGCCATAAGTGATACTGGCACAAGAGAAGACTATTGCTTAAAAATTTACATTTTTGTTTTACATAATCAAATTGACTCCAAGTTAAATTGTGTTTCTACAGTTACATGTTTGATTTTGATATAAAAGTTAATATTACTGACATAATAATTACATTGAATTAAAACAACTGAAATATGGCTGCTTCTGCCAAAAGAGCTATTGATAATGCCTTATGGAAATGAAACATGATGCAAAACCCCATTGCACCTATGGCAGTCTTCCTGTCTGCGTCTGTGAGTTCTGATCCACACAGCCAGTAAAGAACCCCAACTCTGTACAGAGTGAGACAAATAGGTACATCAGCACAAATAATTGAACTACAAATAATCATATGCCTGGGGGAGACCCTCTACCACTGATGTGATTTGTCAGGTCAAGCCACAGAGCAGAGTACACACCAGTGATGATTTTTTGAGGATTATTTCTCTTCCGTCACAAGCAAGAGAAGGGAAATGTGACTAAACCATCAATGTCATGAGGCCTGCAGAAGGGAAGCCTGCTGTACCTACTTTACTGAAGAACTGCTCTCAAACGCAACTTCATTGAAAATATAGCATTAAAAAAATAAAAATAAAGATATGGAAAGGCCACACACTTAAAAATAAGACATTTGAAGAATTGAAATTAAATAAAACAGGCACTGAATTTATTTGCTTTTCTTTTTTTTATTAGCCATTACAGTACAGTCCATAAATTGTTTCTGGCTTTTATAGCAGTTTATAAGTTATTTCTCTCTTTTTATGAGAAGTTCTCAACAAGTCTTATGTAGAAGTTGGACACTTCACAGGTGCCATGAAGTATGTTATAAAATTACAGGAGTGACTGCTACAAATGTTGTCATAGTTGTCTCAAAAAACAGTAAGCAATGAGAAAAGTATTATATTTAAAAGATGTGATGGAAGAAAATGTCTTACCAGTTGGAAAATTCTCTGCTTGACTAGGAAGGATCCTTGAACTGACATCAGTGCATTTTTCACTTTGAGAACACTCTATTATGATAAAGGAAAGGAATGGTTAAATGCATTTTCTAAGTCCATATAAATCACACTGATAAAACCCAAAACCCCACTCTTTCAACCCCTTTGATGCATTGGATAATTACTAAAAAAAAAACAGCTATATTTTTCCCCTTTACGCTATGCAATTGCCAAAACCACAAAAAATATCTGAAGATTATTTTTTCTACTAAGGAGAAAGGTAAATCTTGATTTCAGTATTTTGGTGTGAACCTGCGAGGTGATTGAGAGTTGGTGGAAAGTTCACCTCTCAGGAAACTGAAGTCCCATTTAGTAGGGAGCAAGAGTTTGACTTAATTTTCTCTTCCCTTGCACCTATACCAAAAGTGGCCTCCACCAAACTTCAGTGGTATAAACTGACAGTTATATGACTGCCTCGTACTAATTTACAGATGGAGAGAAATAATCCTTGTCTGCATTTGTTATGATCTTAATACTTGCAAAATGTTAATCTAAAAACAAGTGGTTTGAAGTTTCAGGGAAAAAAGGAAAAAGTATATTTTATGTTAATAATAATTTTTTTTGGCCCATACTTCTTCCAGTCCTTTTGGAAATGATATATTTTCATGCTGCAGAAGCACTGACTCCAACTCTTTTCTCAAGATTCCCTTGACAAAAATCAGTGAAGACAAGGTTTGATATTTCTAAGAATAAAATAGCTCTTTAAATTTTAAAAGAAAAAATCTGAGGCAATTTTCCTGTATCCTGAGACATTATTCCTCTGCAGCTCTCCCCTTAAAAAACCCACTTTCTCATCTTTTGCATCTTCCCTCAAGTGCATCTGTTAATGTTACATGAGCAAATTTATGCAAATAAATATGGGTACATAAACACAATTCTCCTACTTCAGAATAAAAGGCAGTAAGCAGTAAAAACATCATCTTTAAGAACAATTATTAGACTATACTAACGTTAGAAATCTCCGTTCTCAAGTTTTGTTTGGTTGTGGTTTGTTGACAGGGGCAGACGGGAGTGTTTGAGATTTGTGTGTTTGTTTTTAAGCTGGACTCAATACTTGTTTTAAAATTGAAATTTGGTAGTAAGCTCACAGCAGTGTAGCCTCAGTATTTAAGGAATATTATAAATTTAAGTTCCCTACAACTTCTGGGACCAGATTTAGTTCTAGTTCTGCTTTTTCTGGTTTTAGTCAGAAGTACAAACAGAAATTGGTCAAAACTCTGACAACATTATCACTTTGATCATAATTTAACAGTTGATAAGGACAATTAACTAGCAGGTTTCTTGGTATGTGAATTTACATTACTATTATTTCAATAGTACCAGATATGGACTTTCCTTGAAAGGCATTTATTGAGACATTAATATCCAGTGAGTAATATTTTATTTAAAAACTAAGCCTAATTTCTGGGGCTTTTAGGAAAAAGTAAAAAATATGAGAAAGCATTTTATTACTCTTGGGAGTTTAATAGCAAACTCGTAATTATAATTAACTTTGAGCAAAGCATAAGAGTTGCTATAAATACATTTTAAACATTGAGACTGTTTAAAGTCCTATGATTAGATTCAAAAACTTAACATGAACTCTGTGCCCCATTCCCAGTTAATGGGATGACTTGCATACTTCTTGGAAAGCTGAAGAGAAACTTTATACTGTCCTGGGATGCTTTTACCTGATATTCTTTCATGTCAGCAGAGATGCAGTTGTGAACAGAAAGACATTGTCTTTCTGAGCCATAGGACATGCAATTTAAAATTAAGTAGTTTTTCCATGATGGTTTGAAGTATTTTCACATTCAGAAAGCTCTCAGGCCTAAAGAAAGCATCTGGCCACTGGTTATGGAAGACAGTCACTTACACCGCTGCCCTGTTCCAGCCAAAGAGGGTTTGACTTGCATGTTTTTAATGCATGAATTTTGTTTTCATTTGCAGAAAAATAGTGTTACATCTTTTGCTGAAAAAATGGGAATCTAAGAATTTTTAATAAAATAGAAACATGCAGTCTAACACATCTTTGCTTCTGAAACTTAGGTATTATAGCAAAAAGAGCTAGACAAAGTATTTGTATTTATATTCTAGCACTTGGGTTCTGATAATTTTCATCTTGGCTTATCTTAACTAATAGATAATCTATCTGCCCAAAGTGCATTCAATACAGATCATTTAATAGTCCAATCTATGTAGCATTGCCATAGAGGAAATATACCTATTTGCTTTGTTACATTTAACAGTTGTAGATGTATTCTAAAAATAGCTCAGCTGAAAATCACCTGACAGTTCTCTCCTTGAGCACAGCAAGCAATGTTTAAAGAACACAGTAATTTAGACAAAGAAAAGTCAAGAGCAGAGTGACCAGGCTGTATTGATCGAGGTCTTACCCATTTGTTCTTGCAACCTGTCCACCCCATCTCCTTCCCTGGCAGTGCTGATGGCAGCATTGGCTTCTGCATGTTTCCAGTCAGAGCTCCACTTTCCTTGCTCCATTTCTCTCCTCTCCAAGTTCCTGTCTTGTTCTCCCTTAGGACCAGGGATGATGGCATTAGCACTGAGCACGGATGTGCTCTCCACTGCCAAATTCTCCATAACTTGCAGTTCTTCACAGTGATGCAATTAACATTATTAACAATCTGAGGGAAAATTCAATAATATATTTAAAAATAACGCACAATCTATGAACATATTCAAGAGCTGTGCCTTTCCTGCAGGAGTTATTTTTAATTGTTTTAACTGTGATTCTGTGATTAAAGTATTTCCTTTAGACTTCTTTGAGGGCCATTGCAGTTTAGCCCCCAAATTCATCCCAGAAAAAGCTCCTGCAAGTAGGTGGCATCACTGCTTTAGCGACAACGCAATAGATTCAGCTAATAGCCAATAATCCAAGGCCTTCAAGGCCTGAAGTGAAATGTCCTCATGCCCACTGATAATTATTCATTCGTGGCCCGCTTTAACGCAGAGCCTCCAAGGGATAGCATCATTCACATTTACAGAGGCAATGCAGGGGAAAAACATCATTTTCTAAAGGTGACAGAATGGAATGGGTACTGCATGCTTAATTCAAACAAACAGGAAGGTTTCTATAAATCCAGATAATGAATCCTCTGCAGGAACTCACGCTGAAGGAAGACTGCTATGCAAGGATCCAAAGAGCTTTTTGCAGTAAAGCACTAAAGCGATCTACTGAAGGTAGAGGCTGAGGCTGTCAGCAACACCGTTATTGACATGAACATCAGGAAAAAGGATTAGAAATGGAAGTAGAGCACAAGTAGTTGCAAGCTTCACTGCTCCCTCTACAGTCACTGACGTGGGACATCCTGCCTTCCCATTTCTTGGGCACAAACTACTGCAGCTTCAGAAAAGCGCAGCCAGACCATCAGCCAGTGCATCTGCAGAGAACATGACTCATAGCCAGCACATTCCCCACTGATATTTGGGCCCTTTTCCTCAGTGGGTTCTCACATGCCTCTTAATTGATTTCATAACGCTACAGGATAGATTTTGCTGTAATCCTGTCACTTGAACTGAATCCAAATTCCTCTGTGCTTACTCCAGCTATACTCATTAACAAGCTGCTTTTATTATGTGTATACAAACTTGAAATCTTTGTGAAACTTCCTTATTTGTTTTCCAGCAGAAATTGGTTAAAACTGAAGCTGTTGATGGAAGGTTGCTTTCTCTCTGCCAAAACCCCAGATTTCTGCCTGGTCACCTTTACAATCTGCCTTCAGGCTAGTCTGCAAATTTCCCCCTTCTCTGCTTACCATAATATGGGCTATTCCAAAGCACATTGTTGTGTCTTCACATACATGCCTTTCAACACTTCTTGCCCTCGAGGCTTCATCTTCTAGATCCCTAAACCTGAGCAAACTGAGCCCCAACATGAACAGCAGCAAGAGCTCCAAGCTGTCTGCTGTGGTGAGAGGGTACAACAGGACAAGGCAGCGACCTGTTTGCACAACTTCCATACTCTGTTTTGCAGTCATTGTGACCTTTAGCCCATGGAGCACTTGAATAAGCAGTAAACTATCTATAGACATAAGCATGTTATGCAATTATAAAAAATTAATGAGGTATACATACAGGTGGTAAGACTAGGTCAGAGAATTAAACCATGACCATATCTACCACAAGCATGTAAGTTACCAAAGCATGAAGAAATCTAGGCTGGATATTGTTTTAATGCTTTCATGGTCCTATTTTGCCATTTATTGAAAAGTGCAATGAGGCTGATTTTCAAAAGATACTTTCTGATGTCGCATCACAGTTCTCCATATACAATTATATGTATAAATGCATTTATGCCAATAAAACACAGATAGTAACTCAAACACAAGTGATTTTGATGCCTTCTCAGAAAAGAGTATTTCCACTACCATAATCGGTTAATATTGTAGTTCTGACTTTAGATCTCAGATTCTCTTGCTAACTTCCCTGAAAAACTGCTTATCAGACTTGACCTAGTTAGAAATTATTAAAATTAAAGGCCTGCCAGAGACCAAACTCACTTTGGTAGGGATAAGATTTTTCATTTGTATAGCTGGTCTTTTCTTTAAGGTAATGACAGGAGCTAACAGCATTCTTTGCAGTACTGTACCAGGATTACATGTAATGCATTGTAATTTCCACACTTAAGAATTAAACACTCTTCTTCATATGTTTAGTAAATACTGGTATCTTCTGTTGATAAAGATGTACATACTATGATATTAAGGCTAATTAAATTCCAAAGGTGGTTGTTTCAATTACATTGTTCTGTGAATCCAAAGCCAGTTTTTATTTTTAGACCAGGATTCTCCTTAATCCCAGAAATAAATTTCAGTCTTCAGAATATTAAGTTTTTCCATCAGCTCCTATATACAAGCAGAAATATCATTCTCAACAAAATTAAGAAATAGACATACTGTGACTTTAATTCTTAGAATTCAGTAGAGTTGAAGAGATATTGATTAACCTTTCATGTCTTCTGGGTCAATGCATGTTGGTAAATATAACATATAAACAGGGTTGTGAATGAGCCTACAAAGCATGGTGCTGCAAGAGCAAGTAGGACATCTGAATGAATCAAAATGGGTATGATCTGCTTAAGGAGATTCAGTCATAGTATCCCAGAGCCTAAGCCAAGGGAAAAAAAGAAAATCAGAATGAGTGAAAGAAATGCAGAAATGGTATGTTCTTAATGATGTTTTCTCTTGATTTTTCTAAGATACACAGCAAGAAAATGAAAATCTTAAAAAACATTTTTAACAGTCATGCTCTCCTCTACAAATTCCTTTCCCATCTATAATGTTTGTTTTAACTATCAAGTGTCAACTCATGAGGCTCTGAGAGCAAGATAGCAAACCACTTTCCTGTAGCTAGGCACCTAGTCTATGCAGGACCTTTTGAATGTTTATTTAGCATCTAAATGTATCCTAAGTGATGTAAAATTGGTCCCAAATAACAAAGATTTCATAGAACTTTGCACCACATCTCTGTCCTTCTACTGTTCACTTTTGACTATCATATAAGCATCCCAAGGAGCAAAACTGTAACACACAATGCTATGGTATAACCATCATATTTATTATGCTGATGGTTTCTCATCAATTATTTAACCATTCCAGTACAAATTAAAACAGATTCAGAGGCACCAAACCAGAGAAAAACATTCAGCCACTATAAAACAGAATATTAAACTGCAGTACTTGAGTCACTTTCATCATTACAGATTTTTCATAAACGTATGATGCTAACTTACCATTATACTTACTAGCAACTAGCCATTTGTTGGTAGCAACAAATACAGGATGAAGAAATGGATTAAAGATCTAACATGCACCTTGTAAATTTTGTCTTCTATATTTAGTTTGTACAATCTACAGTTATGTGCATTTTATTTATAATTTATACAAAATTATTTTCTCATGCTCTTTGAGGCTTGACCAAGAAATGTGTATTTGTTGCAGGATGTTGAACATAAAATTTAATGATCTTCCCATTTTTCCAAACCAGGAGCCAACTTCTATTCAGAAGCCATGCAGGCAAGAAGGGGCACTCCCTGCTGATCTGGGAGAGCCTCACTTTCTAAAGCAGGCACTTGCAGTGGGGATGAGGGTTAACAGGGGAGAAGCAGATGGTGGACAGCTCCTCCAGCTTTACTGGTGTCATCCTTCCCCATGGCCTGAGCTCCCTGGACATGCTGCCCTCCACAGAGACATTGGTAGCTCCTGACCAGGCTTACGAGGCTCAGAAGGTCACTCCACATACCCCTTGCCCTCTCACAGGGCAGGGCAGGCTGGAAAGCTCTGTATTCAACAGCTGTTAAACACAAGGTGGAAATAAGACTTTTTTTCCTACTGGAAGCTACATTCCATTATCATATTTTTCCCCTCTGTTGCTGCTTACTTTTCATCGAGTTCTTATATCTAAAAACACAGCTAACCAGAAGAAAAAAGCATATAGCTTGACATTTTCCATTTCCATATTCAGGTTGAATGGTTTTTTTTCCCCTACCTTTTCTTGTTTTAAGAGGAGATGTGGGTGACAAACACTTTCTCTTCCCCCCAGCTCCTTCCCATTAAAGGGGGTTGAAGAAGAAATCTAATAACATCCACTGAAAAAGTTTGGCTCTCTCTTTAAAAAAATATTATTCTAGGACCCAGTATATGAAAATGGTTTATATTTGAACTAGTTGCCTACAACCTGCATGCAGTACATTTCTCTTTCATTCATCACCTTCCCTCTAGGAGACACAGGACAATTTATTAGCTCCTAGCTTCAAGTTATCACCAGCAACTATAATTATTGCAGTTTTACAGAGATGGAAATGAAGACAAAGATTATTTGTGATCATACAGGAGTGCTATAGAAACGCTGGAGAAATAGCCAGAGTCCAGAGGTGAATGCAAAGTCAAATTAATTTATCCCAAGAGGATTATTTATATATATTGGAAACTTCCAGGATGGCAGGATGGTTCAAAGTTTCTGCCATTGCTCCTCTTTACATCAAATCCTGTCTCAACCAAAAAAAAAAAAAAGAATCAGGTACTGTTTGTTGCTCCCCTCATCTCACCTCAACCCCTGGTGGATCAGAGGCAACTCTTCTAAATTTAAAGTCTCCAGACTCTTCTAACCATTGCTGCTGTACCTAAAACAACAGAACTCTGGTTACCCCCAAATTTTTCCTCATCTCGTGGAATTGCATTCAGGACTCCAAACCCGCCAAGACAACTAGTGAAGCCTGGGTTCACTAGGCTTCTGACTAGAAGGACCTCTGACTGTGTGCATGCCCTTGGTCTTCTGCTCTGCTTCATCTCCTGTACATCCCATATCATACAATATCTCAGTCTTGCAACAGTACTGTCTTAAATTAATCTAGACCACTTTGCCAAACCGATACTTAAGTAGTTGTTTTATTATTTCTTCTCCCCAGTTCCAACTCACACTTGTTCCACATCTTCTGTATCAGGCTACAAACATCTTACAACTAGGATCTTTATAAACTTTATCCCAGAGAGAGTAAATCACAGACTTTATCTCTATGAAATTCAGTCACAAGCATGTATTTAGAAAAATTCCATGCTATGTACTGTACAGGCAACACTGAACACTTTTTCCTCCAGTGCTGCTATGTAGTCCACAGAAAGGTAAAGCCTATCTGTAATCAGAGTAAAAGGATTTAGGAATCTTAGTACTCTCCAAAATTGGGAGATTGACTCCTTTATCACTGAAGTAACTTTAGGTTAGTTAGCAATTCTTAGTAAACTATGTTGCAAGCAGCATCATTGTTCATGGTTGTTCTACAAACAAAAGAGCCCTCACAAACTTAAAAGATGCATTAGATTCCTTTACAAGTTTTAACCCTTTCTTATGATTCATTTTCTTTGTACCTGAGTAGCACTGAAATACACTTTCCATCTGCAGTCCGGTTTTAAAAGCACTACAAGTCCAAAATGTTAAAGTTTAGATATTGAAAATTGTAGACTAAAATTCACAGCTTCATAGCTGACTAAAAATAAGCATAAGCTGTAGGAGTGATTTAAAGAAAAATCAGTTCACTGTTGGAAAACTAGAAGAAGACATCTATGAATCTCAATGCTTTATTTTGAGTGCTGGATTTGCCAGCGTTTGGCCTGTGGCAGCCAAAGCAGAGGAATAAAGCAGGAGGAACGCTGTTGCTACTGAACAGCAGCTCAGCTCACACAACGCTGCCTAGAAGAGGGAACATGGAACAGCACAGGAACTCCCAGCAGGTCCTCATAACCATGACAGATCACAGTTACATGTATTTCTACAGTCATTTCATTATAGACACACCAAAGCATTGAACACTACTGAAATTACCCCTGTTTAACTGGCTGCAGTTCTAACATGTTGACAATAAACCTACAGTCAAATACCGGACCACAAGTGCCTAAAATAGAGCAAAAGACAGACGTGCAGATACAGAGCACAGGACTTCTCCTACCTTTTCCAAGTCTGGTTCGCTATAGCATGCCGGTAAAGAGCAGACAGATCTGTGCCTTCCTCAGCTCTGCTCAAAACTGACTCCAGCACAGCTCTTCCTGTTTGACCTTCTTATCTTTCCTGTTGATTGCACAGCCTGGCTTGGATGTGGCAAGTACAAAAAGTTGTCTATTAACTGATACTGTTAATTCAAAACCCTTTTTTTTAAAAAAAAAAAAAAAAGAAGCATTCAGAAGCATGGAGTTGAACTACTGAAGTTCATTATGCAAAGCAAAAATGTATCAAGTGTGCTGGAAGGTTCATTCACACACTCCTGCTTTTCAAAGCAATAATTCACATTGGCATTTTGCATTAGTGGCTAAAAGGCTCCATGGGACACATCCAGGCCATTGTGCTACACGAGCATTGTTCAGACAAAGTGACAAACAGTCCTTCAGACTGACTACCAGGCTTTTTTGCCCCTTTACTTCTGATCACAGCATTAGATTTCTTGCAGCCATTCCAGCTACAGAAAGCCTGATGAAGAGTCACTTGACAGTTGAATTTGCTCCAATACATTTGGGTTCAAATTGCAGAAGTGTGCAGTTTTGTAGATCTATCATTCACTATGCAGAATTATCAGTTTGGGGAGTTAAGCAAGTCCGTTGTGGAGTACAGGCAGAGCGTATCTTCTGTGTCACAAGACTTTATCATTGATCCAGATGCCATATCCTAAATGACCCACAAAGGCAAGGACAAGAGAAACTAAAAATAACCCATCCTGTTTCAAATCCAATTGTTTTGTCCTCCATACCTAGAGATGTTTTTATATTCTCTTCCTCCCTAAGATACTGAAAATTTCACATACAGTTAGTCACAGTTATGCTACACTTATAGGTAAGCACCAAGCACCCCAGGTGTCATCGCTGTGGGCTGCATTGCAGCAGGCACCACATGAGAAGAGACCCCAAAGACCAAACATCTGTTCTCAGACATCTCTAGTAGCAACATCCCAACATTTGAGATACCAAGCCATTGACAAGATGTGTGTGTGTTGTCCTGGGACACATCAAGCAGTCAGAGAGAGCCTGGGGGACTGGGCAGCACCTGAAGAACATGGTTTGAGGTGGTGGGTTGTTCTTGCAGCACTGCTGCCCTCCTACAGCTCTTGCAGGGGGTAATAATAAAAACAGACCCTTCACATGCCCTAAAGATCTTAATTATGACTCCTGCTAATCTGCTACAAGGAACACACGCCTAGAAGTTGGTTTTAGACTTCATAAACTAGGTATTAATTACAAATCATACTCTCATTTACCTTACTTCATCCCATCACACCATGCTAACATGAATTATAAATGCTACTTCACACTGATCGGCCAATCTGTTCCCGCAGTATACTTGGGAACTCTCCATCTTCCCAGACATGATGAAGTTGGAAGGTATTCAAGTAATTGTATAAATCGCATCTAACTAATCATCCCACAGGGCTCTCCTCCCACTGGAATTAATTTGATATTGCACTATAAAGCAGTACACAAAGCATGCCACTTCAGGTTTAATTAATTTATGTAGTAGCTACGCCAACAGCACCAAATACCATATTTCTGTCACCATTTTACTGACTAATTTTCTGTGAGTTTCATTAATGAGCTTTTTCACGGTGTTTATTTTATGTGTACATTTAACAATAATCTTTGGTTACATTATATAACCTCAGTTCTTCACTGGTATTCCCTATCACCTCTTCTTCCATGCGTACTCAAGGTGGTTTTGCAAAAAAACCAAAAAATCCCCATATCTGACCCTATATTTTTCCCAATGAATACTAATCTTCCATCCCCTATTTCTGTGGCTCAATCATTTTAGAATCTGCCACCAAGTAGCGTGTCCCTAAAATTTCAAAAAACTACAACCATTTCTTATTTTAGAGAAGTGAAATTAGGAGATATGCATCTCACATAGGGAAACAAGTAACAAAATACCAACAACTGAACTCCAGGCTTCTTAACTCCATTTTCAATACCTGCTTTGAATCATAATATAGTTTGAGTTGGAAGTGGCCTTTAAAGGTCAACTAGTCCATCCACCCCTGCCATGAACATCAACATCTTCAACTAGGTCAAGAATGTTCAGCTACCTCTGTCACTTTACCCTGAAGTGTATTTCACACCATGCATAGTACTTCAATTCTTGTGGATGTGAGTATACTCATATATAGTTTAATTGGAAGCAAGGAAAAAAAAGTTTTCAGCTCCAGGGTAATGAAATCAAAAGTTGGCTCTGGACTTCCTGTTGTCTCATTTAAACAGTACCAATCTGCACTACAGAAAGGTGAATAACCTTATAGAAAACATGAACAGCTGCTCTCCAGCTGTTCTCTGAAATAACTCCAGAGACCAATATGTTGTAGGAAACAGGAAAAACACAAAGGTAGCACAGAGTGGTTTCTGTATTAATAATTGTATTTTAATCACTGAAATTCTGCTACCTGTTCAGGTTTCCTTATGCTAAAAAGTAGTAAATTACATGAAGAATTGGTGACCCTATTTATGTCCCTGATCTTTTCAGGATTATTAAAAGAAGCTGCCAGGAGGCCAAGGAGGACATTGCGTGTTGAAAAAAGACACTTCCTCTCATTGTCTCTCTCTGGCATTGCTGTTCATCATCCTGTTTGTCTGCCCTTCTGCAGCTGCATGTTTGTCTCGCTGCTTTTCACTACAGTGGCTTGTGTTAGGAAAAACAACCCATTTTAATATTAAGGCCAAGTTATACCTTCCAGTATAACTATTGTTCCACCCCAGTTGGGGACATACCTACATGTCTGCTGAACACCTAAGCACATTGAAATGTAACTCATTTGGCTGTTTACTGGTAACTGATAGCGAACACCAGATTCCAGCAAAAAGGTGTTGTCTTACCCACTTTACTAAGTTCCTGTCTGATCTCTTTCATCTCCAGCCCACTAAACATTATAAAGCTTGTTTCCCCTTGCTGAATCCTGTCATGAAAAGATCCTCTTTGTTTCATATTCTGCTGAAATTAGCATTCTTCAGTATTTACATCTGGCATGACAAATTTGAAATCACACAAAACACTGCTTTCTTGGCTAAATTAAGTCTCCATTGGTTCCTATGTCATGCGGTGGTTAAGGTATACTCAGAAAAAAAAAAAGCAGCAGTGTAATGCAATCTGAACTACAAACTTTACAGATAAACATCAACCGAGCACCTAGATGTGAAACACATACATCTTGGAGCATCAACTTAGTGGCAGCTGTTTGCTTTGGAAACTAAGTAATTATATTAATTTTAGCAGGATTAGCAGCACGCATGGATGTTAGTTGTGCTATCACGTTCACACCAGGCTTACACAAAACATCCACAGAAATAGGTTTAGCCATATGTTTCCTTTTGATTAGCGTGTTATCTCTCCACAGTAACTTCATATAGAGTTAGCTAAAGAGTTAAAGCGTTTTCTCATGGAGTCTTGTCATCTTTTCATCTGCCTGGTTGGAACCCAGATAGCTTTACTTCCCCCAGGTCTTGAAAACAACACCACCCCAGCTCCACAGCCTTGTTCAGAAAGGAAAAACAGAAAACATAAAAAGAAAAATATACTCCTATCCATCTGCACGGAAATGCCGTCGCCTCGTAGTCTGCAGGAAAATGCTGAGTCAAAACATCCAGCTGTTACACCGCTTAAACAGCTCCTAAGCTGTGTACCCAGCTCACTA
Organism: Gallinago undulata; assembly: GCA_026546715.1. NCBI lineage: Eukaryota > Metazoa > Chordata > Aves > Charadriiformes > Scolopacidae > Gallinago > Gallinago undulata. Next base: position 50,793,324 of record JAOTQQ010000032.1, read on the forward strand.
AATAATAGCTGAGTTTACTCACAATTACCCAGTGTTAATAATAGATGTTACTGAGCTTGTTATTCCTCAGCACAAACCATAACATGGTACACACCTGACAAAGCTTCCTCCTAAGTTCAGCAGCTCCTGAGAACCACCGTTACTCACTTGAGGACATTTTTGGCCACAGACCAAAAAGCCAACACACTCCTACCAAGGAAATGATTTGGGCTCATATCCCAATCCCAGCAGGCAAGACGGTTGTGATGGAATTCCCTTTTCGGTCTCAGCCATGACACAGACCATGGACCTCCATGCATTAGAGAAAAAGAAAACTTCTAAAGCAGTTTCATTATCTCAGAAGAAAACTTTATTAGCACTTACCGCTTAGAGAATTAGTCATCTCCTTTCTTTATTCTCTGGGTCACCAGGATTTATTTTCTGCCCCACAGGGCTAAGAACCTCCCCTAATTAGGCACAGGCTTTTGAGTTGCATGTAGCACGGAAATTTATTCCTTCTCCATGGCCCCAAACCAAAAACATTCAGAGAGCTTATACTCACAAACAAACTCCAGTATAGCAAATGAGCTTTTTATAACTTTTGTTTCCTAATTTTGAAAATGAAATTGATTTTCTTATATCTTCTCTAATCTATTACAATTCACAAACCACACGGTAAACAAGGCTTCTAAGACATCAGACAAAGCCTTAAAAATTTAGGTAACGCATGTTGATATAGAAGCAATGATACTGTTCTACAAATCTCCAACTATCAAAAAAGGGAAAAAAATGTCTACAGGCAATTCAATTTATACTAAAACTCCCACAGAACACCTATCTTCCCCCCAAAAATATATTATTCTTTTTTACCCTCTTCAGGCAAACAACCCACCTTCTATAGCATTGCAAATGATTTAAAGGCAAATGCGTACTTCCTTTTATAATCAGGTGAGTTGATTTTTCATTAAATGTTAACTTCTCCCAGCTGATTGAATTTTGCAGGTGGAAATAAGAGTTTATTCTTAAGGAAAGACTTGTAACCTTCTTATAGACAGCTAGGAAATACTTACATAATGTTATATTAATTTGAGATTTTTTTTTTTTTTTGAATGAATTTGGTATCTCTTTTCCTTCTGAGAAATCTTTTGTTTTCCTTGTTAGGTGTTCTGAAAAGGGCACTAATCGAGGGTTTTTTCCTGAGTGAGATTTCTGACGCAGTGAAAAATATGTCAGTATATCTGAAACTGTTTATTGTGAGGAGACAAATCACGTGGCTTCGTGATTTTAAAAAAGAAGGGGGAGAACCAGCAGCAAAGAGTATTTAGTTCTGCTTCATTTCCTTCTCCCTTCTAAGGATTTGCATAAATGTATACTATCTGAAAGATATTTTTATATTTCTATATACATATTCACGCTTTTTTTTTACTAGGGTGCTAATGCATTTCTGGGATGGATAAAAAGACATTCAGCAGAAAAGCACTTACAATCCTTAGCTGTACACTGAAACACTTAATTTGCAGTACTGAAATTTTACCCATCTGCGTGGTGATTCTGCTTAGTGCTAGAAAATGCAGGATGAGGGAGCTTTATTTATGGGAGCTTGAATATACATGGAATACAGATATCTCCTGAGCTAGTTTTGGTATTGGGGAAGTAAATTTTGACTGACTTAGGCATCCAAAGTGGAGGAAAGATATTTCAAAATGGGTTCAGTGGAAACGAAGGCTCACTTTTGCTTCTATTGGTGCTCTGTGGAAGAACATGCCTGAAGGAATACCTGAAAGACCCAAAATGATAGCTGACAGGCCAGAAATGATCACAGAACTGTGATTTATCATCCTATAATCTCTATGCTGTCCATGAGGTACGACACAGTTCAGTGTCAGTAGCTTCTGTGTAAAACAGAATGAATGCTGGCGGTAAGCAGGCCACATGAGGGTTTTCCCTTTCATCAAGGTAGCCCAAAACACTACCTTCTTATATAAACATCTCCAGCCATCAAAATGTCTACAGTATAGAAAATCCTATATTGATAATTTTGACTTTAAGAAATAACTGTATAAATCTGCATCCATGTAAAACCAGCAAACTAATTGAGATTTCTCCCAATTAGTGCTGCCCTCTAGTAGAGACCTGAAAAAGGGCTCATGTGAGCAAAATGGTACCCATTTTTTTTCCACCTTTATCTGTAGATCCAAGTTACAACTTCTAGTAACATCTTTTCTCTTATATATATATTCTTAATCTACTTGGCCACAGACACCACAACTAAGTATATAAAAAGATGGTAACATAACAAGCACAACACTTTCTGCTTCTTAACTATCCAGCCTTGGCATGCTTGATGCACTATTTCCTAGATGAAGAATAAAGTCTTTAAAAGGTATAGTGCAATCAGCAGTCTTGGTAAATATGAGGAAAGATTTCCTATTTAATAAAGAGTATCTGAGGCACAGTGGAGCTTCTGTCAATATAGATCTGAAAATTGTCAAAACTCTAGATTTAACTCCAATTTAAATTTTGGTCTTTGAGCCATCTAACAATTCCAGTTATGGACTATTGATTAAGTGATTTCTTGCCATGACAGACAATAATGATGTTAAAGTGTGAAAGTGTAGGGGTGTGCTAAAAAAAGATTATGAATATGTTTAATAGCATGCGACTAAAAAAGAAAAATTATAATAAGCATTAATACATCTGGACTCACTCCATTAAATGCACAGTATGTGTCATATCCATCCATTATATTCAGGAATATTTTCCCCATTTTTTCCCTGTGTTTGGATGAGAAATTGTTTCCATGCCTCCGTATTTTCTAATTGACATCTGTGCATCCGTTGTTGACAAACCTCACCTAAAACCTTTAAGTTGTCTTTTAAGTAGGCTTGGCCCAAGCCATTACATACAGACTGGGACCTTCACCTTGTATCACTAAGCCTGCAGTATCACTGATCCTGCGAGCCGGCTTCGATGCAGCTAGGGACACAGGCAGGAGCATTCGGTCACAGCTGCCTTTTCCTAGGGAGTGACCTCTTCAAGCCCAGGTATGTTCCCTGGGTGGAGTGTGCCAAAAGCTTCTGTACATTGTCAGGCATCTTATCAGGCAAAGCCTCGCTTACAGATGGTGCTATGTGAGAATTTTATCACCCAGGAAGAGTCTAATTTCTGCTAGCATGATACTGTATTTTTTATTTTTTTCTTACACAAGAACAGTGTTAGAGACACAATGTAGGAAAAGCACTGGGAAATCAGAATACATCGGCCTGTACTGAAAAACAGAGTTAAACTGACTCGGGGCCAATGGATTGTAATATCCTCTTCTTGAATTGAGAAGATAAAGATATGTTCTTCACATAAAGAACAATTTTTCAAGGAGTCACATTTGCAAGGAACTACAATATGCTTAATAAGCATTAACCTCTCTGCAACAGACACAAAAGGGACAGTATTATAGTTCTTTCTTGTTTACTACAGAAAGCACAACATTATTTACGTGTTTACAGTCAGGAGTACTGATACCACTGGCTACACAGACTGTATAATATTGCACTGAAACCCTCTGAAGCTTCATCTGCTGTTCTCAACATTAGGTTTTTTGCCAATATTTTTGCAAGTGTAGTGACTTTTATATTATTCATACTTTGTCTTGGCTCCTCCCCAAACCATCCTTTGCATTTGTGTTTCTGCACATTTCGTTGCTGTAACCTGGATGGTTGTCATTCCCATGTATAAGTTATGTATTGGTGCTAATCATTACCTGCTCGATTCCCTGTCAGATCCAGCAGACCGCAATATTAAAATTTATTTGTTCTGCCCAACTTCCCAAAAGCTGACTGCTGACATGAGAGAACAGTCCTTGATTGTCTCACTGTAACAAAGATTTCTTTCATCCTCAGCCATTGTTCCCTTTGATGTTATTTCACTCTTTCTGCTTTCAAAGTTTGCCTGGGAGTTTTATTTGACCTACTGATCATAGTGCGTTTGGGTTTGTAATGGGTAATTGATGTCTAAGTTTTAACTGCTGATGCAATATTTACATTCTGCACATGGTGTGAGAGGAGCTGTGCATAAAAGTTGCCACAGACATCTTGTTAGTGCGATGCAGACATCTCAATATAGTTCTACGTTATTATTTCATTACAGCTGCTTCACATTTATTCATTATTTATAAACACCTGTACTTCTGGCTCGGTGAATAGTTGGCAATGTATTTCCATACCCAGAATCTCATTTTAAAATCTGTTATTCTTCTGAAACTTCAGACTTGGCTTTTATTTTATTTACTACTGATGTCATATCAATGCAGCAACCACAGTAAGGAGGTAGAGAGGTACCTACTGTCGTAGGCACAAACAGGTTACAAACACAAGAGTGGCTTATTTTGGCAACTGTCCCAGAACCAGTAATTCCGTAATATAGTAGCTTTAATGTCAGAAAAGTCGTAATTTAGATTTGGTATTAGACAGCAAATTAGACTGTTTAGGTCTAGTTAAAGGACTGTAACCCAGGCAAAGAAGTCCAGCCCTGAGTTCCTGAGATATATGACTAAAAAAATATATATTTTTAACACACAGATGTTTAGGAAAGTTTCTTCACACAAAAGAGAATCAGTTAAAAGCAAAAGAAGGGTCACGAAAGGTTCTTAGTCTTCTGTGATATAAAAGGAGTGTTGGTTTTGAAGTAATAGGAAAATGACACATTTCTGGAAATTTATAGAATACACTTGAGGGATAATTTGTCATTTAAAATATAATCACTTCAAAATAAATTACTATAAATTGTAACCTTACTTATCTTCCAGAAGATATAATAGTTGTCAAAAGACAGCCGTTTGCAGTGACTATGAGCCTAATAATTAGATCTCAGGTTAAAAAATAAAGAAATACTGAAGCTTCTTAGGGCCTTAAGCTCAGCTTTCAGGGTTACCTATTAGAATTTAAATACAGAGATGCACAGTAGTATTTACAAAAGGATACCTAATTTATGTGGGTTTTTTCTGATTTTTTTTTCTCATGAGGTCCATTTTTAGAAGGATTTGAACAACTAATCATATAGCTGGCACAAACTGACTAATTGTTCTTTTAAGTTTCACTCCAAGTTGCTATTTGACCTGAATATCTTGTGATACTATGTCAGCTTTGAACACAAAGCCAAGGGCCAACTTACTGATGTTAAACAGCTACTTGAATTTGTGATCTTCTATGGTCTGGGCCAGCGTGTAAATCACTCCTGGCAGCTGGCTGGATGAATTTTTTTCAAAAGTTTTTTTTTTTTTTTCTGAAGAAACAGAGGTTCCGTATCATTCCCAGTGCAGGAGTTCTAGTTCCTCTCCCTCTTACTTTTAAAATATGACCCCTTTCATACTCAATTGGCAATGACCTCAAAAGCTTTGCAGACAAAGAATCAAATAAAAGTAATAATTTTATTATGCGGGAAGCCCATGACCTTCCCGTTATTGGAAAGCTCAGAAATATTAGAAACAATCCCTTTTTTTGCTTCAGTGGGACTTTTCCAAGAAAAGCACTAAATAAAAATATTGTATGACAACTTTGCTGTGAAACTGCATTTTAAAATACAAGTATTATTAATTGAATATTACCCCAATTGAGTTCCCTGAGTTTTGAAAGTAGTAAAAGGAAAAAAAAATTAAGAAAGGGAAATAATTTTTGATCTGGTTAAGTTCATTTGAATACACAGTGTGGGGGGGAACCACAAACAACTGTCTGGCTGCTTGAACTACACCAGCCTCTGCAAGAATGAGAATGTATATTTTGTGAGCCCATAAATCTGCATATATATGATATATACTGAACATATAGAAGCACACAGTCATGTGTAATGAATATACACTATATTGATTGCTCTGTTTTGGTTTACATTTAAAGTGCTCACTCTTTTTTTCTTTACATAAAGATATATTCCCTTACCTGTCAAACTAGAACAGATGCGTTTCTGATAACTGGAATGGTTAGGAATTCTATAGATAGTGAAGGGTTTTTTCCAATACAGCTATTGTAATAGAGCAAGATGTGAGAATGTATTTAAGAAATACATACGGTTTAAATACACAGGGATGGTAAAATGCAATATAAGTTCTTCCATAACACTGTCCAAATAACATTAGTGGAGAAATATTAGAAAACTTTTTTGCCTTGCATGGAGTTTTCTCAACTCTTTCAAAAATTAATGGTGCTCTAAAAAGAATTCAGGATAACATTGTGAATGTGGAGGAAGAAGCAGGATTATCAGGATTGCCAAGGGCCAATTCAATTTCCAGTAATGACAGAAATGGTGCAAAGTGCTGACAGTTTACAGGCTGCATTTTCAGCCTTCCTTGCAGTGGCTGGATGAGCTGATTGCTTTTAAAAAAATTAAAATCAAGAGGTGATTGCCTACTAGCCTGAGATTTGGATTGGTAATACAAGACTGAATCTTACATTGCTCCGAGGGGTGTATCTGCTCCTTCTCAGGATGGATCGTTGTCCTGAGGGATCTCAGCCATTTCGTCAATGAGACTGGATGCTGACTGGAAATCCTTTAGCGTAAACCTTCTTGCCAATTATTTCTGGATGGTTTCATGTTGACTGTGAGGCCAACAATTCCACCACGCTTTTGCTATCAACCCTTTCAAAACCAACTTCCTTAGCAAAAGAGTCTTTCTGGAGAGCAAGGATAACATCAAGTTCAACAGGGTTCAGAATAAACTCTGACAACTACTTTTGCCATAAACCACTCATAGACTAAATTGTGTCCTCTTCCCAAGTAATGCTAATGTTATCTATGCCATCCATTATATTAAATTATCTCCAAAAGTTATTCAGGCAGGCTTTTCCTTACCTGTTGTCTCTTGGGTAAGTTTGGAGAAGGTCTCTTCTAGATAGCAGGTCTTGAAAGTGGTGATTACTCCCTGGTTCATTGGTTGGGTCTCACCAGTGGCAGACTTCTAAACATGGAGAATTTTGCAGTCCATGACCTGTTTCTGATAGTGTTCCCTAAAGTCTGGCACCATGTAGGCCCTCTGAGCATTTATGTAGTAACCTGGACCTTTCAGTTGTTTCAGTGACTGGTAGAGAGAACTTCTAAAATCCTCTTGTAGTCCTGGGGTTCTCACTGCAATGAATAAGTGAAGGCTTTAGCATGCAGTCTCCTTCTGCCCTGCTGCCCAGCAGAAGGGTCAAACTGTCTTGTAGCAGCCTTAAAGCCCAAGGCAGTTTCCTCTTTATTATATCCTGTATGGACTGCATGCCCACCACCTTCAATACAGCAAGTTATGTATAATTTAGCTTTTAAAGCAAGGCTTCTGCATAGCCACAGGCTTACTAGCATTGCTCAAAGATTGCCTGGAACTCCTGATGGTTATTATATGCAAAGACAGTGTGTGATTAAAAACACAAATTGCAGTGATGCTCGAAGCCAGATCTTATTGCCACAAATGCAGAGCAGGCAAGATGGAGGCTGCTGCGTAGCCACAACGGAGATGCTTTACATGTTTCTACTCGTGATACATAACACACACACATGGATATTCATGCACCATCTGCATGAGTGATGTTCTGCAGCTCAGCTGGTATCCTTCAGTACAGCTGGGCAGCTCAGGAGAGCTTGCAATGGAAAATGGGTGGTAGAAGATTGCAGGACGGAAAACAGGTAATAAAAGCGCTGAGCAAAACACGATGGTAAACAATCAGTGATGCAACTCCACAACAGAAATCGACAGAGAGCAGGGTGGTACTGAAGTTAAAAGTTGCCAGTTTTAAGGAATGACTAAGTAGAGTAGGAGTGAAGGGTGGAATCTGACAGAGCTGCATAAATTCATGAGTGACACAGAGAAAGTGAATAGGGAATGATATGTTTGCTATCTCTTCTACTACAAGAATGAGTGGGCATCAAATTAAGATGGCAAATAGCAGGATCGAATCAAAAAGCAGGGAGTTCTTTGCACCACGCAGTTCAGCTTTGAAATCGCTTGCCCAGGGTGCTGTAGTTGCTTGAACTGTGCATGGCTTCAGACAACAACTGGGCAAGATAACAGAAGGTTCTTCAATACAAAGGACACACATGTGGCTCAGGAGGCCCCCCCCTCCCCCAGCAGATATCAACTGCTGGTGACCATCAGGAATGGGAAAGTGGGTTGGATTGTCTGATCCTGTCCAGCTGCTGTGAGTGCAGGTCCACGCTCTCCCCAGCGGCAGCGATTATCCCCAGGGGCTCTCAATTCGCATCAGTCGGATGGCATGAGGGCCATACCGCACCGCTGTGCTACACGGGGCCGAGGACTGTGGTTCCCTGTCAAATCCCGGCACGTAAACACCACTACGGAGCTCATCTCACTGCAGTCACCGGTGTAGGATGGGAAAGTTGTGGAGGTTTTTATGGTTACCACTATTAGTTAAGTTTTAACTTTGAGATAACTGTTGGTGGAAAAGAGCATAATAAACACGCTTGTGTAAGCGCAAAGTGAGTCTTCGCACCCCTGTTTCTTCACGCTGTTGCTATAATTCCAAGCTGACCCAAACCCAGTCTGGAGTCAGCATCAGAGGAGCTGAGCAGTGAATACAACACACTTATGTAACCACAGCTGACTACCAGGTTTGTTAAACAGATGTTTTTTTTTTTTTTAAAAAAAAACATTATTTCTTCCAGAAGTATAGTAGATTTTCAGACTGATGAAATACTGAAGAATCTGGCTGTCGTGAAACACTGTGTGCCCTTGTACTCTCAATTACGAAGGATCAGTGAGGGTTCACCTGCTCCAGAAACCACCACCTGCCCCTCCTGAACAATCAGGCTTGCTGCAAAACATCTGTGCTGTGCTGGGCTGCCTGGAGCCGAGGAAAAAACGCAAACATCCTCATTCCCTGGGCGGGTTTTGGGTTGGGGTTTTTTTTTTGGGTGGGGTGGGGGTCATGTTAAGGCACCTGTGCACCAATTTGCTCTGCTCGGGTGGGGTACCAACATCGTGCGGGAGTAAGGCAGGGAAATGCAGAAGAAGCCTGAGCCCCGGGGGGGGTGGATGGAGAGCCGGCGGGCAAGGAGGTGAGAGCAGGCGGCGGTGGGGAAGTTTCTGCTGGGGGGGGGGCGGGAGAGGAACCGGGGGGACTGCAGCATCTTCTGCCCGCAGAAGCGGCGGGGCCGGAGCCTCCCCCCGCGTCCGCAGGAAGGCACGGAGAGGGATGTAGTGCGGGAAGCGGGGCGGGTAATTGCTGCGGAGCCGCCTACACTTCCCAAGGTGCCCGCCGCGCCGCGCCGGGGCTGTGGGTGCCGGCACCTGCCGGGGGGGGCGGAGCGCGGCGCCCCGCTGCGGGCTGCGCGGCGGCGGGCGGGGATGGTGCCGGTGCCGCCCGCGGGGGCGCGGTGACGGGCGGCGGGGAGCGGCGGCGGGCGCGGCCCCTCCTGCGCGCCATGAGCACCGGCACAGGTAGGCGGGCGCCCGGGGCGGGGGGGGGTGGTGGCTACGGGACCCCCTTGCGTTTGGGGTCCATCACGGTTGCGGCGCGGCCGCTCTCCGGCGTGCGGGCGGAGGGAGCCGGCTGGAAAATTGCTAAAAAGAGCAGAAAACACGCGTCTGCGTATGTGCGCGGATACCGAGGAGGGGGAGCGGGCGCTGCCGCAGCCGCGGGCGCTGCGGGGCTGGAGGAGCTGCGGATGCCGGGACCCTGCTGGGGAGGGGGGATGTGGGGCTCTCCGGCCGTGGCTCCCCCGCACCGGGCGTCGCCCGCACCCCCAGCGCCAGGGAGCCCTTGGCTGGTGGCAGTGGGAGGCCACCCGTGTCTGTCTGTGTGTCCGTCCCCCTCTCCCGCAGCCGCCGGTACCCCGCGTCACGGCTCCGGGGGGGTGTCTCGCCCCGGCCCCGCAGGCGACGTGCGGGTGAGGGCGGCTGGCAGGCTGCTGGCACCCCCTCCCCGCCCCGCATCCCAGGGCTCCTCAGACGGGCGTGTTTGGGTTAAAAGCTCGGCCTTTTTCGGCGGTGACAGAGAAGGTGAAAATCAGGGAGCCCCGGCTAGGATGGCCACCCGGAGGGATCCGGTTGCCCAGGGTGATACAAAAGTAATTTCTCCTGTGAAAGATGCAGAATTTGAGAACTGAGTGGGAATTGTGTTTTCCAGCGGTTCAGCATTCGCCTGCGTTGTGTGGCAGCGGGGGGTGGCTGCTCCAGAGCCCAGCGGATCACAAAATATTACAGTCTTTAAGGCAAATACTGGGTTGTGCGTAGGGGAAAGGGAGGCTGTGAGAGCTGATGGTGTATTTCATTTCTGAGGGTAACTGTAGCTGCTAAATATACCCTCTGCCACAACAACAGGGAGAGGTTGAACAGCTACAATTACGTGGTGACTCTGTATGTCAACATGCTTAATCATATCATGTCCTCAGAGCGAGCCAAATGAGAGCCTACTGCAAACAAAGGGGAGAATGAGCTCCCCGGGAGAACAGTGCGAGACCCGGGGTCAGGCACCTGCCAGAGGCTTCAGCTGAAACCCTAGTTTAGCATTTCCCCATGTCTGTTAAAGGTGTAGACGTTTCCCCGTGTGCCCGTCATCCACGTTCTCCCGTGGTCTGTGGGTGACACATGCACCGCCGGCGTGCGGGTCCTCTCCAGGGAAGCGCCTGGGCCAAGGCAGGTGTCCAGGGGTGCGGGTGAGGGCAGGATAATTGTGTGTTGACTTGAATCGTGTGCTAGAAATCCTGAGCATGCTCCCTGTCTCTAAAGGGAATGGAGATAGTTAATACAGATGGTGACATCTGCATTGGAGATGATTAAACATAGGCACAGAAGCCTATCCTCAGTTACCCGTCTGTAATTTTGAATTGAAGAAGATGAAATACTGTGAAACATTTCAATTCTGTAGTGGTAGAACTGAGGCTGGTAGGGAGAGTATTCAAGTCCAAAGTTGTATATTTATAGTATTTAAAATGCCAATTAAATAGACTGTAAAGTTATAAATCCAGTAGAAAAGTTAATGTGTAACAGTCTAGTGCAGAGGAGACTTGACACAGTTCTAGCTCGGTAATTGCACGAAACACAGTGTAAATGAAATAGCAAAAATGAACAGTGCCAAGATAAAAATAACATCCTGGGAAAAAAGGAGAGTGGAAAAAAAACCCCTGAGAGTTCTTAGCTCTCATTTGAAAGTATAACTGGCAGTTTTAAGAGCATTGGTTTTAAGTACCAGTTTAGCTTTGATGTTTCCAAGTTTTGATTTTGCATATCTATGTAAACTTTGTAAACGACTTACAATCAATTTTTATTATAAATTAAATGCGAGGAGCCCCTACCTGCCATGCAAAATCAATGGAAATTTTCTATTGACATCAATAAGACAAGTATTGCACAGCAAATTTAGTGCCATGATTTACTAAAATTACTGTTCCCAAAAGATTTCCACCAAAATTACTGTGGTAAAGCTGTAATTCAAAGTTTGGTGTTTACTGCAACGGATATTTCTGGTTCCGCAAAAAATTAAGGGCGCATTGTGGTACCAAGATGAACCCCACATAAAGTTCAAGTAATTGCTGCACTGTTTCATAATCCAGGAGAAATCCCTGCTCTTCCTGTTACTCTTGAGACAGAGTAAACTGTTGTGGATCTTTGCTTGTTACTCCAGAAACCTTCACTCAGACTGTGTTCCCTCTTGTGCTGATGCAACACATCGTTAGCTACCTGCATCAAGAGGGTTTCAGGCAAACCTGTGACCCTGCCCTGCTATTTTAACCACAAGATTTGGTTTTAGATACAAAATGTGTGTATTTTTGTTAAATGTGATTTAGGTTGTGGTATGTAGACGCAGCTAATACGATTTCAAGTGCCCTAATAGTACGTACTTTGAATGATCATTCTCTGTTAATGGACTACAGACTCATGCTGTAATTTTAAATCTAGAAAGCATATGATTGTGTGGCATAGTAAACCGCAGCTGAAATTCATTATTACATATGTTGTAATGAGATTTCTTCCAGGTGTGATTTTTCTCAGCTGACATCCATATACTTACCATTGATCTTGGCTGAAACTATTTCTAAGAGCTCATTCACTGCCCTTTACACCTGCATTTGGATGGCATGGCTGTGCTTTTAGGATTCTAAACATGCTTTTTACATTTTATAATATGATTACCAGTCTAATATTTCAGTTCTTTGCTGTGTTGAAATCACAGCAAGAAGAACACAGAGTAGGTTAAAAATTTTAGATTGATAAAAGTAGGTTCCCATCGATTCCCAGAAATAGGGTAATGTGGTATCTATTATTTAAGTGCAAAAAAAAAAGGAATCACAGAGCTAATTACATACTAGGTGAATTATCTCAGATTAAATGTCATGACACAAATTCATGCAGCTATTTAGTCTTTAAACTGTTACATTAGAGGGGAAATTTGATTGCGTGGATAAGAGAACAGCTAATGGAGTGTCAGAGCCCAAATGGAGGAGGAAGACAGTGACTATGGTTACTAAAGAGGTTATGCAGGTTGGTCCCTCAAGTTCCTGCTCAGCTTGGGAGATGCTTAATTCCTCTTCAAAGTTCATATGCAAATACACTGATAGGAATCCTCTCTGGAGACAATAGTACAACTGTTTCAGACTGTAGTATATTTTATAGTTAGTGCCTTACTCTCAGCCATTCATTTTGAGCACTAGTCAGATCTTTGAATTACTAGATATGAGCAGCAAGAGGTTGACTTGGTTTGGAGTTCTCCAACTAATGAATGTATGAAAATTATAACACATGATCCTCCAAGGTTTGTAATTAAGCAGGATTAAAACTGCTTAATTCCATTGCTATTTTAGCCATGTTTCCCTGAAAAAATAAGTAATGACCTATTTCCTCATGGCATTTTCTTCCTTTGAAGTTGAATTGCATATTATATATGTAATTTCTTAGATTGAAAAAAAAAAAACAAACCAAAAAAACAACAACAGGAAGCCATATCTTAGGATCCTTTAAGGGTTTTGGTTGAAGATTCTTCTTTACAGCTCTTCAGAAAAGGATTTTAGCTGAGTGTATGACATCTGTTAAATGGCATGTTCTGGGACTGTAAGAACATACAGAGCAGTTAGGAGAGGATGAAATAGGTCAGAAGAGCTTATCAGGTGACGGTACATCAGCTGCTAACTTCTGACTATGGGACGTCCTGGCTGCCATGGGCCTTGATGTGCTGCCCCAGTGCTGCAGCAGGTCTCTGTAAAGATGAATAGTTTAGCTTAAAAAACCCCAAATCTATGGTGTTCTGAACGTGGTCTATTTCTTGCCAGTTTGCCTGTTTTCAGGGCAGCATCTGTACAGTACGGAGCATCCTCCATGGCTGGGATCTGCATGCAGCCAGATGCCATTTCACTACGTTGTTAAAGTCAGCATACTTTTGGGTTTGCTTCTCAGGACCTTAGTGGCTTATGTACTTAATGCCCAGTGATTAGTTTTGTCATAAAAACATAAACGGCTAAGAAATGTAATGAGAATTGAAAAAATTTCATCAAGGCATGGCTATTGTGGTAGCCTTTTCCTTCTTCTACCTTCTGTGTGAGGGGATGGCCAACAGTCAAGAAGTGAGGAAACCCTGATTTTAGTTTTGCCTAGTCTGACAAATTGTTCATCCTCTACACTACACAAATTCAGGCTTTTAGCAATGGAAACACATCTCTCTTGACTGTTATTAACTTTTAGCTCAGCTCTGCATTTTCCAGTCCTGCTAGAGGGTTGCTGGTGCCATTAGCTCACCTTCGGTCCTTGGGTTCTCAAACCGAGCATTCAGTGCTCACAATAATGAATTAAACATATTTGTGTGGAAATGAGCTGTGCTGCTTGGGGCTTTTCAGAGCAGAGCCTTGTAGGTGCCTGGGTGAGAGGGGCACAGGCAGCAGAGCTGTGGCTCCGCACAAGCAGGGCAGTAGATGGGCCTTGGAGATTATTGGACAAATTGCTGGCTCGTGGTTTGCATCCTTAAATATAACCCTAAGGCAAATATTTCTGAATTTAGATTATTCCCCATGTCAGGATCCATTAACGGTGTGTTGAGGTCCTTAACTGTTACAGTCTGAAATATTGGGATATTTTTTTCACAGCTTATTAGTTGATGTTCGTGCTCTGAAATCGAGATGGGCTATTGTTTTGCATGAAGCGGGATTATTTATTTTTCCATTTCAGACAAGGAATGTGAGAGGAATACAAGCTCCAGTGAATATTTCTGTCTGCTTCAGGAGCCATTTTTCTCCCTTCCTCTGTAAAAGCAAGTCATTCTTCCACTGGCATTAGTCAAGTTGATCAATAAGTCTGTTTTGGAGATTCTTCTCATCCTATAGTATGAGTTGTTTGACCTGTAGTTGAAGGAAAATGCAATTGACCATGAAAAATAAACAATCATGAATTGTAAGATGTCACTAGTGATATTTTAAAAAGACATGAATGTTCTTGTAAAAAGGGGTGGGGTTGTTTTTTTTCTATTTAGAAACTTATTTTTAGATATAAGTAATACTGTCATTGTAAAACAGTAACAGATCATAGTTGCTCCTCGTGGTGGATGTGAGGAACAAGTGTGGTATCTCAGCCCTTACAGTGCAGTAGCTGCTCACAAACACAGCATCCAGTTCCTTGGAAGTTTTCAAGTCCATTTTCTATTGTTGCATTTCTAGCATGGGGCACTCGCTGATACTTCAGAAGAGGATGAAATGTCCCACTTACTGGTTTATAGAGTGAAATAACTGGATATAGTACAAATGTGGAGCATGAAGCATACAGTAGTTGGGTTCCTTCAAGTCTGTTTCACAGGATGACGAAAATTGAATCCCTGTGATGTTGTTTGTATGGTGAAATCCTTGAGGAAGCAGAAGGAGTTAAAGTCTGCATATTGTATGAAGAAGAAGCCGCAGAACCTGTTCGGCTTGAGAGTGTCATGCAAGAGCTTATGTGACTTTAGAAAATAGGTCGTATACCTTCTTCCCCTCACAGGTGTGTGTGACTTGAGGATTCATGGATAGCAGGGCATTTCAGAAGTAATCTGTAAGACAGTTTACTAATTGATTACTAAATATACACTGGAATCTTCTCTGCTAAGCAATGTTAAGGGAGGCTAAATGAATAGGCAACCCTGTATGTAGTGATTAATTTGGAGAGTTCTTGATCACAGGCCACTTCAGTTTTTGCTTGACTTGTTTTTATACTTCTGTCAAGAGGGTTCATTGAGGTACATTTATAAATCCTGGATTGCCACAAGTACTGCAGTTTAAAATGATGTCAATGCTCTAGAAGTCATGAAAAATATTTTGACAGTTTCATCTTAGCTTTCATCTCAGTTAGTTTTGTTTACTTTGCCTTGTTTACAAATTCTCTACCTTTCTTTTCCTGTTGATGTTCTCAGTGCTGCAACCTTTGCTGGGTTCTGCAAGTCAAACAGGTGTTTGTTCTTTACCTTGTAACATCTCCGTGGGGATTTTTGATAGAGTTCAGCTGACAAGTTTGGCCTCTTAAAGTCTTGTAGGGTTTGCCTTGCTTTGGTGTTTCTCTTGGCTTTACAATACCAGTGGCATCAAAGCAATCACTCAGTGACAATTTTAGATGCAACACCACTACAGGGGATCTAATCTCTGAGGTTACCCATGTGATTGTGCAGGTCACGGGGAGCAAAGGAAACCACAGAAATGGGCTGTGTTGCCACTGTTACCCTTGATGGCAGGGAGAGGGGAATGGAGAAGGGTTTGCAGCCAAATCCCATAACCAGGACAGGAGGTGATGGGGAACAGCTGGGACTGCGTATGTCTGCATGGAGCATCTGGCAGGGACTCCAGCACCTCACCCCTCTGACTCGCACATATGCTCTCCGTTCTGCTGGCTGTTAACCTGGCCATAAGTCAGGCTCACAGAGTGCCAGCTGCAGGGTTCCTGCTCATGGTCTGAGCCTTGGTGGTTCCTGCCCTGCTCCGGGTAAATAAAAACCCGCACTCTGCCTTTGGAGCAGTGACAGAAGTCTGCCTGAGCACAGGTGGTGGGTAAATACTGGTGATAAGGGTGCAAGGTTGGTTTCCATGACATCTTGAACCCCTCTGTGACTAATACTGTACAGTTTTCACACCTGCTTGGTCAACAGAGTCCAGCCCCTAATCCTAGGGGGTGTTGTGCAGTGAGCATGACGAGAGGAGCTGCTGTGGACATCCCTCAGGTGTGGATGTGCAAGGAGAGGTGGGGAGGTCTGCTTTTTGATCCACCTGGAAATAGAAGGCCAAGGGGAACTGAATTGTGGTCTTCGACCCTTTAATAAGCAGGTAGAGGGACAACAGAGCCAAGCTCCTCTCGCAGGTGTATGGAAAAAGGGTGGGAGGCCACAGCCAGGAGATGTAGCAAGAGAAATTCCTGCTGATTGTAAGGAAAAGATAAAATGGCAATGAGAGTCCTGGAACCCCAGAGGAGGGTGCCCTGAGAAGCTGTGAAATCCTGAGGTTTTCAAAATTTAACTGGCAAAGGCCTGAGCGACCTGACCCAACTTTGGAGATTGCCCTGCAGGGAGGTGGACCTCTGGTCCAAAGGTTTTGTAGGTATCTGAAGCCATCATTAAGTCTGTCTGCAGAGCTCCTGTTGAGCTGCTAGAGAGATCTACAGGCAGATTAATCTCAAATGTTTTGCGTGGCCACTTACCAACCAGTCTTCCTGGATGTGTTTTGCTGGCTCATTCCTGCCTGGGAAAATTGGAGAAAAACTAATGTCAGCTTCATGTGTGAACATTTGTAAGTTCTCCTGCACCAGGCTCCGGAGAAACAGATTTTATGTACCACAAATCTGTTTAACAGTTTTCTAAAAGAGGCAGACCTCTCCTGTGGGTTATGTATGTGCAGCTGCAGAACCCCTCCTCAACTGGGATGGAGAGTTTGGTGTGAGCATCTGGCTTCTCCATCGCTGCAGGGATTTTGAGCGATGCTGAGCGTCCATCACCCATGGGTGAAATCACTAAACTGCAGAGTGTTTTGACACTCCTAAACTAGGGCATTTATTTATGTGCTGTAGTATAGAATTTCATGTAAACATTTTAACATCTTTATTCATATAGCCACAGCTTTTCATGGTACAAAACTAAGATTAAAAGCATCTCTGAGGCTGTCTTAATGTGATGTCAGCTGTGAGAGCAACCAGAGCTTTTCCAGCAATTTCTTTAAGGCTTCCGTCTTTATGAAGTATAAGACCCTAATAATGTGCATTTGTGTTTCAATTTTCTGTATGCCATATTTTATTGTCGTTATTTAAGGTCATAACACTGTCTGCACCAGCTCAGATTAAATGTCTGTATGGCCCAGTAGCCTGTGTCCAGCTGTGCCTGTCGTGACCTGGGAACCACTGATAACAGTGGATGGTTGTGTCCATCCTGGTTTTGAATGTTTTTCAAGTTGGTACTAAGTGATGCGTCACCTCAAATGCCAAATTTTAGTTCACTTTGGTAGCGTGGCCTAAATTTTATTGTCTGCTGAAAGCCAGCATAACAGTAAACTTCTATTTATATCTTAATAGAGCTACCCAGGTACAGTGCTGTAGAGTTGTTTGTGTCTGTATTATTAATTGGATTTGATCTAAGACTTGAAACCCATGTTGTGCTGAGGAGCCTTAACTCCCATTATTTCTGAACTTTAGGGTTAAATAATCTCTCTGGACTGAAGTGATATGCCACATTTTCAGGAAAACTGCTGAAGGGATAGGCACCCATTTTGTATTTCTCTCCATAGATCTATAATTTTAAGTTGTGATACGCCCAAGCTGTTTTCCAAGGTCAAGGCTGATTTTCTGTGGGAACCACAGGGTCTGGTGTCCCGTAAAGAATATGAGACTCATGTTAGGATGATGCTGCCAGCTCTGAAGAAATGCTCAGCTGGGCTTTCTGCATCTTGTCTCTGAAGCACATAAGGTCTACATAGATCTAGAAGTGTGCCATAGTCATGCATATTTTAGAAAGCAGCAAACAGCATGAGCTGCAAATGCAAGTTGGCAGAAGAAGCCTGGCTGTTAAGCCAAAGCTGTCAGAAACTGCTGTAACATTGGTTGGATGCTTGCTTGATTTACCTGTCCTGTTATGAGTTAGAAAAATGCAGCTTCTTAGAACCTTGCTAATTATAAAGGTACTTAATATTTTTGGGAACATATAGGAATGCTATATATTGGAGGCAGTCCCAGCTTTGGTCCTGGTAATTTTGATCTCATACACGTGTTTCCTATGTGCTGTAATGATGTATTTCATAGAGTGGTGGATGCTTTCAGTATAGCTGTTTGCACTGTGGACATCAAACAGCTTGCCAATTTCAGTTCTGAAATTCATCTTTAATTCTAGTTACTACTTTAAAGTATTTTTATGACATTGTCTAGGTTACAGGTCAAATTCCGTTGCTAAACTGTGTGATCTTCTACTGCTTCTCTGTACAACCAGTTGTTTTCACTCGCGTATCCCAATGCTTAGTTGTTTGCAAAAGCAGAGCCATCTTCCCTCAAGACTATGAAAGAGAACAAACTTACCCCTTCTCTTCACAGTCCACTTCTGTACTAATTACTCTGCTTGCTTAGGAAACACGGTACTGGTTTATATTAAAAAAGAAAAAAATTTATATTTTTCTCTAATAGAACCTATTTTCTATAATTCAGCCTGTGAAGGTATTTTAAGGAGTTGTGCATCCAGCGTTGCTTAAAGAGACCTTAGCAGTGGGTGAATAGTAAACCCCGATGTATTGAAGCAAGCTGCTGCTTTCAGCCTGCCCCTCTGCTGGGGGTCTGGAAGGCAGGTGATGACTCTTGTGCTCTCAGTGTGCTGAAAGGCAAAGAGCTGAAGTATAGCAGGTGGCCCCTATGAAGCTTCTAGGGAAATTGTGGTAATTGTGCTATTGAAAGAAGTTCTAGTATGGAAAGTATTTCTACTGCATTGATACTATTGGACAATGAAGAATTAACAGTTACCAAAGGACCTATATTGGTCACAGGCTATTTGGCATTTCAACTTGACGGCTATGTATAGCACTTGAGCGGTAGGGAGGGAGGACTTTGGGTGGACAGTAGAAGCTATGCATCCAGGAGAGCTGTTGTACCAACCCGTAAACAAGACACCCTCTTTTTGTCTCCAGATTGCAACCTCTTCTGCTGACCTTCTGAGATGTCAGTGTTAAAATCTCTTTTTATCAGTTCATTTAGACTTTTTGTTGCATACTTCTGTGTAAGCATTCTAAAAGAAATTATTAATGCAATTGGAAAAACTCTTTTAAATGCAAATAATAGCAATTACCTTTCTTATTACATTACATTAATATTCCCTGTATTTTGTCTGACTACTGTTGATGTGTTTTGTAAACTTTAGGGAGGAGATACTGTCTCTGGCTTTGTGTGCTATATAAACGGTGATACTATTTTTAGTTCCAGGCTTAAAGATAAGATCATCTCTTTGGGAAAATTCTGCTGTATTTTGCAGGAGCTCCTTCCTTTTTCAGAAAGAATTATCGCTCTTTACATTGATGTTCTCTGATGTCAGGGTTTCCTTTTGGTAGAATTTCATTATAGTACCGTGGGTGCTGCGTGCTTTTATAAATATGTTTAGCTGTTTAATAGTAGTTTTCATCAATTAACTGTAGAGCTCTCAGAAGAGAAGTAAACTCACTTGTGTATGTTTGGGAACTGAGAACAGATTTGTGACTTGTGTTTGGTGGGATTAGTCAAAAGAATTTGAAACGCCAAAGTCTGAATTATAACTGTTGCATCCGTTAGGTCCCTCTGACATCATGTGTATAAGGATGCTTCAGGTTGGCTTTGCCATGAATGGCTGGCATTTGTCTGTGGAAGTAAGAAAGTGAAATGAACACTTAATTTGTTTGCCATCTTGCCAGTAAGTTTTGAAAAATAAAATCTGATCCTTAGCGTGTCCAACAGCTCAAGGGGGGAAAGAGGGAGGGAAGAGTTGGGCTTGTAAAAAAACAGCTGCAAGAAAGCCAGTTTCTTGCTGTTAGTTCCATGTTCAGGCAACATAGATCTCCTTCCCCCTTGCTTTTTGTTTCTCTCTGGATTGTATCCATGTGAAGATTTCATTCCAAAAAAGAAATCAAGGTTGCAACTGATGTCACCCCTCAGATAAGAGTGCCAGGTAAAATACTAAAAAAAAACCCAAACAAAAACCCAAAAAATGAAAAAAAAAAATATCAACAAATTAAACCCCCAAAACCAACCGCCCAAAAAATCCCTAGCCAACAAACCCCAAAAAACCCACCAACAAAAATCTAACCTTGGAAAATGTGTTGGTTATTTTTTGTTATTTACGTGTCAGGAGAAGGCTGCACGTACTGGCACCCGAGCTGTGAGCGTGCAGCCCCACCAAGGAATCTGTGGAGCCCACAGTGACGCCTGTCCCAGCAGACCCCTGCCAGCAGCTGCCACTGTCACTTGCCAGTTGTTTAAAGCTCTTCAAAGGTGGCGTAATGTGGCAAAGAGATAACATGCAGCTCTTGCCTCTAGAGGCAGGCTTAGGTTAGTATTTCCCCAGAGGCCACTGTTACAGATTCGTGCAGAAAAGTGGAAGAGCCCCCACTCTTCTCTCTGCTCGGCTGTCTCCCTTTCCCAGCTGGGAAGGGAAGGTGGGGATGGAGGCAACTTTCCAATTTTTCAATTTCTACAACTATTGTCAGTCACAGTCACATGAATACAGTAGGTAGTTTTGGAAAATATTTGTGATCTAGCCCAGGTGACACCAGTAATGCCTCTTGGCTTCTGTAAGCCCCAGTGACCTGAAAGCTTAGTTGCTGGGGTGAAGATTATTTCAGTCCTGAGGGCTTGTACTGAGTCGAACTTGTTTACTGGGTAAATTTGTCTAGATAAAGTGGACCTACTCCAAGCTACACCTGGCACTTCTGTCTGAAATACATTGGAACAACCAAGGTCATTTTAAGGGAAGTGTGACCCAAGTGCACCACGTTGATTGTCCCATCACTCTCTAAATCACTGTGGCAGCATTGAATTCCCGTATTCGTGTGTTTGTCATCAGGTTTTGATCATTGTGTTCTTCCAGAAGAGTGTAACCACTGGTATAAGTCAATACTGGGGGAAGAAAAATCTTGTAATGAGAACAGCTCAAGTGAGACATGGAGCAGAGAGGTCACACCAGGGGACCACTGCAGCACCAGCACAGGGCGCTTATGAAGAACTGCATTGCTGAGCAAACTCATTCCAGCTTCTGTGTTGCTTGAAGTGTTTTTTGATATTTGGCCTTTGTAGGGAATCCTCAGCATCGTACAACAATGGGCTTTAACAGGACTTCTGAAACATAGGCTTCTGTGTTTTGAAGCTTTGCAAAGTGCACTCCAAAATTTGTTCAAATTTATAGTTTATTTTAAGAAATCCATAAGGGTTATTTTTCTGAGCTGTTTACATGAAGCTGCTGATGAAAACAGCAGCCAGCCCTGAAGCTTGCAGACCCCATAGGGAATGCCTGTCAAAATGAGCTGTGACAGAGCATCGGGGTAAGGCTCTGGCAAGTTAAATTTGTCTTATGCCTGCACAGAGTCTCAAGAAACCAGAAGTGCTAATGCTGGGGATGCTGACTTATCAAAGGAGTGCAGCTACATGCAAGAGGATTTATCTTCCTAATATGTGATTATAGTTTGCCAAGCTAATAAGGCTCTGCAGTATCTAATGCAAATACACAAAAAAAGTTAATTTTACTAGGCATTATGTTGTGCCTTTATTTCAAAATGCATATTATTTGTGTTTACAGCTTGGCATTTCTCATTTGTAGTGCTCATCATAACCTTTTATAAGCTACTCTAAAATTGATTCCTTTAATGTTTTTGAGATGAATAATTTTCAAATTCAATACTAGATACCCTCTTTGTCATGTGTAGTCCCATTGAAGCATAAGGAACTGTGCACTAACATAAGAAATAAAACTTTATGCTGCAGTTATTAAAAGCTGTCCCTTACCTTTGACTTGAAAATTGGAAGAAATTTTTTTCCAAATAACAATATTTTATATTTTAGATATTTTTCTTGATAATATTACTCAGTGAGCAATTCCAAATATTGCTTTGGCAAGCTTTATTGTGTAGATATAGGTACCAAAATGTTATTCCTTAAAGTTGAACACCAGAGCCTCCTCATCTATGAATTGTTGTACTGCAAATTATTAATGGAATATATTATTCTGCAAGTTCACGGCTGTTTTATGTCATTTAATGCAAATGAATTTTAGATAAAAAATACTAGGTCATTAAATGCTTATTTCACATAATAGGTCTGTTTATTCAGCTTGAGAAAACTAAAGGTGGAGTTTGGACTGAAAAAAAAAAAGTAGGCAGGAAGCAGGTTTTAATTATGATTTAGAATAAAATCTACAAGCAAATAGGTCTAGAATAAAACTTATAAAAGATTGCTGTTGGTTGCTACAGTGGTACATTAACACACTAAACTACTTGGAGTGTGGCACATTTTCCACATCAGAATTAAACAAACAGCAGCTTAATGCATTAAGTGATTTCAGTGACATCTGCTCTGTCAGTTGCCAATGGGTTGGAAAATTAAGTATTATGGGAAAAGATCAGGCAGATCCAGCAGCTCAGAATTCAGTGCTCCAACTGGTGGAGGGTGAGAGGCAGATTTGGGTCCCTGGGTACCAGTCACATTGGTGAGATGCTTTTGGCCACTCCCTTGGGTTGGCAGGAGATGATCATGTGATGGGCATTGTCACCACGGTCCCATTTCCCCTCCTGCTGTAGCAGTAAAATTGTTGAGTAGAATGAAGGGGCTATTCCTGGTGTTTCCACAAGGAATATCACTCGCTGTGGGAGGATTTTTTTTCTTCTGGTTTTTGCCAATGTTTATCCCTATTATTGGGGCTACAGTGGTGGGAGGAACTGCCCATTATCTTTGCTCTGGAAAGGCGGCTTCAGCACAAAACTCTTGTGGTTTGCAGTTCTTACACTAGAATACCTTATTTTGGAGCATCTTCAGGGCTTTGAATGACCTTATACTATTTTATTTTTAATTTGGTTTCATCAGTTTGCCAGATACAAGTGGAAGTGAAAACTTTATGCTTATGCTTGAGATCTAACTGTGAACTAGGTCACGTATACACACAAGAAAATTAAGGGAGAAGTCATAAGCAATAGCACCTTTATCTGTAAAACAGAATATAAGTTGGAGCCTCTTTTTAACCATTTGGAATTTGTTTATGGTGTTCAGGAAAGGGATGAAGGGACTTAAAACCTTTAACCTTTTTCTGCAACTATGACAGCTAGAACTACATTAAAATAAATAAATAAAAAGAACAGACTGCTGCATAATCACTTATCTCCCAGTGATGGTACTTAATTTAAAATGTCAAGTATTTCAAGGCTGTGATAAATTTGTGAGACCGAACAATGCTTCTTACATTGCAGTCAGAACTCCCAGAGCTCCTGTGTCAAACAGTCAGCCAAAATTCAAAATGCAGCTGGATTAGCGGAGTTAATCGCATTGGCTGATATTTAAATTGCAAGGGAGCTGTGCAGGGTGTAGAGGCTGGAAACTGGATACCTGTGTTGTAATGCCTGCTCCTGAGGATGTGACCCACGGGGTATGTGGTTAAGTGGGATTGGTATTTACTGCCACAACACAATCACTACTTGGAAGGCAAATTACAACCTTGAACATGCAGCTTTGTAAACCAGGTTGGTTTCTTTGTGTGTTTGGTGTATGCGTAGATTTAAAAAGACAGCTTTGCTTCTCTGCTTCACTGTGACTTTTTGGTGGCGGGATCACCACCATCATTGTATGTCCAATACGTGGGTTGTGGGATTGTAATGAGATTCTTACCGAATTCTCGGGGTCAGTCCTGGGGCCAGACTGCTGCAAATCAGAAGGCAGGAAATAGATAGACATATTCATTGTGATTGATAGCACTATGGGGTAAGAAATTTATTCTGACATGTATATCTAAAAAAAAAAAAACCCAAACCCCACAAGTCATTCATTTAGACATTTACATGAGTGCCTAAAATGAGCTACTATTGTGCTAGAATCCCGTGGTCTAAAGCTACAAGCTCAGAAATGTTGACTCCCCACAGGACATTGCAAGTTCTGTGGCAGATCCAGAGAGAAATGTTTTGCATTATTACTTATGGTATGTAGTACAATATTGGAAGGGAAAAAAAACCCCACACCTGGATGGGCAAAGGTTAAAGGTGTTCAGCAGCACTGAACACCAGGTCACTTTTCCACAGATGCTAAATGCAAATTTGGAAGGCTAATTTTAATCCTCCTGCTTTAAAGTGTGGGTCCTCACTCACCTGTGATAATGTTAATGTTGGAGAAGGATTTTAGACAGAAGGTCTGCTTTGCTGTCATGCCAGGGTCCTGCTGCTGAGGCAAAGTGGAGCAGGTCCATGGGTGGGATGCCTGGATGACAGGGGGCTGAGCATACAAGGAGGGGCTGCAGGAGCCAGGCTCCTTCAGGAGGGTGAGGGGGAAAATTAACCCTGGAATCATAGAATGGTTAGAGTTGGAAGGGACCTTAAAGATCACGTAGTTTCAATGTCCCTACCCTGGGCAGGGACACCCTCCACTAGACCAGGTTGCTCAAAGCCCCATCCAGCCTGGCCTTGAATGCTTTCAGGAATGGGGCATCCATGACTTTTCTGGGCAACCTGTTCTGTTGTCTTGCCACCCACACAGTAAAAAAATTTCTTCCTAATATCTAACCTAAATCCCTTCTCTTTCAATTTAAAACTGTTACCTCCTGTCCTATTGCTATACTCTCTGGCCAGTAGTCCCTCCCCATCTCCAGGGAGGTACTGGAAGGCAGTTATAAGGTTTCCCTGGAGGCTTGTCTTCTCCAGGCTGAACAATGCCAATTCTCTCAGCCTGTCCTCATAAGAGAGGTGCTCTACCCCACTGATCATCTTTGTGGCCCTCCTTCTAACCCACTCAAGTAGGTAATTACTCTCTTCGTGTCCCTACTGGTGGTCTGTAGAGAAGATGGAGCCAGGCTCTTCTCAGAGGTGCATTGGCAAAAGGACAAAAGTCAACAGTGACAGCTTGCAACACAACAAGTTTTGAACGAAATTCCCAAGAGGGTGGTAAAGCACTGGAGCAGGTTGTCCAGGGAAGTGGTGGAGGTTTTTAGGTCTGGATGGGACAAGGCCCCAAGCAACCTGATCTACTGGGATTCGTGCTGAGCAGGAGGCTGGATTAGTTGACCTCCAGAGGTGCCTTCCATCCTAAATTATTCTGTAGTTCTAAATATAGCATGTGGGAGTACTAAACGACAACAGCATGATTAAAGTTATATTTGAAGCTGGACTAGGACATCAAGGGAATACTTCTGGGACTCTCATGCAGCACTTGCAAAAAATATAGACATCTATATTTTCAATGGAAACGCAGTTATTCTGTAGCATAATGATATCCCAGCTGAGAGTTGCATGACTGTTGTGAAAACATAGCTATGTCTTGGTGTGTGTGTGGTGCTTGGCTGTACTTTGTAAGGGGTCAGGCTTAATTCTCCAGGTCATAAACTGAACAGCTGAATGGATTCAAGGCTTCTCTTTCCTGTTCTGTGCCATAATTAAAAAGACCTAATCTCTTATGCTTATGATGTCAGAATAAAGACAATACGTTTCCAATATTCTGTAGGTTTTCTGTATAGCAGAATGTCCAGCTTCTAATTTTTAACTTGCTATGTCATTAATACAACTAGGCCAGCTTTAAGGTAGTGTCTTGATTTAAAATTGAATCTTGGGACCATTATTTTCTTGTGAATGCGAAATATTTAGCGAATTGCTAGATAGGAGAGGTAGAATCTCATTAGTATAAAACAATCTGTAAAATGATTCGAGAAGGTACTGAAGAAAAGAATCTTTTTTTAAAGATTAGAGAAACTTCAGGTTTTAAAAAGGAAAATTTATTTTATTTCATTTTTTAATTATGTCCTTACCTCATCATATAACTACTAAATGGACTGATACATACTAGAGTTTAGGATTAACATATAAGCATTAAAACCTTTGAGTAGGTTTGAGTGTGCTTGAAAGGTTTTGGATCAGTGCTTTAAGTAAAATAATTAAATTTTACTGTGTGAGTAGAAGAATACACTTTAAAATCATAGTTAGAATTCTGACTTGGTAGAAATGTAATCTCACTGGTTGAAAAGGGAACGTCCAGAATGCATGGAAAACTGTCTTGGTAGCTTTCAGATTAATTATAATTAGTTTATTTTCCTCCTTTTCCTGGTTTCTGATAATTATTAATAATTTAATTGGTAATTATTATTTCCAAATATGGGAATGGGAAATCTGTCCCTCTGGATCCCTGGGGGACTTCTGTTACAGTGCTGTAGCGTGGGCACAAAGGCTGCCTACGTGGAGGGCAAAGAGATGATTTACAGCAACTTTCCTTTATCTTTCCCTTTCTCCCTTAATAAGTGGAACTCACAAATGGAATTGGCCTACTCAATTTGTAACTAAGTGTTGATTACAGCTATATGGGCATAATGGTGCCAGCAGTCTTTTAGTAATTGGACTGATGGTGTGAGTTAGGTGACAGATTTGGCCTCCAATTGGAAAGAAAGTTAAATGGAGGCTTAAAAGAAGCAAACTGTGAAGCACAGCAGAACACTGTCTTGAACTAGAGGTGCAGGGATTCTGCTGATTTTGCAAGTGCCATAACAAATGGCACTATAGTAGTGGTGTATTTATTAATAAAGATAATACTGTTACTATGTGTATAGAAAACTTCCGTGACCCCATCTTGACCAAAGAATATTTTATCAATAAATCTTAGATTTTTAGATAATAGTAATCATAGAGTGACACTTTTTGCAAACCTTTAGCTAGCATTTTGGGTGCTTTTTATTAGTTTGGTTAAGAGGAAGAATTGACAACAAATGCAGGTATTCCTTGCAAACATACATTTTCATAAGAAAACAACATAAAGAAGGGCCGTTTCTGTTGCCTTCTGTGCTTTGGTCCTGCTGTTTGCAATCTCGTGATTCAGAAACACTCCTTTTCAGTTGTTTCTTCACTCCAGGAATTGATTCCTGATTTAGGAATCAATTGCCTTTCACCTGCTGGTTCTTCTCTTTCCTTAGGGCAGTACCTGATTTTTGCCAGTGGTTCCCAGGTGTTTATATGCAGAGGCTTTCTACTGTTTCTTAGGCCTTCCTCTAAAAAAGGTGGCTTTCTTTTTTTTTTCCTTTTTCTCTTAATCCGTAAAGTTTTGATATGAGCCTATATTAAAGGCATGGCTTACACACGTATTTAATATTCAGTTGTATCCTGAAATTGCGTAGTCAGAATCTGAAAATAAGAGTGTGTAACGTTGTGGAAATATTTATTCAGAAAAAGACTTTCTTCTTCGATTGCCTAATTTTAAATCTTAGAGATAAAAGATGTTTCTTTTTTGTTACAGAGTGCCACATATGGTTAATTACTGCCCAAGAGCAGTGCTTTAAACCCTTATAAATACTTTTGCTTTGAATAAAATATATTTGTGCATGGCTTCATACACAATGGTCTGACTAAAGGATTTTGTTTGAGGATTACTAACTTCTGATTAAACTTGTATTGCTATTGGCAGTAGCACTTCAGCAAACAAAAGCCGACATTGTATAGACATACAAAGTAATGATCGTCCTTCCTCCAAAGAGCTCGTGGTGTGACCAACCAAATCCATCAAGATAGATATGTACTGTACATAGAATATTTCAATTGACTTCAGTACAGCTGAAATACTGCACTAATATTTTTTATTCTTTGTTGATGTCCATATTGGTATATGCTCTACTAGTATAAGCATCCAAAAATATGAAACACTGTTAATGGATTCACATCTGCAGGGAAAATCAAAGAAAGAAGCTAGAAAAAGTCCATATAGCTGTTAATTGGGATAATTCACAATTAAAAGTTTGTGATTATGTAGAGCTACTTGAAAGGGGAAAATAGCACAAAGAGCTACTCTACTGAGCTTCAGTGTATTGCTCAAGGAATGGATTGAAGACTTGATACTGGGGTGTTACGAGCCTCACTGAATTGTTAGGAAAATCTAACTTCTTAAAAAATATTATATTTTTTAAAAATTATTATACTTAATTCTCTAATAATTTCAGGGGGGTTAAAAAGCTTTATTTTCTTTTTCTAATGAAGGATAAGATTTTCACGTGTTTACAGGGCTCCCACGCTGGAATCACAAGAAGCATTGATGAGGATTAGGAGAGCTGGCAGCTGAGTGACAGTGAGATCCAGGAGATTCAGACATGGTTTGCATAAGAAATAAACTTGCAATTCCAACAAAAATTTTAAGCACAGAAACCAGAGTGAGTAGTTATGCACTCAGGCTTGCAGCATGTCCCCCATCCTGATTTTTGGATGCCTGAAGCTAGGTGAGATAACTCCCACCCTAGTAAACAAGAGGAGACTAAAATTGTACCCAGTCTCTGTATTTGTATAAAGCTCATGTTTTCATGGAGTGAAGAACTAAACTTGTTCGTTTGACAGTTCCAATTGCCTTTGGAAAAGATGCCATGTTAGTCTTCCTCATAGACAGTTTGGAAATGTAAACGCTGGAGATGTGAACTGCCTAAAAGCATTGTCATTATGAAATCAGTGATACAATGCATGGTGCTAAAACCTGTCTGCCTTGGGCTGTCAGCGTGGTGTCAGATGGTGAGGCTGTGACATGATGGGGGTCATCAAGCTGTATGGCTTGGGGCATAAGCGCACGTCATTCCCGTCTTCCACACTGAAATTCAGAGCAGACTTTTCAACCCTATTTCAGCTCAGTGTTGGGAGCAGGACTAAAATTGAGATAACGCTGAAATTTCCACTGCTTAGTGATACAGGTATTGCTAGTGGAGTAGCTTAAAGAGATGGGACTGATATGCGATTGATAGTATGAAAAATGTTGTTAAAATGACAGAGTGTGGAAGCTGGGTCAAATTAAGGGTTTCTGCAAGCCACAGTGGCTAATTTAGCCATTTATGCTTTTGGCACCTACTGTCTCCCTGGCTTGTGGAAGCAAGTTGGTTAATCAGCAGAGAAAAGCTCTTCCAGAAGATGTCTCATTTTGCACAGCCTTGGTGACAGTTGTAGCTAAAATTATTAGAAATGTAAGGTTTGGATTGCATTAAGGAATTGTTCTTCATTCTCTGCTTATTTATCATCTTAGCTCCTACTGTCTTTTTTCTAGCTTTTATGTAAGAAACTGTATTGCTGAGATAATTCAATCACATCCTATCATTTTTCATACCCTGAGACCCTCATCAGTTTTTTCATGGAGTTAGATATCATGCTTTGAATATGAAATTGATACTCACTACTTGCAGCTTGATCAGATAAAATTTATTAGACTGTTTTTCTTAGGTAGATCACTTAGAGCTATGTTCACGTCCATGTTTTAAGAGAGTACCCAGAAAAATAAAATAAATTTTTGAAATTCAGGTCTGTTCCTACAGAAACACTATTAAAACAAAAGGTTTGGAAGTACAGATACTAATAGTGCTTAGCAGTGCAGAAAAACGAGTCATACTGGAGCAAATGCTGATTTCATTCATTACAAAGCAGAATTATCCTTTTTTAATTCAGTGAGAGCAGGTCTGTCACTCTAAATGATAGAAATGGGATGCCATAGAAAGGGTATTTACCTTCTGAGTCATCATGTACTTTATGAGTATTTGGACTGGTAGGAGAATTTTCTTTGCTTATATTCTGTTTTAGAAATGACACTGAAAGTGTGCTGTGGTAGTATGGGTCCCTTGCTCTTTCTGTGTGTTATATTAAACTAAAGTTAGGCTCCTCATTAAAACCAGGATTTGAGATGCTTTGTAGTAGAGCAGAGCCAAATTGTGTCCCAATGCTCCTTTGAGTTGGTAGGAGTAAAAAGAGCTTCCATGTTTTGCAGCCCTGCACAACAGTAAGGCAGACTCTCTTCCTCCTGCCACATGTGGAGCCCCAGGGCTGGTGGAAGGAAAGGATGAAGAAACTGTGTACCAGGAGAAGTCTGTGAGAAGGATTTAAGGTGGGGAAAGGAGGCATCAAGGTGGGCCAGGGAAGAGCGTTTGTGGGAAAATGGAGAGAAATGAGGAATAAATAGAGCTGGCTGCAAGTAAGTCAGCTGCTGGGCAGTGTCCTTCTCTGGTTGAGCTCAGCACCTGGTGGCCACAGTCTGTCCTGTTGTCTTAAACTGTATGCGGGTTTGGTGGGTACGTGCTTCTTGGGAACTGGCACCCAGCCTCATTTCTGTCTGTGCGTGGGATGCATCCCCATGGTCCCCCAGATTTGGTCATGCATAATTTATCCTGCTTCTACATAACGCCAGCAGGCTGAAGAGCAGTCATCAATGCATGGACCAAAACCATATGGAAGTGGTCATCCCTTGTGTGAAAGTGGAAGGGAGCTTGAAGTGTTTAAGGAGGAAGGGCTTCAGATACAGCCTCAGAGCCATGTGTGCAGAAAGAAGGGGATGCCATAAACCATGTAGGCAGTGCCACGAGTGGAGTCCATGAGCCAGCACAGCTGTGTCTGTGGTGGCCCCACAGACCAACTGTAGTTCCACAGGATAACGGTCAAGAGATTGCATCCTCCATAATTGTTGTCTCAGTAATAGCATCCTACGTAACTCTTATCTTAGTAGATTGTTATTAAAGACTTGAATCAGTAGGATTATTGGCAATTGGGGCAGCTTGCAGCGAGATGAAAACCCCCATTTCCTTCCCTTGCGCAGAGGAGGAGTGACCCGTTTCTGGGGTGAGCTGTGGGGCTGCCAACCTGTGCATTGCAACGACTCGCCGGGCTTTTCTGTTAGGACAGAGATAAAAGCTCCTCTTGAGGAAAACAAAGGTTTTTCTAATGCTCTTGCAAAGGTAGCTGGTGTTCAGCAGGCCTTGACTACAATTTTAGATTGTTTTATTGCACAGAATGTGAGGATTTATCAGCTTCGGTCCCAGTGAAACTAAAAGCCAATTTAGATTAAGAAAGTACCTCAAAATGGTTTCTTTTGTTTTGACTTGAAAAGCATTCTTTGGTGTTTTCCTCTAACCATATTTTACTTGCCCCCCCCCCCCAGTGAACAGAAATGAATTTCTGCATCACACTTTTCATCACACAGGGCTGCATTTATTCACAGAATCTTAGAGCAACTCAGGCTGGAAGGGACC
Source organism: Gallinago undulata (assembly GCA_026546715.1). Classification (NCBI taxonomy): domain Eukaryota; kingdom Metazoa; phylum Chordata; class Aves; order Charadriiformes; family Scolopacidae; genus Gallinago; species Gallinago undulata. The sequence goes on from JAOTQQ010000032.1 coordinate 50,824,412, forward strand.
TGGAAAGATTATCTGGCCTAACCTTCTTGTGGGAAAGGGAGCCCAGATAATCTCATGTAGAAACCTTTCCAATCATGTTTTGAAAACCTCCAGTGATGGGGACTCCACCACATCCCCAGGGAGGTTGTCCCAGGGCATGATCGTTCTCACTGGGAGAAATTTCCTTATGTCAAGATGAAATCTCTCCCACTGCAACTTGTACCCATTCTCCCTTGTCTTCTCTTGTGTGGCTCCTTGTGATGAGAGTGCTCCGTCCTCTTTGTGGCCGCTCTTTAAATACTGTAATGCTGTGAGGTACTCCCTAAGCGTGCTCTTCTTCCTTCTGGCCCAGTGAGTCAGAAAAGTAAGTGCGGGCAATGTGAAGACTGTGGCAACTCCAGTTTGTCACACCACAGCTTCACCCTGAAATAGAGCTGGGACCACCAGTTTCCATCACCTCCTCTCAACTAAGGTCTCCATGCAAAAGAAAGCTGGGTAGAGAGGCTGGGTGGGGACTGTCTGGCTCCAGCATCTCCTGCCCCCAGAGCACATGTATCCTACTACTGTTCCTTTGGCACAACAAACATAATTTGTGGCTCAAATCAGGGGATTTGGAATTGTGTTTTTACCCATCATTCACTGAATTACATTTCTGTACATTACCTGGGAAAAGAGGCATGAGTTAACTTTCTCTTATAATTAAGACCCAATTTTATCAGATGATGTTGCTTCTTCCCCTTCTCTCCACAAAAGACGAATGTAAAGCTTCAGACCAAAATAGTCAGTTTGACATAAAACTCACTCAGTCTGAATACGGTGACAGGCTGCAAATTTAGCAAAGCTCAATCCAAAAAGTGTGTTGTGTATACAGCTCAGAAATGTATCCATCGACAGCAGAAATGTGAGTTGCAGAACTGTGGAAGTAGCAGCACAGTGACCCTGGGCTCTGGGGTTGCGTTTGTGTGAATGTAACATGTTCCTCCTACAAATGCGGTGTTGAAAGATAATTGATTGCAGAAACAGAGTAGCCTGAACGTGAGAAGGGAGGCAAGGAGCTGATGTATCTGCTGGGGATGAAGGACCATTAGATTTGTATCTAAGAAAATCTCATGCTGTGACAACTTCACCAAAGTTAACTAATTCATACCTATTTAAAGTACTGGGAGTTTAGCACCAGCACTTAAGTAACGTCAATACCTATTATATATTTAAAGAAACTGTGTGATTGCAATAAAGCAGTAGCTAACCTCTTAATGCCAAATTGATCAGAGCAAATAAAAAACACAAGTTCAATTTTATATTTCGGAGTAATTGTTTAAGACATTTTTATATGCCATAGAATGCAACATAAAAAAGAACCTTTGGAAAGGTCCTTAAATTATTCTTTTTAATCCTTTTAGAAACAGCATTTCCTACAGCATTAGTGGAAAGTTGGTGAATTTTAATTGAGTTATTGATTGGAGGTGTTCATTGTGGCTTGGCTAGCAAAACGAACTATTGTTTTCTACATTATTTTATCTTGCTTTTGCCTTTTTGGGGTTGCTATAACAAGCAGGCATTGTTATTATTATTCTGTTTGTACCAGGGAATGGAAAGAGAAATGAGCTATGGAAATTCCATCTAAACTGTTTGTTTTTTTATTTTTCCCCTGTTCCAAACATTTGCTCATTTCCAAGCCAGGGAATGTGCTCGTTCCTCCCCTTCATTGGATGACACAGATGGAGCAAATACCAGTGTGGAGAGTGGTGGTGAGCAGGGGTGCACCCTTGTTAGTGCTACGGACCTTGAGGGGTGGGAAATAACACCACAATGCCTGTCTCTGATCTAGGGTCATGGTTCTCTATAGCTTAATGCCCTAAAGATGAGGGGACTGGCAGGAGTATGGCTTGAGTAGCTGGTGGAGGTGCTAGAAATGATTATCGGGTAGTCAGGAAGCTGCAGAGCAGTAGCAGACGTAGTCCAGTGTGTTTTTTTTTTAAATTGATTCTTAACATTTTGGAGCTATTTATGCTGGAACTGAGCAATGAAGAATATCACTTAATTTAGACATACTCCAAGAAAAAAAAATATTTCTTTGTTTCTTGGTATTAAAGTGAGCTCAGAGACATAATTTCATTTCAGATGTTACTGATAAGAAATTGTAACCTTGGGCAAAGAAGGGACAGGCTGAACTTTCATGCAGTAATGAGTAAATTGCTAAGATCAAAACTTGGCTGAACTGAAATCAGAAATTAACACTGTTAAAATCTTCCACCCAGATCAATAATAGTTTTGTTGGTGGGCTTCACTGGGACAGGGTCAAGTCCAACAGTATCACGTTTCTAACCATGGCTTCTTTTTTATCTTTACTTTGAGAACAGCACTCCACAGCTGTTGACAAATTCCTCAGTGATCATCAACCAAAATGAATGCATTTAAGTAGGCTTTGGATCCGACCTGCTGCTTTGCAGCTACATCCCTCTATAGAGAATGGGATTTGGAAAGCAGGCAGAAAAATGTTTTCTGGCATGGTTGCTGTGGGCTCAATGCAAGGATTAAAGGGCTGGGAGTTGGGCATGTCTGCATGGGATGTGGAGAGCTGAAGATGAGGACATGTCTGAAATCCCCTCTGCCCTTTGGGGCAGGTTTCTTGTTCAGGGCTTTACACCTGGGATTCAGTGTTTGGATCCTGACCCTGATTTCAACATCAGGATAGAAAACCTGGACAGAGCTGTCTGTGCACAGGCTGGGTTTAGACTTGCAGATGCTTGAGCCCCTGAGTAAGTGGAATTTTGCAGCTGTGGTTCCCTATTGGATCTATCGGTGTTCAACTCACCTTGCCAGTCTTTTTTTTTGGATTGCCGTTATCAGGAGACTGAAGCCCATTTTTTGCAAAGAGTGGTTTCTGCTCGGTTGTTTGGCCATGCATTCCTGTCCTGGAGGTGCCACATGTCAGAGATGGGCTGAGCTGCAGCAATGCAGCCTGGACTCAGGTGGGAAGTATCTCTCTAGGTTTCCTCCAACAAATATGCTGGGATCCCAGAGAAGTCTCTATAGCCACGTCGTCTTGGAAAGCAAAAAAGGCAGCTATCCAAATAGAAGATCCTCAGATCTGCTGGGTGACACTGAGTAAAAGCACTCGGTACCCTACATATGCAGAAAGGATTTAAGCTCCAAACAAGCACGTAAGGCTGCTTTACCCATCACTACATGTGTAAAGGGAGTGGGAACCCAAAGGCAACTTCTTGCAATCCTCTGGAGACAGCTGGGAAATGAGAGACAAAAGACCATCTGGCTCTGGCTTTGGATGTGCTGAAGAGCAGGTGTGAGAAGGCTGCTGAGAAGAGGGGGTGTTTGGCCTTTCAGCTTCGGAGTTAATGTGTATGACAGTTCAGGTCTTTCCTTAGATCTAGTCCAAGGCCTCTTAACTCTTAATCTTCCTTTTTTTTTTTTTCCCCCCAAGGTTTTTGTGTGCATTCATTGCTTTTTCTTTATAAGACACCTCCAAAATAAAATTTCTGTATTCTAATTGCAGCACGTGAGAGTGGGTTGAATCTTTTTTCCAAATAGCACCCAACCCACATTATCATTTGGTAATCTTGCACAATAGGTAGCTTGTGATTGCAGAATTATGGCAATGTCTGTGTTACTTTCCAGAAGAGAGTGAAGCAGTGAAGATTCTTTTAGTCTCTCTGATTGCTTAGTTGATGCTTCAGTTTATTCTCCATTTAAGCACTCAAAATTTCCATTGATTAAAAATCCGGACAATATAAATGGTAATTTCTTATGTAAAACAATTATAAATTAACAATTAGTGATCTCTTTGTCTCTTTGTGTGCATGTGGCACCAGCCCACACAGAAAAATCCATCTTTAAAAACCTGCTCCATGTGTTAATTTACTCCCGGAAGAAATACCCAAAAATGATCTAGGTATCTTTGCAATACCTCTCATCTTTCTTGTACCATTTGATCCCTTAAATGTCAAATTAATACTGTAGTTTAATTCCTTCTGTATTAAAGGATATAAATTAGCCTTTTTGACTTCCATGCCTACTATGTACAGTTTTTGACCGCCCCAGCTGAGATTTATTGCCTTATCCTGTTTCTTCGATTTCCCTCCCATAAAATGCCAGGCTCGGATTCTGGGTTTTATCTCAGCAGTTCTTGTTACAGTTCCGTTTCTATTGCAGCCGGGATGCTTTCCCTTAATACGATACATCCCATTATCCTGTTTGCTTTCCCAGCTAAGCGCCAGGTATTCAGCAGACGGTTTAAGTTTCCCTCTCGCGGTCTCAAGTCCTTTCTCTGATTAGTCCCTTGTAGTGCCTGACCTTTTAGAAAGCAATACCTTTTGTTAATAGCTTGCCTTATCCTTATTACATAGCAATTTTTCACTGCTAAATGGCACATGTCAGCCTATAACCTCTACATAAGCAGGTCTTTTCTTACCTGACACCTACTCCACTTGTTACCAGCCATCTCTATCTGTTTCATGAGGTCAGCAGGTTGCCTGGGCAGCAGCTTCATTTCTGAAGGTGTGAGACCTGCGGTGTCATCGCTGTGACTCTCATTATCACTTTGCTGCTAACCAGACTGTATCCCTTTACCCTCTGACCAGTGTCACTTTGTAAAACACTTTCTGGACGTGCCAGTATGAGACAAGTTTTGAGATTTTTGTAGTCCTCTAAGGATTTTCTTATACCTTATTTATGGGTTTGATAGACCACTAATTTTTCCCATTATATAATCTGTGCTAAAGGCTTTGCAAGGTTTATGTTTGATTTCTGCTCACTATTTCATGTGTATAGTTTTCTGAAGAATACTAAATTGTGTTTTTATTCTAGTAGGGCGGAGTAAAAGGGGATAACACACTTCAGTCTGTATCTAGGTCTGCTGTAGAAAGGTCCCTCCTGGGAGAAAGGAGTTAGGAGTAGGAGAAGTTCTGCTTTCATTCATCTGAGTTGCTGGCCAGCAGACAAGACCTGTCATCACAAATTTCAGGGCTGAAGGAAGCTCTTTATTCCTGAGAGATAACAGGGAGCAGAGAAGGACTCACGACCCACTTACCCCTGGAGCGAGCACAGCTGCCTGCTCTCCCTTGTGCAGAGCTCAGTGTGGATTCTCAGCCTGGTCTCACATTCTAAGTTTTCCTGCTTCATAAATATGCAGTGTTGTCGGTGTCTTATACTTCAGTGCCTTGTACTACAAGATCCCACAAATTTTTATTTTTCTCTGACTTGCCTGCGTGTGTGTTTCAATTAAAGATTCCCGTGTATAAGGTTCATTGCTGTGCCGGTGATGAAAAATGTTTTCTCGGGCATAGACTTGAGGATGGAGGTGTTTGAGAGCAGGTGTTGAGAGCAGGTTTTGGTGGAGTAGGACTGGTCACTGAAGGCATGGGTGGGTGTCTCTGCAAGCCCATTCCCAACGGGGATGGAATTGACATGAGAGGCTAGGCAGAAGGTTGGAAGATGTGGGTTTAGTTAGAGACACCATTTATCCAACTCTATCCTGTCAAACCTTTACCCCTTTAATGTTCATTTTCATTTTTACCACGTGTTCATCCTCTTTGTTTGGATCATAAGCGTTTGAAGGCAAGGACCATTCAGTAGTAGTGCCAACTTTTAACACGACCACTAAGGAATATATCAGTTCAATTAATAAACGATGATCGTTTTAAGGAAACATTTATTTCTTAATTTTCTTTTTGTCCTAGTGATCAAAAATTGCCAAAATTGTTGTCGTTACATGCAGAGATATGCTTAATTTTATTGTATTGTTTGTTTGCGATTGTATTAACCTCGATAGAAAATCCAAATCAATGCTAACCTGGATTGAAACCACTGTACTTCAGAAAGAACATGAAGCAGCCCTGCAGCCACTTTTTGAGACTTTAAAGAAAGGTTACCTTAAAGCATACTGAGGAAAAACTATGAAATATGATTTCTTGTGTTTTCCAGAATTTTCAAAGTAAAATTCATTAATTACAAATTGTTTATGAAAAATTTCTTAATCTATATAGAGACTAATCTCCATCTGCTATTAAACAATCATGTATGCAGTTTTTAGAAACTTAGTGAGTGACTTAAAGCCCATGGATATAAACTCATAGAAGATCATGAGTTAGGGTCCCATGAGGATCACAGAGTCCAACTCCTGACTCCACACAATGCAATCTAAAGGTTAAGCCAACATGCAGCCCCCAAGCAGCAGGAGAACTGCTTCCTGCAAGCAGATATGTAACATGTCTTGCAAAGTCCCTGAATCTTAGGTGGTGTTTTAGCTCTGGTTTGTAAAAAAAAAAAAAAAAAAAAGTTAGGAAGTAACTAATTATTTTATACTGAGGAAAAATGTCTACATTCTTCCATATTTAATAAAATAAATAATTGTTTCTAAATGTTTTCAAAGACAGGCTTTGGAAGAAAGCTCATGGATCTGGTGAGGTACTGTGAGTGTGGGAGAAAGGAGCAGGGTCAGACTCTACATCATCGCCTTCAGTTACTGTTGACATTCACTTTTACTGGGAAGAGGGAAGCGAGTACAGGAAAAACATGAGTTAATTAGAAAGGGATCTGAAATATTTTAAAAATGCCATTTACAGCTGATGGTACCATAGGCTATAAAGAGTTTGCAGCCGACTAATCCATTTCGGCGTGGCCTAAATTCGTTGCTAAGCTGTCTGGCTGCTGTTTGCAAAGACATCAGTGAAGGCATTGACCTCAGTAACGTAACCTTGGTGAAAGGAAACCTGACACAGAGGATGGGTGAGGGCTTTGCTGTGGCTACCAGGACTTCAACTTGAAGTTGTAAGAGGAGCCAAGTGCCTCATCCTTTCCCATAGCAAGGACAGGGTACCCTTTAATGCTTTCCAAACCGGGGAGATGCAGGTGTTTGGCTTGTGTTGATTGGAGAAATGAGGCTAAAGCTACACTGCTTTTTGGGATCGTTTGCAGCAGAGGTGTCAGCAGGCGGTGTCTGGGCTGTCTCGCCTGAGCTGTTGTCACTGCTGTCTCTTGTCACGCTCCCCAGAGTCGGCCCATCACACTAATGAAGTGAAATAGCCTTGCGCTCCATGCCCGTGAAGCTGGTGCTGGAGTTCCACAGCAATGCCATCACAACCCTCTGAGCTCCTTGAGTGCCATTTCCCCTTTGCTGTAGGCAAGTGGTGAGACTGCAGGGGAGGCTCAAGGGTCACACCTAGAATTGTAAATACAAATTAGTACACTGCGTGACTGCATTATGATCGTATAATGTCAAAATGTGGGTTATACAGCCTTTAGCCTTGAAAAGGAGAAAGCCTGGTGAGCAGAGGGAAAGGCTGTGTTAGAGTGAAAGCGCTTTCACTTTTCCTGCCTATTAATTTACGTTCGTTCAGAGCATTGCTGTTTAGCAAAGTGCCTTCTGTGTTTCTGCCAAGCTGAAGTCGCCACTGGGAAAAAGTAAGTAGGCCAAGTCCTGCAGATATCTGGAGAGCTCAGCCGGGGTGGCTGGTGATGATCCAAAAGAGCGCGGGGATGGATTTGACCTCGTGCAGGCGGGACAGCAGTACTGAGCAAAATAAAGCATTGCCATAAGGTTTTAATGCCAAGAGCCAGTTGCTGCAGGAGAGTGCATATATAATAATTTTTGAAAATGGAGTTGTTCATAGTTTTGCTTAGTTGTGCAGAACCTGGGATGTTCAGATCAGCTCTCTGGGTCCCAGGCCGTGTCAGCCAGGGGCTGTTTAAAGTCATTGACCTCGTATGGCATGGCCTGGGACAATGGTGTGTCACCATAGGGCTTTCTGCAGGCAGAGCTCTCTCAGCTGTCCTTGTGGAAATGCTCAGTCTATTCCCAGTAGTCAATACTGCAAACAAAACAATGTTTTTTTCCTATCCACTACAAAATGAAAGGATACTTTCTGCACGTGAGAAACCAAAGGGAAACACTCTGAAACCCCGGGGAGTTCTTGATTTCTGCTGTAGTTGATGGGCATTTCTGTAAGATCTATGAACTATCAGCTAAGAATTTCATTAAGCCATAAAATTTTCACTTTATTCTACACAAATAAGCCTGTTTCCTCCCTTTCTTTATTCAAACATAATAAAATAAGCAGTATTTCAAGTTTTTGTGGTTTGTTTTTTTTTTTTTAATTTCCTTATGTTTGGTGGAAATTGGAAGGTGTTGAACTTTCTGTGAAGTGATTCAGCATCGACTATTGAAGTTGACGGAGATTCAGCCTTCCATGCAGCTTGGATCAGTTCGATAGAATTTAATATGATTCAGTGCCAAATATTCTTCAACCTGCAGAGCTGAGTGAGCTCACTGTGCTTTTTGTGCATGGTGCCACACAAACTGTTGTTTTCACAGCCCTCCCTCAGCAGCATCAGAAGCTGTGGAGACCTCTTTTTACATTTACACCCCTGACTATTTTCTCTTTGTCAAAAGAGAAAAAAGCTGTTTCTTTGCTGCTCTGTAACCAAGTAGGTAATGACTGCAAAGAAAAATGGTGAGCAAGGGGGAAGTGCTGGGAGGCAGGGGGGAGGAGAAGAGAGAGTGTTTTGGCTTCCGTGAAGTGCGCAGGGAAAAAAATAATCTGCATTGATGGAAAAGGGAGGTGCAATCCTGTTCCTTTTCCGGCACCTTACTCCAGGTTTAGCTGGCTTGTTCTCCAAGCCATCCATCCCTTTTCCAATGCACGTGTTACTACCTTCATACAAATTTAGTCCAAAGCAAGTAAGAGCTACAGATTTTAATCCTCGTGGAGTATTCACATGATAACTGGGCAAGCAAGTATTGCTTTAAATAGCTCCATCGCTGTTATTCCAGTGACAGGCAGTCCAACTCCATATGAGCAATCCGGGGAGAGATTTTTTTGGCTGCCAGGTATCTCACTGACTGCCTTGGGGAGAGAGACGCGCTTACAGCATCTCCTTCCAAAATCAGTGCTGTGCCCTCCCGCCCCAGGGGGACAGGGACCACCTGGAGCGGGGGGATGGCTAGGGGGGGTTTCCTAGCTATCTCAGCCCATATTTTTAATTTTGTGGCCAGGCAGCTTGCAGATTTTTTTCCCTTCTTTGAGAGTTTTTTTTCCCCAGGTGCCCGGCACCACCACCTTGCAGTGCCTATGGGAGGTGGCGTCACCCCATGCAAAGACAGCCGTCGCTGGCACGTCCCACGTCTGGTCCCTCTGGGACCCTGTCAGCAGTGGCCCACCCACTCTGGGGACGTGACAATATGTAGGCTCCTGCAGGACACTATTTTTACCCAGTGGCGAGGTGTTGGCTCGGCTCCTGCCAGTGCGTGGGTGCTGCAGGAGTCATCTGACCCCTGGGCACGCCGGTGCCGAGCGCTCTGTGCTGCCGCGGCTCCCGCTCCAGCTCCTTGCCCCACCAGACACCCAGCAGCTGTGCTCCTGGTGACATTTCCCCTCTCGGAAGGAATTAATGCGGGAATGCCAGAAGATACAGGTACGGTGTGATGACTCTACGTTTTGGAGAGCCTAGACCTGAAACGAGTTGTTATTCAGCCAGAGCGGCGGTGACTGAATCGCTGATGCTGCCACGAGAATAATTATTCTGTATTTATGTGGAAACGCAGCGGAGTGGAGGAGGATGGTTAAACATTTATTTTAAATTATGTTTCATATTCTTTTAATTATAAGACTTATGATTTAAGAATTATATTGGTACTGACACTTAGCTGACAGCTCAATTTGGAAACTTCCCTCATTTTATTTAATTTAAGTTTACTTCAGACTTTATATTAGCTTGTAACGAAAAAAAAATACCTATTGCTTTATGGAGATATACTGGAGTGCTGTTCTTATTTCTTTTCTAATTGTAATCTTGCTAAACCAATACAAAAATAGCCTTTATGTTGCCGCAGTAACCGTGCCTAAAATTCAGCAGAGACTTTTGCTAACTGCCTTTGGGTTTGGTAAATACTTTATTATAACAAGGAGGGCAGGAGGTTAGCTCATGCTAGGCTTGTTTATGTGGCATGAATTTTGCGCTGAGCATATGGTGAGATTTGGAGCTCTGGTGTGTGGAGTGCCCGTGCTGTGCTGCATCTCTTGGGCACGGTTGTGTTCACGTTCTGCTGGGTAACACCTCTCCTTCCCGTTCCATAAACTCTGTAATTAGCAGTAAAAGCAAAGGTTGCTTCCGTTGTACTGTCTGCCTGCCGTCCTGTATCAGCTATAAGTTTCTGCTCTGATTGTGATCCATAGGAAGTGCTGGAAAAAGCATGCGAAGGCACTGTAAAAGCTGATGTTTTTAAGTAGTAGATGCAGGTGTGGAGCTCAAAAAAGAGATTTTTTGAACCATGTTATTTCATATTTTTGGGCTAGGTGAATGAATTCAGTTAAATAGAGACCTATTGACATAAAGATTTATTGCATTTGCTGAATTGCCTGTCTTAATGGTATAGGAACTAAAGAGAGCAGTGGTAATAGTGCTGTGCTGTAGGAGCCACAGCAGAGGTCTTGCCGAGGGCAGCGAGCATTTCTGGGCTGGACCTGCTCGGTGCAGAAAGTCCCCCCTTGGGAAGTGACTGAGCTCCTCTGCGCTGGCCTGGGGACAGTTCGGCCTCTAAGGCGGCCAGCTGGAGGGCTCGAGGGAGGTTCAAGGCAAAACTTCTTTAGCTTTCCCTTTATTCTTGTGATGTTCTGCTTTGTTGTGAGCTGTAGGGGAGGAAAAGGTGTTGCATTATAACAATAAGGTGCAGTAAAGCACACAAACACGTTTGATACGGCTTTTAACACAAGCTGTTAATTGAGAAATAGAGTAAAACAGGTTACGACTAGATATTTAATGTACTTACAGGTTTGGTTCCCGTCCATTTAGGCACATGTGCTCCTTCCTGCCTTGGTGCCAGGACCAGCAGAGTTCACAGCTGAGCAGGGCTGGGGCCTGGGAATTGCTCTTCCCCGCTGCATAGCGTGGTGGGAAGGACGGATGGGGAAACCTTGTGGAGTGCCCATTTCACCATCACCCTTCCTCTCAACCCTTCTGTGGAAAGGGCCATCGAGTTCCCAGGCTCCCTAACGAATCACAAGTTCTTAGGGGAAAAAAAGCCACCACCAGCTCCCTTATCTAAAGTAAATTTATAGCTCACACCCATGCAGTTCTCTGAGCACTGCCTGTGTTATTTATTGCTGTGTTGTATTACCCTTCCCCCCAACACAGGCACTCAGGTACTCCCAGTCACTCTATTTCACACAGGGATACAAGGTGGGGAGGGAGCAGGGGTCAGCTTTAGGCACTTAAAAACCAAGAATAACGCTTCACGGGGGTATTTAGAGGCACTTAAATACTTGTTTTCTTTGCTTGCATCTGGGTGTTTTTCAATCCAACCCCGAGTGTTTTGACTGAGGCGACACAAGAAAGGTTTGGCAAAAAAACAGCTTGAACTCCAGTCTCTTATTCCGGTCGGGTGCTGCTGCTCTCATCTGCTTCTCCTTTAATCCTTCTCAGAGAAGATTGCAAATGTAATTCCCCTTGGGGCTGCTGTGAACCCCACCCTCCCCAAATCACTTGATACAGCATTTCAGCAATCAATACTTCTGTCCTGTTTCTCAAACACTGAGTGAGTAAATGGCATTTGGGTCTCATATTTGTTCATTTTGATTTTCTGTCACCACCTTTAGCTATAATGAAAGATTTCAGTGTCAACACAGAGGTAATTTCCTGCTAATGCCTTCATGCAGAAAAATATCTGCCACCAGAGCTGTGGTTTTTTGGTTCAGAGTTGGAATGTGGCCTATGTCTTTGAAAAAAAATGAACATTTTTATGAACTAAACAGCTGATATTGGTAATTTTCAACATTACCATCTTTTTACTCAATTTTTCCATCTCATGAAGCAAATGTAATCGGTTATGAAGAAGGGATGTTCCTGGTGAATTTATAGAGGAGCCAGTATCACTGATAGCTGCTAAAGAAAACTGATGTAGCTTTTCTTCTGGTGGAGGGTTGCTCTTGGGGGCAAATGACATTATATTTGTCTGAGCTTGAAGTGAAAGACTTGTACCCAACCTTAAGAACAGGATGAAAAAACCCAAAGCAAACCACAAAAAGAATAGGGGAGGTGACACACACACACCCCAGCCCCATTTAGTTTTCCTTTTACTGTTGTCTTTAGGTTCTGGTTCTAACTTATCCATCCAGGAACCTTGGTTGAGGAATTAGCACTTTCCCTGATTGAGACATAATTTGGGGGATTATAAAAACTTGTTCTTCAGAGATAAAATATTAATTCACATAAGTGTTGTCTATCTTTTCAAATTGCACCTTATTTTAGTTCACAGCACTCTTTACAATGTCTGTATGAAATGTCACAGAACAGAAAGCACCTGTCAAACCTCAAGTTCATCTCTGGGGCTCTCAACACAAGAAGAACTTGGCCCTGCTTGAGTGGATCCAGAGGAGAGCCATGATGATCAGAGGTCTGGAGCAGCTCCATACAAGGACAGGCCGGGAGAGTTGGGATTGTGTAGCCTGTACGAGAGAAGGCTCTGGGGAGACCTTATAACGGGCTTCCAGTACCTAAAGGGGGCTACAGGAGAGACTTTTGATCAGGGATCGTAGTGATAGGGTGAGGGGTAAAGGTTTTAAACTGAAAGAGGGGAAATTTAGGCTAGATGTGACAAAGAAATTATTTATCATGAGGGTGGTGAGGCACTGGAACAGGTTGCCCAGGGAAGTCATGGATGCCGCATCCCTGGAGGTGTTTAAGGCCAGGCTGGATGGGGCTTTGAGCAACCTGCTCTAGTGGGAGGTGTCCCTGCCCATGGCAGGGGGGCTGGAACTATGTGATCTTTCAGGTCCCTTCTAACCCTAATGATTATATGATTTCAGTATTAAATTGCGTCATTTGGCCCTTTGTCATTTCAGGCTTCTGTAATCACCACGAGAGGCACATCGAAAAAAATTTTTCAGAACAGGGTTAAATAATGTAGAGCAAATGGGATATGTGGCCTTATTTGTGTCTGTATATTGATGAAAGCAGATGGAAGTCTTTATTATTAAAATTCATATTTGAGGTTTGATCCAAAATTGCTTCTTAACTTTTCAGTACTTGATTTGTAAGTTTGGAATGGAAGTCTAATGACCTATGGATCTTATGGTAATTTAGAATAAAATGCACCAAACTGGAAAAAGCATTACGAGTGTATCGAATTCTGCAGTTTCTGGCCATGTGGTTTTTCATCAAGTCTGTAATCTACTGTGAAGATTTCTCTCATTTGGCTGTCAGAGAGAGCCTCATAGCAGAGGGGTTTGTCATCTTCTGTGTGGACCAGTCCTAGACACGATCTTTTGTCAAAGGGTTTGATTTTCCTTTAGCAATTTGCTCACAGCAGAGAGGAGGTGACATTTTCCACCCCAGGCTGCGGAGCGGAGCGTGACCAAGGACTGGCAAATCTTCTCCCTTCTGCCACCACCATCAGCTTGTCTTGTGCTGTTTCCAAAACACTCCATTCTCAGCTAAATCTCGTCCCCATCCCTGGCACCTCATCCCAGTCCCCACTGCTTAAATCCTACTTAGTCTAGCAATGCTGAAGGAGCCATGCTTATTCAAAGGGATTTTTTTTGGACCACGTAGTGTGCATTTTAGTGGATCTAGTGTACCTGTATAGTATCCATCTCTGTCAGGTTTCAGCCTTTACTCCAGGTACTTCCAAAAACAAAGCCCTAGGCTTTCTTTTTAACATTAAAAAACAATATATTGTATCCTATCCTTTTTTTCACCTTTATAAAGAGCTTAAACTGTCTGAAATTTTCCCCAAAGAAGTGAGCTTGAGAACACCAAATGTGATGTTTCTGTAAACAGTTGAAGTTTGGCAGAGTTATAAGTACACCAAAAACATCACTTTTCAGTTGCCACAAAGTGTGAAATGCAGCTTTAATAACGAGTGATACCCCTGTCTCCTCTTCCCCATGATACTTCCAGCAAGTCCGTAATTTTCAAGCCAGCAGTATAGAAGTAAATCTGAGGAATGCATCTTATTTGACATGTTTTAAACAAACCGTTGCTAATTCAATAAGCCCTACTTTATCTAGAACTGCAGAATTATGTACTGTGTAGCCTGTTGGAAAGAGAGAGGAGGAGTCTTAACATCAGAAATATGTGAGCACTGGACATTTGGCAAGTTTATTGGCAGTGATGTCTCCAGTAGATAGATCCTGTACACCAAAGAAGTGCTGTGGATAGTGTTTGCTAATTAACTTCTTGCCAGTTTTTATCCTTGTCAAAAGGAGGTGCAGTCAGATCTTTTTAAGGTTTTAAAGATTAGTGGAGAGTTACCTCTGCTAGAGCAGGATGCAGTCTGGGAGAAAGGGAAATCTGGAGACTCAGGTATTCATTTGTAATTCCATTCAGAAAAAGTTGTTTAAAGTTAAGAAGGAAATCTCTAGTTTCATTAAATTGTACGAATCAGGGTATAAGCATTTAATTTTTAATGAGCTCTTTAGTTAGTTATGATCCGCTGAGCAATTTCAGATCATTGCATTCATCAGTAATTCACTGTTTCACTCATTAAGTATGTTGATTGTATCTTTTGTTGCTTGAAAGACTGATTTTGATACATAAAAGCATAAAAGTAGAATACTGAAAATTACTATATAAATGTATTTCCTTTAATAAGATTTGAAATGTTAGAATCTTGACTAATATAGTTAGTTTCTCAAAATTGTCAGCTGTTTCAATTTCAACATAAATCACAATATACTTTAAAATATTTTAAACTTAAAATAATATAACATTAATTACACCATTTTGTTGTGCTAGATGGAAAAATAAGTATTTAAAACTGTCTTCAGAAGCATAGTTTTATAATGAGCCCAAAGGCACTGTTTTCCCACTGCTTAGTAGCTTAGTTCTGTACTGAGAGAAAAGCAAAATAATTATTCAGCTGTCTACCATGCATATTTTAAATATGATTTGTGTTACCTGAAGATTAATGGCAGAATTCCAACAGAACTACTCCATCTTTTCCTTTTAAATTTATTGTATAATGGAGTAGTTTTGGTTTTTTTTGAATTCTGAACCTTGATCCAGAGACGTGAAGAGAAGCAAATATGTGATGTCCCCCTGCCCTTTAGCTCTGGACGCTGAGTACCACATTCATGGTGGAAAAGCAAAACTTTGTTTTCTGCTACTTTGCAACAATTAGCAGTTTGCAACAATTTTAACAATTCAAAAAAAACAAAGTTGGAGCTATTTGCAGTTTTCTGCTGCTTTGCAGTGAGTTTATCAATGAAGTCCCAGCTGCAAGAAAACAAACAGAAAAATGACATTTTCTCAGGAAACGTGACAATATTTTTACTTCAGGGAGAGGGGGTATGTTTGGTGTGAAAGGCCCCCTCGGGGCTCTCCGGGGGTGCACCTGGGTCCCTCCAGCACAGGCTCTGCGCTGGGACTCCTCGGCCGGGTTACTGCCCTGCCCGTGAGATGAGGTTGCAGCCGTCTGTCCCTCCGCGCTGGCCAGGCATCGGTGCCTCCGGAGAGATGCTGTTCAGAAAGCCTTAGCCATGGGGAGAGTCAAGCGTGGGGGAAAAAAAAAAGGCAATCGTTTAATCTTTCCAATTAGAATTTTATATTTCAAATGTATCTTCTGAGGCCAAAGTGTTCTGGGTGTGGCCAGCTCTAAGTCAAGTCTTCCATTAAATGCTACAATTTTGATGCTTGTTGATAATTATGGAGGGAACAAACCTTTATCCATAGTTAAAAACTTTGAGCAGCTATTCTTCTAAGTAACTCAGGAAAAATACTCTATTTTGCTTTCTTACAGAGTTGATTCTTTATCAGGGTGGGTAGTTTGTTTTGGGCAGGTTACAGTAAAGAGAAATTCTCATGTCAAAAGTTAAGTATTGCAAAGTTCAGAGTTTCCTCTGTTTTCTTTTGAGGAGTAAAAAAACCACCCTTCCAACAGTAAGCCAGACCCGTGAACTTTGTGTGCTGTTTGCTCTGTGTAAATTTGAGCATCTGCCTTTCTACAAACATCTAATTGCCTGTCGTGCTGTGTTGTTTTTATTGGAGATGTACTTAATTATAACCAGGGCTTCAGTAATAGCTCCAAAGCTCATGTTGCCTTGAGCAGGACTTTTTTGACAATCCCAGAATGCGTCATTTCAGGAGACAAGGGATAATGCTAATGGGTGGTGAATAATGCTGCGGAGAGTTCAGTCCCATGCGTCTCCTTGGGGGAAAAAAACCAAAACATCCACGGCTTTACTTATAGGAGTAGAAAGTGCTAGTTTGGGCAAAACTTACAGAAATTCTCCTTGAATAGTGGGTGGGAGGCTCAGCATCTGTGATGGTTTTGGTTGGATTGACCAATCAGAATGACAGATGGCCCCTCCCTCCCCCCTCTAAAAAATAAGAGAGAAGAGGAAGAGAGAATGAGAGTTAATAGTGTAGGAAAAAACTAAACTACTTTAATGAAAATATTAATAAATAATAAAATAATAAATAATAAGAAGAAAATGAAAAAGGATGGTGGGAAGTATACAGTATATACAAACCCGACAAAACCATATCAAGCTCCCAGGATGATCATCACATCACCAGCAGGCACAGGGGAAAGTCCCAGGCTGGACTCAGCGATGGTCAGGAGCTGGATTCTGGATCTGGAGTCAGGAATGCTCGGATCGGGATCAAAGGCAGACGAACAGACAGGGTCCTCCTTGGACGTTGGCCATCAAAGAAAGAGAGCTGACCCTTTCATCCCTCAGCTTTTATACTGAGTGTGATGCAGGTGGGATGGAACACTGTGTTGGTCAGTTTTGGGTCACCTGTCCTGTCTGCTCCTCCCTACAGGTGACCCCTCTACACTTTTCTGCTTCTGACCCTCCAATGGGACAAATAACAAAGTTACCTGACCATGGTTGTTACAGCAATGAGTATAAACAAGGGCCTCTCTGCATTCCATTCCTTGGCATAATCAATATTATCACTGTGAGAGTGAACAGTTTCTGAACAATATGATGTTAATTTCAGAGTTTAGTTAGTTAGAAGAGGCTCAGCTTAAAAAGTAAAATTGCAAACAGAATTTGGTTCTGTTTTGCCTCAAACTAGGACAGCATCTCATTGGAATACTGACTCCTTAAAGTAGGTGGATGTGGAAAGACCTCCTAGGTATCCAGCTGTGGGGATGAGGGTGAGAATAGAGGAGGAAGAGTAGTAAGATTGGATATTGAGAGCTGGGTGATGCTCACTTACTGATTCTGGTGTTGTCTGATACCATATGTTGTTCAGAGTGACAGTACCATCACTGCCTCTCTATGTTATCCCTACATATAGTGGAGGTATAAACATTACTGTTGTCGTGTGGTTTTGGTGACCAGTCTGAGTTTAATCCAGCTTCTTACAAATTTACCAATCATTTCACAGCAGTCTCATATGAAAAATTACTTCCTAGTCTGGTTTTTAGGTTTGTTTTTTCTTCACGTTGATGAAAGAGAAGGGTTACACAGCAGTGACATTATCCCATGACTAAACCCTGAAGGGGAACACATTGGATTCCCATTCATACTTAGTATATTTGCCTGTGTGAGGTTGCTCCATCTTGACTGGTTGTGGTTGGTTGGTAAGTTTATTTCAAAGCTAACATCTAAAAAATAAAAATGAAAATCAATCAATTTCAATGAAGCAATTCAACCTTAGAATAAGGATGCCACATTACAGAAGAATGTCATTAAATAGGTAATTTACTTAAAATGCTTGATATGTTTTCCTGTTACTTGTAGTTCTTCACATAAGAAAAAAGCCAAGTCTGTTGAGTTATAGTAGAGCCCCTTTATAATTAAATGCCTTGATGTTTGCTCTCTAGACTCCTAAGTACACTGCAATAAAAATTGATACGAGTACTGCAGCAGAATTGTAAGAATAAGGTCATATCTTACCTGTTCCACGTAACACATTGGGATGCCAGTTTATATTGTTATCAACCCAATAAATGCAGTTTCTAATTTATATCACAAGATGGCAGCAAATTTTTAATTCACTTAATATCTTACTAACCTAGATAAAGCTAATCCTTTGAAATCATGGTTTTCTTACAAAATGACAGCAGCCTTTGTTTAATGATGATATATACGTGGTGTTTACAGAGATGTCAATGTTTCAGAAATACAAACTCAAAACATCTACATATTTTTATCTTAAAATCAGTTAAAAAGGCAATTACCTTGAAATATCAGTAGCTCACAGTGTAATAGTTACCAAATCCCATTAAAGACATTTTGGATAAAACCAATAGCTTTTATCAATAGTATTTGGCTTCTCGAAGAGAAAATGTGACAAAACAATTTCTTAAAATTCAGAGAGGGGCTCTCAGGACTTGATCAAGGGGATTCTTTCCTCTACAAGAATTTCTTATTTATATTTGGAATGTTTGTAGGTGTGAACTTCGAAAGTTCTGAAATGAGAAACTTGGCTCAGCTCCTTTTGCAAATGTTTTCTGCTATGCTGGACAATATCAGAAGTTAAAATTGTTTTATCTGCTTGACCTGTTTTGTCCCACATGTTAATTGTCATTATTTGTAGGTCTTACAAAAAATGCCTCTGATGGCCTTTAAAATACCTTATCTTTTGTTTTCCCTTGCAGTTTCACAACCACAGGCTGTACATAGCCAACTGGAGAAGCCATCAAGTACTGCAATTCTCTGCAATAACTGTGGAAACCCATGCAAAGGAGAAGTTTTGAGAGTTCAGAACAAATATTTCCATATTAAGTGCTTTGTTTGCAAAGGTAAGTGCTTGTGAGTAGGGCATTAGCACTGGGTGTGTGAGTTCGTGGTCCTGGAAACTTCACAAACATCTTTTACAATGCAGTCCATGACTGAAAGGATTTACAGTAAACTCTGTGACTGCTTACTGTAAGGCTGTAAACTTCCCAAATCCTGAAAGTGGAGTATGATTTGAATGGATGTAAACCCATGAAGTTTATTACAGAGTTGGGACCTGATGAAGAACAGGTGGAGAGAACTAGTAGTAAAACACTGTGCAGGGTTAGGAGAAAATTAACATTTACAAAGAAACTCAGAGGTTATCCCTCTCCCAGCTTTCTAATTCATGCCATGGGGTGGACCATGACCACGTCTGTTCCGACTCTTTTGTGTTGGACTGTGATGTTTGAACCCCAGTGTGACTTGTGTTTTTCCCTATTTGGGGTGAAGTACTTGGTTTACTCTGTACATTAACTTGTATGTACACATATGTACATACTTCTTTCAAACTCTTTTAAAGCCACCTGTTCTTATCGCAAATTTTATTACCAAACTACTTTTTTGACCTAATTTGGGAAGAGAGCAGCTAATTTGTTATTCAGGAGTCTTCTCTCCTGCATGAAGTCTCAATAACATACTGATATGTGCTCCATATAATTATCCTGATTAAATCCAAGTTCCCTTTTATACAGGACTCCTATGAGAAAACATTGACAAGTCCTGCGGGGAGGAATCAGACACAATTATACATTATATGTTTTCATTTCATAGAGCATCTCCTTTCAGAATTTGCCAGAATTTGTCACCTGAAAATGCAGCAAGTGAATTCTGAAAACTATTCATTAATCCCAAATTTAGACAGTGCGGAGGGTTTTTTCCCACCCCCATGCAGAAGAAGATGATGAATATACTGTAGACACTGCATTAACCCTACCTGTCTGTAAGAGATAAGGAGTTTGTTCACTTCAGGCAGATCCTGGATAAAAGGAGAAAAAAAAAATCACTACTTTAATGAGGAAGAAGCAGGGTGGCATCTGTCAGGCACCTGTCCAACTCATGCTGGCACAGGAGGTAGTGTCAGAGACGCGTGGTTAAACTGCTTCTTGGTGTCAGGGCTTTTGGAGCTGTATTCCCCTTTACTAATCATTTTGCTAAGTGCTAAGTTTGCACACATGGGTGGGGTTGGTTTTTTTTCTCCCCTCATTATTTAAATGCCATAATTCCTTTTATCACTTTTCAAGGGTTTCCATCAATTTGCTGGCATCCTTCTGGTAACTGTTTTTGTTTTGTTTCTGTGTTTTATTTGTTGCTTAAGAAGCATAAGTTGCTTTCTAGCGTGGGTTTACCATGTTGTTAATGTGAGAAAAGCTGAAGAACAGAACAGGGCACTGAACGTACATTTCACTAGCTAACATAAAGGTGAAAAAATCAGGTTAGACAAATGGGATTTGGGTTTTTAATCGTGTGCTCAAATCAAGGGATGAAAAAAATATAGTTAGTTAGGATTTAGCAAAAAAATGATACTCTGTTCTCCTGGTCAGTTGAGCAGTTACCTTCTTTCAGCTTTGGAGGACAGGTTCATGCCATGACCCGTTTTCTGAATCTTTTTCTTGTCATGCTGCTGGACTGTTGTGCATGGACAAGGTGACGATCCTGGGAATGTATTTACCTTACAGTTGGCTCTTCCCTGTGGTGCGTTTATTTTGATGGTACTCAGCGATACAGTTTGCCCCCTCTCACCTCATCCACCAAAGGGAGCACCTCGAAAGGGGCTGTGCGTCCAGCGTCCAGTGTGGCCACAGGGCAGTCCCAGGACAGATAATCCCACGTGTGGGCTGGCTGCATCGCCCTGCTAAGCTGCCTGCTGCCTGTATGCATAGGTTGACTGCCTCTGTATTAAACCATCTTATAGCCTTCATCAGAAAACCTTGGATACTTGTAAAACCACAGAAAATGATGTTCCTTCTCACAATATTTACATATGTATAACGAAGGACATCACAAACTGACAAAGAGCCCATGAAGAAGTACAAATCACCATCTCTTGTGAGGGTGTCTAGAGGTATTTGAGGTCTGTTTAAATTACTTGATCGGTGACAAATGATATTGCAGTGCAAGAAGTCAAACACCTTTTTGAATATGTGTGATATGTGAAAGCCTTTAGTTGATAGTGTTGGATAAATTATGAGGTTTTGGGAGGCATAAACATTGAATTGCTTAATTTATTTTTTTTTAAGGTGTAAAGGTAGTTTTCTATATTGCCTTACTGCTGTCTGATTATTCCTATGAGGACTGTGAGTTTCAGAATGGTAACAACAAGTATGTAGGTGCCTTTTGTATTTCAGTTAAACTATATACCTGTGCAAACCCAATGAGCCACTCATTCCCACCCAATTCTTCCTGAATTCCCCAGATAGTGCTTCTAAAGAAAACTAAGTTTTAAAAACGAAATAATCAAGTGCTGGCTTATTCTTGTTCTTATTCAAGATAGTGAAATGTACATCCAGATTAAAAAATTTTGTAGCAATATATGAACAATGTGAACATCTGCTGGTTTTACTCAGTATCAAAGTTTAATAGGACTTACAGAGGCATACAGGCATTATAGAATCATAGAATCATCTAGGTTGGAAGGGACCTTTAAGATCATCTATTCCAACCATCTTAAATAAGGTTATCTACTCGTATATGTTATTTCTTGTTAAGATGCACATCTAATCTGCTAGTAAAAGGCTGTAGGGAACATGCCATCTGGTCTCAGTCTTTAAAATATCTCCCATTTTTACTCAGTCTTTAAAATATCTCCCATTTTAATCATCTTTAATGAAAATGCAATTATAATAGAAGAAATAGAATACAAACATTTTATTTGTTATGCTTCCAGGGCCTTGGTTCCCATGTCTGTGAATTTTCTTATTATTTCTTACTGCTGTAATGAAAGGGCTAAGAAAAATGACAAAAGGTGATGAAATATTGTCATAAAATATTGATGACTCAGACTATCAAATTAAAGCAAATTGTGTTGTCTAGTTCATTCTGAGGGTGTTTGTCAGGTCAGGTCTGCTTCTCATAGAGGGTATGGTATTAGGCAAAAACTCACTTGGAGCTTGATTACAACAGTGTAATTTAGTGAGGCAGTTCAGACACAGACTAACAGAATTGTAGGGAGGAGAGACATAGGTGCTGAAATTATATTATTCTGGATAGCTTCTTTGATCTTTCATAAAGATAGAAACTACCTTGGTTTATGAGCGTTTGTCTGGTCTTTCTATGATGTGATAGCGTCCCAACATTTCCAAAGTAGCAATAACCTATGTCAAATGCAATATTTAGGAAATATTTGAAGAGTGAATCAAACCCCGGTGTTTCTAGGTAGTCTGAATAGTTTGATTACTATAGCTCTATATAAAATCAGAAAATGCACTTTATGGTATTTTATATGGTCACTGTAGCAGACCAAATAATGGACAATCCATACTATATTTGCAAATCTATTTGCATGCAAAAACCCAGCAGCCTCCATCCTAGTCAAATGGGAAAAATCCATGCAGCCCTGCAAAAAGCTTTTCTTTCTGCAAGGTTACTTATATGTGAGAAGAACCATAATTCTGAAGTAAGCTTGCAGTCTGAGCTGCAGAAGTAAAAACATGACCATTGTCCTATAGCAGCCACGCTATGTGTGTCTCTGTCTTGTTTTACACCTAATCAAAATTCCCTGGATTGCTGTCTTGCTGCAGATGCAGGATGTGCAGATTTTCATGGCAGCTCTGCTAGAAGTTTCAAATACACTTCCCCGCCC
>JAOTQQ010000032.1:50846978-50890422 GCA_026546715.1 Gallinago undulata
TACCCCCCCCCCCCCCCCCCCCCCCCCCCGTGAATTTTCTCCTGTTTGTTTAATTAACCTGTTAGAACATACCATGTCTTCAGCTGGAGCTGGGTATGTGGGTCAGTGTTTCTGATTCTTGTGGAACTCCATCTTTCTGGGAGTTGTGAAAATGCTCTGGGCTGGATGTATCACTGTACAACATTTTTTCAGTAGAACATACAACACAAGCCAGAGTTACATCATTCATTGTGAAGCCATGTTAACAGGAAGGGCTAACACAGAATATTCAGTAAAAAGGTTAAAAACATCAAGTAACTTGGTAATAGGAGTGATTTGTTTGTTAGATCAGATGTGTCTGCTAGGATATAAATATGTCAGAAGCCGTGCTGTGTAATCTGAGGGGCTCGTCTTTGGACATAACTACAGGGTTTCACGTTTCAAAATGGGAGTCATTTACGGGAAGCTCACTAGTAAAATTTCCAAGTCCCAATTTTTGGCCAAGCAGTAGTGGTTGATGGCCTGTGTGGTATCTTAGGCACTGGGGATGTTCATCAGGTGCTCTCAGCAACATGCCCATTGCTTCCCAAGTACTTTCAGAGTTTGAAGTCCCAAATCATGTTAACTCAGTATAATTCCATGCAATACTCACATATAGAGTCTGGACAGTGTGGTGGGCTTGAGGCTGATTTAACAATGTCATGTTAACTTAATATTTTTTTTCATTGAAATAATGATAATAATGACAATTATAATATTAAAATAATTTTGCTTGTGCGAAAGGGATTTAGTGCAGTTGTTCTACATTGCGGTTTTGAGATTTTTAAACTTTAAAAATCATTAATCACTAACTTTCTAAGAGCAACTCAATAATTTGTGTGAAAAAAAAATCAGCAGTGAACTTTCCCAATCATGAAGTAATTGTTAGTTTTTCTCTTGTTTTGATCACATCCTTGTTAGTTGCAACCTTTCTTTGGATTCATGAAGAATTTTCTGCAAGCCCTCATCGTGTTTGCATACCAATCACATCAGCACTTAAGGAAAACTTTATTTCATGGCATATATTTCTTCCAGAGCATTGAAAAGGGACAGGGAAGGGATCACAGTTAAGAGATTGGTAAAGAAATATCTTCCTAATGTTGCAGTAAAGGTTATCTATCTATCCATCCATACACGCCAGGACACCAAGCTTCTGTTATTTCTGGTTTCCAACTTGATTTATCTTATTGAAAGACATAAAGTTTCTGGGGTTTTAGGACATAGTAAAGCTATATACATGCTTACTTTATTCTTTATAGCTAGGGTATTACATAATACACCTGCTTTACCTTCTTGCTCATAGACAAATTCAGTTTTCTTTAGTCTTTTCATTGCCTTGCTTTTCTCCTTATTTATATCCTTCTAGTCTAAAGGCTGGTAAGTTTCACTGAATTTCACTGAATTTTTTAGAGTTGGAAGGCACCATAGAGATCATGTAGTCCAACTCCCCTGCTGAAGCAGGATTGCCTAGAGCATGTTAGAGCAGGTTACTCGGGACTGCATGCAGGTGGGTCTTGAAAATCTCCAAAGAAGGGGACCTCCCTGTGCTAGAAACATTCAGTGCTTGTTAAAAACGTGGGTAGGATTTTCAAAGAAGTAATTGCTGAAAATTCTAGAGGATGATCCAAACTACAGATACAGCTACATGCAGAAAACGTTTGTGTTGCAGAGATCTGATTCCTCACTGGGAAGAGCTAACAGGGAAAGGTGCTTAACCATGCTGGGAATGCTGAGGTAGATGTAGACAAAGACACCAAATAATTGGAGAATAGTAAAACACACACAGGTTGAAATCAAAGTAGGACTGGGACAAAATTGCCTGATTTTCAGGACAAAATTATGCCTGATGTTCATTAGATAAAGTTTGAGATGGAAACATAAACTTTGCAGGCAGTAAAGTTATTATTCAGATAAAGCAGTTTTGAGCATACATAATTTCAACCCACATGATGAGAAAGTGTCACCCCTGTGAAGAGCCTGTAATGCTTTTGAATTACTCAAATTCTCTTGTTAGGGTAAAGTTTTTCCCCACACAAAAAATGTCGGTGCAAGAATGCCTTTGTCTAGTGGACCTTCCTCTCTGTATCGTGCTCTTTCACATGGGGACATAGCAGGGATACAGCCAGCATGATGGAGTAGCTACTGGGCATTTCAAGGTGATGTGAAACGTGCTTGGAGAGCCAGACAGAGTTGGTGCATTAAATTCATCACTGCCACTGTGGTGTTATTCCACCTCCTGCTTTCTGCAACTCATTAACACAAGACCATCTGTGCCTAGTCAGAGCAAGCACTTAATTTGCAAACCTGTAACTGGCACCCGAAACACCATTATGAAAAATCAGAAAATATTTAATGTTGTTGCTTTACATGTTAAAAAAAAAAAGAAACTGTTCTAATTAGTCTGGCAAATGACAGCAATATTTTATCATAAACACGATGTTATTAGGTTTAAAATGGATTAAAGCACATTACTCTGTTTCTTTAGACCTCTTTACCATGCTTGTAAATTTTAAATAACCAGATTGATTCCTTAAGATAGTAAATCAACCAGAAAAGTTTTCCAGTTTTCCTGGGGGTTGTTTTGGTGGTTTGGAACAGCCACTGACATAGTACTGTGAGAATCTCTCTCACCCTTAACCCTAGAGGAGAGCTTTTATAGGGCTATAACACTGTCTTTAAGCTACCGGTTAATTCTGCTTTCCAGAAAAGAAACAGAAATGAGGTAAGATTCCAGATTATATCTGGTATTTCAGATACAGCTAAAATGCCACCAGTGATGACAGGCTTGAGTTTCATGGACATCTGCTTGGAAAGACTAAGATATAATCACGCCTGCATAGGAAGGGTGATAGGATTATATACCATCACAAGGTTCTTTCTGTCTTGCTGCTGCTTCACCTATAGACAGAAGTTTCAGGTGTGAGATGTCCAAGAGGGTGAATGAGATAATACACATGGTGACTTTGCATGGTCAGCAAACTCAACCTGGGGAAGACTTCCTTGAAACCTTTGTGAAATGCTTACCTGGACTCATCCCCACCAGAGCATGTGACAGAAAGAACATCACAGTAACAGTTATCTTCTGGAATAGGCTTAGACAGCTTCCAGTTGATTGCAGATCAGTTTGAAGTTTAGTCAGAGCTGTCCTGGTGGAAGTTTGCCAGATGGTTGCTATTGCTTCTCATAGGTGTTGTGACCAGGAGAAATGTTCCATTTATAATCATGGGCTTTTGGAGAATGGGCTCCCAGACTGCATTAACAGTGTATGAAGACGTGCAGTTTAGCTGCCAACAGGGAATTTTGTCAACCACATACTAGGTGTCATTCTTGGGATTTTAGTCAGCCACCAGCATCCATCTCGGAGATAGAGGAAAATACTAGAAATGGACATGAAGTCACAGTGACGAGGAAGAAAACATTTATTTTTTTTTAGCTCTGAACAAGCAAAGATATTTTTCTTGTTTTCTCCATAACAATGTTATGAATGGGTCTTCATTCCTTCTTTTATTTTCAGGGTCTGTGCCTCTCTCTCCTATTTTAGATTCACGCCTGGTTGCTTACCTCAGGCAACAAATGAGAGAAAAAAATAGACTTCATACATGCAGTTGCAGGTTGATAAGCGAAACGCTTGATTATCTCTCAGGCTGGAAGCAAGGCGCCCCTGTTTGGATGACAGTGCGTTTTGCTGCTGCAGTCTGCTGTAGCGAACAGCAGCACAGCGAGGGCAGCATCCTCGGAGCCTCTCAGGACACAGCTGATTTTCAGGCCCAGCACACAGCCAGAAAATTAATCTGCTTTCAGTAGGCTCATTTCCCAGCAAGGAAAACAGAGATGCATTTTATATTCATACAGTGCAAATGGAATACTGATGGCATACAATAGCAGGCTAGCAACGTGCTTAAAGTGTATTAATTAATTGCTATTGCTGCTATTTATTTTTATAGGCTGTGGGCAATAAAGAATTATGGAGTTAGATTGACTGTGAAATCACGCAGCGTAAATGACAGTGCTCCAGGTGCTGTTACAGACACTGGGCTGGAGGAAACAGTAGACTGTTTCTAAGCAAGTAGAGGAACCCCTCAGATCTGTATGAGGTGTTTTGGTGTCAGGTAACTGCAAACCATCTTAATGAGTGGAATTACCAAGTTGTCAGAGGAGCCGTCCTGAGGTACCCTCTCAGAAATGGTGTAGACATCTTCCACCTCAAGTCCCACAGCATCGCCAGGTATCGGCTTGCTGCCAAATACCATAAACACAGACAAACACCTGTTCAGTAATTAAAAATTACTGCTAAAGCTCATAACTGCTCTGTATGGGGCATTACCTTGGTGTGCAGGGTAATACCAAGACCAGCAGCTGAGTTACTCGGTGTTAGTCTCTTCATCACTGCAAGTGCTACGTTCGCAGTGCTTTTCTTGTTTCGCTAAGACGAGCATCAGTAGTGGCTGGAAACTGTTTCTAGGTTTTAAAATAACCCTACCTCCAGATTCTCATTTTGGATAACAAGTGTTGGGTAGGAGTGGATCTGTGATATAAACCTGATTTCCTGTCCTAGGAGAGTAAGATCCGGTAGTTGCCTTCAAACGTGCTCCCTAGGCTTCCTCCAGCTTTCCTTTCCCTGATTTCTTGTCTCCATAAATGTGCGGGAGCATCTCAGCTGGGTAGTCTCTCTGTCCACGTAAGGAGAAGGCAAAGGGCGCAGCATCTCACCTAAGGGATGGCTAATGTGTCTATTTTCAGAGCTACTCTTCTCAGCTTTAAATTGGGACTATTTTAATATCTAGGCCAGTATTCAACTGAAATCCCTGTGTTCTCCTGTGTTCAGCTGGGAGTTGAGTTAAATCATATCAGATGGTTTAAAGGGTACAGGAGAGTTCTCAACTTGAGTTGTGGCTGGTGGAACATAGCTGCTGGTGGAGTGGTGTGTGAAGAGCAGGGGAGGAAGACATCGCTTGTGGAAAAGCTGTGACTTCACGCAACTTCCAGAGTCAATGGGTAAGAGGAAGAGTATAATAACTACAGAGACTTCCTTCATGCTTCAGATTCATTTACAAGCTAGACTTTTCTTCATTTGTGAATAAATATAAAGACTTTGCAGAGGGTAGCACCTCTGTGAACCGTCACGTATGTGGTCTCTGTTACAGGCACATGCCCGTAACAAGATGGAAAGAAAGGGCCAAAAGCCCACCCTGCTCAGTTTTCTGTGCCAAAAAAATGCATTACTGGACTCTCCTTCTTTGGAGTTTTGCTTATAGCTAATTGGTTTGAATGGAACTCTAGAAGAACTAATAACCATTGACAAGAGTTGAGATTAAGAGGCTCGATGTAGCATCAAGGTTTGATACAAGTGGTTTTTGAAACCTCTTGGAATGCTAAAACACTTAAAAAGTGGTATCACTGATAGAGATTAAAAACTGGTGTGTTGGCTATGCCTATTTGATATCTTTTCATCCCAGATTTTTATCTGAAGAAATATTTTAGAATGTCCTTAGCGTTTTTGTATGAGAAACCCATTTCTACTTAAAACCTGTAATGGAAAAAATATTTTTCTTTAATAGAGCATGTGTGAGATTACTTCAGCTAAAATCTTCACAACTTATGTTTTTAGTGACATAGAATTGTCTGGCTTTATAAAAGAAATACTCAAGAAAATTACAATTTACTGCCATAAAAATGTTCTTGCCCTAAACTGAATCAGAAGTCATATTGATGTACATCAGGAGATTTAATAGCCTTGCTGAGTGGAAGAGGTTATCAAATCTCTGAAGAAGAAGAAGCATGTCGGCCACTGGTCTCAATTCAATTTGTGATGGCTCCAATTGGTCTGAAATAAATTTTAGCTATTTAGATGTCAGTTTATTTCTACTGCTGTATTACGCAGAAAGCAGTGCTGTCAGTGAAAAAGAGCGAGCTTCTTTCCTTAATTCCTGTACATTTTGTGCTGTAACTAGAGAATTCCAAGACTTGAAATTTCATGCAGTGTCAGGGAGCAGCTGAATAGAAGTTTGGGTATTTTTTTATATTGTAATGTTTGCGAAGTACTGATTTTATGGAGGCTGACAGAAGCATCTCCTTAATTAAGCAGACACATTAAATGGAACAATTGTGTTTGATGTTGATACTTACATTTTATGGATGGTATTGGGTTTAAGGTACCCAAACCCTGAGAAATTTAAAAAGTTGTTTGGGTTTTTTTTTTTCTCTATTTTCATCCAAACTTGTCTCACATTTCATTCTTTTTATGGTTCTATGATCTCTCTCTCTCTCATTATCCTTTAAAAGATAGTAGGCTAATATTTTAAATGTATCTCATAATTCTTTTTTAATATTGCTCAGACTTCATTCTAAAGCTATGGACATCTGAGGCCTTTTTTCCATTTTTTTTTCATTCTTATTGGGATGATGTTCCACAACACTCTTTCCTGTGATGGTTAGAAACATTTCTATTAATTTGCAGCCTCAGTTTATTCATGGCCAGGGTTTCCTCACTTGTCCTTGTGACAACATTCTCATTGTATTTAAATAGGTCTTCATATTTTCTTTAACTTGCACCGTTTAAACCTCAGATATATGCTGAGGTATTAGTTTTTTGGGGTTTTTGTTAGGCTAAACAAAACAAGTTCTGCTTGTCTCTCAAAATAGGCTTTCATTCTGTAGGCCATGCTGGTAGCCCTGCTCGGCTGTGAGTCGGTGTTTTGTGGAAATACCTGAGCACGTCATACCCTGTGTGGTAGAGGAGGGCTCACAAGGTTTACCATCGTTAGTACTAGCCAGCTCTGTGGGACTTACTTGGCCCAGTGCATCCTTTCTCATCACTTCAAAACATTAATAATTTGTAGCTGTCCTGTGATTGTCCACATTCACAAGTCTTTCTTTCCTTCTGCCACCCAGAAGGGATTTTTTTGTTGCGCCTGTTTGAACGGAAGACCTTTCACCTTGTGCATTTAACGTAAATCCCTTCTCCATGTCTCAAGTATCCAGCTCCCCTTCTATCCAGATCCCTCTCTGCCTATGGGTTTTGGGTCATTAGCACTCTTCATTGCTACAACAAAGCAGACCAAGGCAAGAACATTATTAATCACCTGTACCAATAGCCTTCCTTGGGACAGTGCTGCCTCCTTCACAACCCACTGTCATCTCCCCCTTGGCCAATTACCTAATTGCAATCTTATCCTGTTTTTTTCTCTCCTATCTATTGCTCTGGAGCTACAGGTAGGAGAGATTTACAGCACTTTGTTTATCTACAAAGTCATGCATCTCAAACAGTTCTTTGCAGGAATAAAATCATTGATTCTGTATTGTGAAATAAGTATGTTGGTGAGTTGTTTTTCCTTCTCATGGTCCACTTCATGTCTTGTATGAATGTCCCTGGTGTGGTGTGTAGCGAAAACCACTGGAAGAACCTATTACTTTGGTAGGCAGTTCACTTGCAGTGTACCTGTTGTGAGTTGTACCTGTGTTGGAAAGTACAGTAACAGGTAATTAGAACAACTTGGGTAGAAAACAATTCTTACTCTTCGTTCTGCTGTTCAGGTGAACATGGAACAGTTTGTGTTCCTTCTTCCAGAATTCAGCCACTCTTCGCGAACAGGGAGGCTGAAGTGACAGCATTGCAGAAAGGAGACCGATTAGAGGCCAAGCTCAGCTTTTATTTTGAAGTTCAAATATCTTGTTTTAATATGTCTTTTGGGGGAATGGTTTCACTGCAGGATTTCCCCTGAAGCCAGGATTAAGTGCATTAGTGCAAATTGCTTTGGAGTAATACCTGAGTGATCCATGGTAATAGCAACCTCGATGACAGCAGAGAGAAAGGCAGATACCTTCAGGGTGAGACAAGGTCCCATCAAACACCAGTCCACATGTCCCAGCCTCCCAGTGGGGCCCTGTAAGCCCCCATGAGGCAGGGTCTGCCTGGCCTCCCTTAAGAACTCATGTCGGCACTAAAAACACAGATTTGCTTGTGCTTACCGTTCATTTTATCAGGTGAGTAGTGGCAAGAGTGCACAACAGAGCAGTGGCAGGTAATTTGTGGGAACACGGTCAACTACTCATCTCCCTCTTGTTATGGAAGCCCAGCTCCAAGTCCCCCGTGGGTGGCACAGACCAAAATGTGTAGATCAGTGCCTGCCCTGCAGCTCTAAGCAGTTCTCGGTGGCTTTGTTCAGTTGCACTGTAATAAGATGTGCAACTGATGGCTTAAAGAAATATTCCATAGGGATGTAACCCCTTCTTGCTTGCTTCAGAAACCCAATTATGTCCTTTAGCTTTTTTTCTCTTATGATCCACTCTGCAAGTTTAAGTGCTGTATGATACAATTTAGAGCTGCAGTGGTGCATCATTATTATCAGCTCAGCAGGCTGTTCAGCATCATCTTAAATCCATAGCTGATTTGGGCTTCTGGCACACCAGTACATACCTAGCTGAAATATATAGACTGAAAGAAACTCATGATATTCAGCAAGTCATGCCGTAGTTTTGAAATGTCTGTTCAAAAAGTGTGTATTTAGTAAATATTAGACCAAGGGTGAGAAAAGAAAAAATGTTAAAGTGATTGTGTTAAGCCCATGAGATAAAGCACATGAACAATATATTGCAAGATAAATCATCTAAGCCATAGTCCATGACAAATGTAAAATAATTCCAATCATATTGCTTGTGAGAAAGGTTAATTAACCTGTGGTTCTTCAGTTCTTGGTCATATACCAATACAGTTTCAGTGTGATTGTTGTTTTCTGTCACTTAGTGGTTGGGGCCATCTCCAAGGAGAAAGATCAGAAGTTAAATGGCCACTTAGTGTTTAAAGAGGATCTTGAGCCCAGGTCTCCTGTGCTGTGGTCTCTAACTACTAAGAAAGATATTTAAAAAAAAGACAGGTGATTGGATGTGTCTTTGAATTAATGTTCAGATCCTATGATTTCTTGAGGTCTCTGTGCAGTTGAGTATGTGTTATTTTGTGCATTGAGCATGCCTGCTGGACTCATTTCTCATAGTTTGCAAGCTGACCGATTTTGGCATTACAAACAGGCTTCAGTGTGAGTTGGGAGGCTTTATGTTTAAAACTGAAGTGCCTGTGAACTCTCAGGTACCCAAGCAGAAATCTTAGTCTTGGACTTCAAACGTTTAGGAGCCTCTGCTATTTTGGGATCAAGGCACTGAGCAAACCCAAATTTGATAAACAACATTCTCATTCTTCCTTTGTGCGCTGCATGCGAGTAGTGACACTGCTGTGTCAGGTCTTCAGCTCTCTCTGACCATTAGCATTATTTGCTGCCGAAAGTGCTTCCCTACATGCACATCCCCCAGGAGTAGAAGTGCATATTAACAAGTGTGATGGTGTGACTTTAAAGTAGTAGTCAGCACAGTGGCAGAATTCCTCACCGTTTTGAATTCTAGTTCCCCTTATAAACCAGTTCAAGTCTGTTTTCAAAGATCCCTGACAATATGGGTGAGGATCATCTTCCGCATCTCTATCTACTCTGTATGACTTTAGCCAAACCGTTGTATCTCCCTTTTCCCATCTTAGATGTTCTCAAGATGCCAGCCTAGCTCCATCCCTGGTGCAATGGAGAAAGCCCCTGAAAAGTTTCAAAAGCCTCTGGTTTTGATTCCTACAGATTCCTTCAGATTTGATTCCTTCAGATTCCTACAGATTTAGCTTAAAAAATTATAAATCAACAGAAAATAACTCTGCAACTTAAAAACTCTGCTTTTGCCAGGAGCATGTGGTTCTGGAGATCTCTCCAATTAGTGCTTGGTGGGTGATGTTTATCAGGTAAATTTAAGATTTGATTGAAAAAAAAGGATGTTGTAAACTTGTGGAAGTTTACAGCAGTTGCCACGTACATCAGACCCTATGTTTAGAGGGTGCAGTATTTTGACTACTTTTGTGTTGAGGAGGGATATCAGACAATTGTAATCTCTCAGAGATGTTTCTTTGTAACATTGGTGCTTTAGATTTTGAATGTTTATATCTTTTACGCATTTCCTTTAACCTACTAGTTACGATGGGCACTGTGTATGCTGGCTGTGAACTGAACTCCAGCCTCTGCACTGAGGTTAATATTTTTACATGGTGTAAATCCAAACTATGAGTGTATAAAATACACCACTGATGTAATTTACTCTGAAAGTAGTGCTTTTCAGATGTACAATTTTTCTGTGATAATAAGTCCATATATTGAAGTGCTTAAAATACTCCACTGGAGGCGAAAAATCAGCATTGTCTTAAAGAGCAAACGTTTTTTTTCCAGCCTTTTGAGTCTGCCTTTTCTCTTCCTGCAGCTTGTGGATGTGACCTGGCTCAAGGAGGATTTTTTGTGAGACAGGGAGACTACATCTGTACTTTGGACTACCAGAGACTCTATGGCACACGGTGCTTCAGTTGTGATGAATTCATTGAGGGAGAAGTGGTCTCGGCACTGGGCAAAACCTATCACCCAGACTGTTTTGTGTGTGCTGTCTGCAGGTATGTTTCCTACATGTTTCATTTAAAAACTAGATTTTTGAAAGACCAATG
Source organism: Gallinago undulata (assembly GCA_026546715.1). Lineage (NCBI taxonomy): Eukaryota > Metazoa > Chordata > Aves > Charadriiformes > Scolopacidae > Gallinago > Gallinago undulata. The sequence continues at coordinate 50,857,513 of JAOTQQ010000032.1, forward strand.
CCAAATGTGCAAACTTCTAGCTTATAGATGAAAAAAAAAAAGTTCAATTTTCTTTTATTCACTCCCTAAAAAGAAGCAGAATTTTTTTAAAAAATTCACAAATTCTGAGCCGCCTCTTTTTTTTTTCTTTTTTTGGTATATGTTTTTTCTGTTTTATGGTATCGTATGTGTGAAGTTTTCAATGTACTTGAAAAACAACATGTTGCTGCCAGACCTTTTGCCCCATATGTTACTTTATTTCTCTGGTGTCTGCTGTTTTGTCTTTTGTTGGCTGAAGTTACAAAGGATTCCAGTGCCAGTGGCTGAGTCTTCAGCGAGCCAAGCGCATACCGTATTAATAGGTTGAAACTGAACTTTCATAGCGCTGATTCCCAGGAACTCCAGTAGTCATTAAAACTAGGACAGAAAGGTCCTGGACTCACAAACACTTATGTATGTCTTGGATTTCACCGAGGAACTCCAGCAGCCGTGGAGGCGACAAGTGACACAGCACACAAGATTTTTTTTCCCCTGCTACAGCCCTGTGTAGTTCAGTGGGGTCACTTCCCACGTGTGATGTTGCGACCCAGTGCTGGTGGGGATGTTTGCAGGCTCTGCAGCACAGGCATTTGTGTATTTTAATCCTCTTCTGTGGAAATCACACAAGTAAATGTGCTGAAGACTTCAGGAAGAAACTTTAAGTCCACCAAACCTTCAGGAAATGAGCTGTTAGAGCAGTTTGGAGCAAATGAAAGTGCTGTCATGATTTCTCTGGCTAAACTTGTGCCTTTAGCAGTACAAGAAAAGTAACCCCATGTTCAAAGGGAAAGCGCAGCAGGGCCCTGATGCACACCATTGTAGGTGCTCTACGTGCTGGTGCCTCCTTCAGGTGACTGTGCAGCCCCAAACCAGTGTGTCTGTGTCACTGTGGCCATCAGAGAGCCAGGCCTGCCCAGCTCGTAGGGCTGCCGAGCTCCGGTATCCACCTGTGATGTAGAAGCAGGACTTCAAATTCCAGAACAGCTGTGGTTCATGGCAGGGTGCCGGTTTAATATATCAATTGCAGGAATAATTACATCACTCTGTTAAGGGGAAGACTCTGATGCTGATAAGCCTTTATTATATTAATTTCTGTTTGTTTAAACTTTGTTATGTTTAGTAGGAGATTTTTTTCCTTTTGGATACTTAAAACAGATATGAAGAGTAAAGATAACAAAAAAACCTAAAACATTGTGGATTTGGGGTTTTGGGTTTTTTTTTTTTCTTAAATAGGATGAAAATTACTAAATTGGGTAAATTGTGGATCCTCCTGAGTTAACTGCTGGCTGCACGTCTTCTCTGCCTGCAGCCTGTCAGTATTCCATCTTTTCTGCAGATGAGCACAGCTCATTCTTAGTACCTTTCTTCTCAGCACTAGTACCTTCCGTAAAGTGACGTACTTCATCATTTAAGAGAAAAAGAAAAACTGGGTGATTCCATTTTCCTGCTAAATGTGCTTGTATTGTCAGCCCCACCATTAGTGTTTAACATTCAGGCATAAATTATTTACCTGTTTGTTACTGTACTCAGCAGCTTGGAACCTAATTTAGGTCTCAGTCCGGTTGTTGGATATACTAACCTCCTGCTGCCCTTAGTCAGTCTTTCAGCTGATATTTTGAAGCTTGGTGGTACAATTTGTCTCATCTCCCTGGAAATTCAGAATAATTTTCTGTATGACTAAGCTATTTATTCTTAAGTACCTAATACTTCAGGTGAGCTGAATTGTGATACACTGAAAATACTTACTAGAACGTGCTACAAATATCATGCTTTTTGAAGACAAGTTAAAAAACAAGTTCCTGATACAACATTTTTTCATATTAAGAGCTATTTCATTGACAAAGTTTCTAATTGCCTCTGTCTAGAACTTCAGTAGGAAGACGCAGATCTGCTTCTGTTGCTTTCCTTGGAAGGACACATAAATTTATGTTGTCTTCATCAGAGCCAACTAATGCCCTGCTGACTAGCCAGACTCAATTAGTGACTCCCAGGGGAGTTGTAACACTGATTTGTGGTGCAGAGGAACAGAAGAATCCTATCATCTGTTTATAGTAAAATAACTGGACCAGGTCCTCAACTGCTTTAAATCAGCAGAGCTTCAATTGCCTCAGTTTTTGCAAGCCAGGCATAATTTATGGATTTTTTTATATGAGTGTCCTATCTAAACATCATCAGAATATATTTTATTGAGTGATATCCTCAGTAAAAATAATGTGGGTAGACTGCAAATACATGTGACAAAACAAAGAACTATTTTTGTTTGTTTGTTTTAAAAAAGAATAATAAACAGAGACATTTGATTTGAGGTACCGGATTGTAAAGCATTCTACCTTGGCATTTTCTTCGGTGGGAAGAGTCAGGAGGACCATTTGTGTCCTCATTTCTTACAGACGGGCACAAACCTTAAGTAATGGGCCAAAAGCACGTCATCTGAGGCAGTTTGGCTGATCATGAAAACTGCACCTGGCATTGCCATTTATGGCTGGACTTCAATGAAATTTGATTTCCAGAATGGTGTGAGCGTGCAAGGAGATGATGGCCTGACAGTGGGGCTGATCCTGCTCTAATGGAAACCAAGCCAGGCTCTTACCAACTTCAGCAGGAAAACATGGGCAGCAGAAGGCACTTTGCACTCTTGACATGGGTTTCCAGAGTGGCACAGAATCATTAATTGCTTTAAAGGAGCCCTTTTATAACCTGTATTTCTGGAGCTCTGAAGTAAGGCTTTTAAACTGTTCCCGCACTGAATAGTAAACCGGTCAGAGTAGCAGTTTCTTTTATTCTTATTTTCAGAGAGGCTAAGGTTTGAACAGAGACTAGTGGAAAGGTTATATTGCTTCAGATGGTAAATTCAGTTAGAAAATGTAATGTGCATAGAGCTAGCTGGAGCAGCGGGGAAAAGCCGGTGCCGTAAGCCCATTCCTTCTCTGGAGCTCATGGTCTTACTACTTTTGCATGGCCCATGGCCCAGTGGCACAGGAAGGAGCTGCGTTCCCTCGTGCCCTCTCCTCTGCACTGTGTTCATAAGCTGCTGCCCTCCTCTGTGAAAAAGCTTGTGAGTCAGAAACCCAACTTATCCCTGGGCATCCCTTGGGACCCAGATGCTGTTGCCCAGGGCTGCGACAGGTCAAAGCGTGAAAAAAAACTAATTAATTAAGTACAGTGTAATGTATTGTCCTATGTAATTGTTTCTCTCTATCTTGCATTGACCAGTTTGCGCCTAAACAAATTTAGGTTTTAATTGCATGTTTGCTCTGCTGGCATAAAGATTGAGGGTTTGGCCCCTTCTTCTTACAGTGCTACTTATAGTCCTGTGAAATGGTTTTCTGCTGATGTGTTTCCTGATGATAATGCCTAAAACTAGGAACAAGTAGAAAAATAACAACATAGATTAAGAAACTTGCATATTAACTACTTAGTCTGAATTTGAGGGAAGTGAGCAGTCGATGTTATTCTTAGGGTTTTGTTAACTGGAAGGGGCTGTGCCCTGCAGAGGGCTTGCAAAGAGATTTCCTCCAAAAGCTTCACATGTTTGTAGAAGTGAAATAGAAAGAGGGAGAAAACTAAGGCTATTTTTATCACTAGAAGCTGAGTTTTATTAAAATAGTGCATGCAGCTCTTTTATGGGCATCAGAGACAGGACTGTATGGCTCCCAGGAGTATTCTATGCAGGATGGCGAAGGGCTGGAATTGGAGTCTTCCAGGAAGCAATAGGTAACCATACCTGTGATAAGAGTTTTGAAAATGGAATTTTCAGGAGAGGTCTTAATGTGCTAATAAGTTATTTAGGTGTATTAAATCACTTACGTGGACCATACACGTAAGTAGTTGTATCGTCTGCCTAAGGTTGTACTATACATAGACTCTGTATTTGATTGATTGTTACTGACATGCTGTGTGTGCATAGGGTAGCAAAAATCTGGAGCTCAGTTTTGAGGGTTAATGTAACTGGTAAAGTTTGTGGTGTTGTTTATTCACCCAGTTGGAGGAAAAATATAGCTCCTACTTGAGAATCAAATCGTCCCTCTCTTTTTGTCATTTATGTGTCATAAAAATCTGCATTTTTCTAACCTTTAATTAAAAGAACACTGAAATTCAAGGGATAACTGTTCTGTACGTTTCTGGGGGAATAAATTAGCATTTATATTCCAGGTTACTAAACTAATAGGTACATGTTTGCTTTACAAAATTTGGATATTTGAGTTCAGTGTTTTGTCTGAATTTAGGAAGCTTTGTCTTGCTAGCGTATATTGGCAGAAGTTGAATGTGTGCCATGCAGAGGTGAATAATGTATGGAGAGGCAAAAGGCAGTTACATATTCTTCAAGAGGCTTTGTGCCAAACCCAGATGTAAAACTCTCAGTTCATTTGTATTTCTGTTATCTTCAAGAAGGTAATTCACTGTGGCCAGGCACCTGAAGCTAAAAATTCCGAAAACTGAAAACTTTTTTTTTTTTTCCCAACAATGGGTTTATAGTCATACAGTCATTACTGCTGTTTCTAGAAAGAAGCTGAAGGCTTTTGTGTTTATATGTCTTAAGAAATTAAGACAATACTAAAAATTAGAAGTCAAAATTCAGTTTGTTCTAGAATGTAGCAATTATGTCAGATTCTTTTTCAATATGCTAAACCTTTTTAATTGCTCACTTTTTTTAGTGCTGCTGAATTTTGAGTGTTTGGTTCCCGCTTAAGCAGTACTGGTTATTTCTTAAGGCATCTCATGATGCATGCTGCTTCATCTGGATGTTGAGGCCAAGGATTTGAAATCAGACTGCGTGTTCTTCTTGGCATTTTGATTCTAAAACAAATACATTTATCAGTATATTGTGCTTCCTGAATAAAGGAGTCTTGCTGTCCTGCTGTTCAGATTTATACATGGAACATACCTATTGCCCTAGAGTCATGTAAGATGGAAGGTACCTGTGAAGGTCCTGTAGTCCAGCCCCTGGCTCAAAGCAAGTCCAGTTTGAGCAGGCCGCTGAGGATGTTGTCTTGTCACATTTTATATATCTACAAGGATGGAGATCCCACAAACTTCTCGTTCCAGCATTTTCCTCATCAAACCAGGATAAGCATGCTTATGGGAGTGTTTTGCTTTTTTTTTCTTATAGTGAGTTGACATTTCCCATGCCCCAGTTTGGGTCTGTTACTTCTCGTCCTTTTGCTCTGTACCTCTGGCAAGAGCCTGGCTCTAACTTCATCTACATGTCTTCAGGTAGTTTTAGGCAGCAGTAAGATCTCCCCTGAGCATTTTAGGGCTGAACAAGTCTGTCTCCTTCAGCCACTGCTCATGAGTCCTGGGGTCCAGCTCTGGGCCTAGCCACCCCACTGGTCTCTCTCCAGTAAATCTTGTCCTGAGGAGGCCAGAATGGTACACGCTGCTCCAGATGCAGTCTGTCAAATGATGAACAGAGGGAAAGATAATTCCCTGGACCTGCTGACTACGCTAATGCAGCCCAGTATGCAAGGGGCTGCTTTTGCCACAAGGACACTCTGCTGACTCATGTTCAACTTGGCTTCCACCAGGACCCCATGTCTCTTTATGCTTGCCAGCTGATTGACGCCCGAGTTGCACTGGTGCCGGGGGTTATTCCTCCCTGAGTGCAGGACTTAGCATTTGCCCTTGTTAATATTTGTGAAGGCAGTGGATAGCAAATAATGTCCACTGTGTCTCATCGGGTTTAACACCCTGGATCAAATTCATCCCTATAGAGCAACTTTGAGAGATGTGATTGTCCTAGGTAGAAATGAGAGCAGAATTTGATCCTGTAGGTCCTTAGGTTGCATTCTGATGTTACGCCTGACCCAGTGTAACTGCAGTCCGCTACTGAAATGTATAGCTTTGCTCTGCCTACAATCCTGACCATATGCTTTGTTAATTTTCTTATATTAAATTTAGTTGACAGTTCAGCCACAGAATCAGATCAGCAACATAAAGAACAGAAGGCCATCTTTGCTCTAAAAAAAAATGGATATTTTCTTTTGGTCCAGAAATCTTCAATGTCTTGTCCACAGCTGCATAAATTGAGGCATGGTGCAGAGAAGGATAAAACCAGGACCAGACCTTTCAGTATCAGCACAGATTTACCCCAGATTAGGCTGCTGGTGGTATGATATTTTACAATATAAATTTGTCGGTCAGTCATTTCTGGGTTTACAAATATTGTAGGCAGGTGGATAAAGCAAAATTCATTGGGAAGCGAACTATAGAAGAAGCATTAAACTCCTAAAGTTATTTCAGAAAGCTCCTTTAAAGATGCTCTTAATTCTCATTTTAAAAATAGATTAGCCAACTGTGAAAATCACACTGAATATTTTTAAAGGATAAGTAGCTAATTAAAACTCATACCTTGCAATGTTCAGTGGGTGACTGGTTGTGAGATGTCATTATATTCAAAGGCAGATACACTGCTCTTAACCTACAATGCTATTTAAAGTCCTGCTTGCAAGTTAAAGAGCTCAGAAACTGAAACCTTGTTAATTGACTGTTATCACCTTCTGCTGTGCTTTCACTCGTACCAGCATTGAAATCCTCACATGGGGCTGCTTGTGAAAGGGAGAGGTCAAATGTTAAAGAAATACTGGCAAACGTGTTGCGTGTGGATTCTGGATTCCCAGTCAAAGAAATGGTGAAGCAAACACCAAGGCTTAATTATGAGTTTAGAAGACCAGTGAGGGAAGGCAACATTTGACTGTGCCTTTGGGCAGACAACTTCCAAGGAGGACTTTTTATAGAGCAAGGTATCTTGCAGATGTAAAAAACTTAATAGAGAAGTGGAACTCTTGCCCTCTCCCCTCTGAATGGTAGAGCACAGTGAATTGTTACTGAACTTTAAGAAAATAGACCAAATAAGATATGTTTATGGGGTAGGAAAGCCTCCACACATGCTCACCCTGAAGGGAGCTCCGTGGCATTCCATGGTGCCTGTGAGCTTTAGCATGATTTGTAGGTGTCATCTGCCTGGCTCTGTCTTTGTGCTGTAGGAGGTCAATTATTCTATTCCTCTCTACATTTTAACTGCATTTTGTTTTAGATTATTGAATTGTGTAGTGTAGCTGAGCCAATTCAAAGTGAAAAGTCCCTACTTCTACTTGTGTTTCAGGTGGGTTTCTGTGCTTAGCTGAATTTTTGTTAGGTAAATCATTGAGTCAAAAAATATATTAACTTTGCCTCTGGCTTCTGCTCCTAATATACTAGATAGAAGACTGCTCAGTAGTCATGGTGCTTCTTCAGAGCAGCGAATTGTTCATGGCTTCCAGGACGTCACCATCTCCAGGATTATTAACAGTGCAAAGCCTGCTGTTTTTCTGAGACATCTCATAAGAGTCCAGTTGGGTCATTAGCTGAGTTCCCAGTCTTGTTCCCCATAAAGAGTATGGCAAACCATACTTGATGGTGATATCCTGCCCCGGGCATGCAGCTGTGCATAAGAATGAAAGATATTGTAGTTTTATGGCAATGTAGTTGTGTGATTGTAGCAGTGGAACAGGTTAGTGTTTTTATTGGGGTTTAATTCAAAATAGATTACCAGTGGCTATAATAAATATATGGGTGTCTGTAAATCAAGATGAGATGTCTTCCTAAAACCACATAGGAGGTCAATTAAAAGTTCTTGTCTCAGTTCTGGAACAACTGAGATTCCTTGGCTTGTGTCTTTCCAGTTCAATCAAAAGTGCTTACTTCTAGGCTTGATTTTGTAATATTGTATTAAAATGAAAGCATGATGAAATGGTGTCTTTCACATTGGCAGTAGAAAATTAGGATAGCATTTGGATTATATCACTCCAATGTTAAGACAATTTTTGGTTACTACTTATAAATTTTCATCATTTATATAGAAGTGTATCAATTCTGGTAATTTTTACTCAAATGATCATGTGTTCACATCCAGAGGTCCTTTCCAACCTCAACTGTTCCGTGATTCTCATGAAACTCTTCTATTTTTCTATATATTAGAAGGCTCCATGACTTTAAGCAGTATAAAAATCCATTGCATACAGCAGTTATGACCTAAAAAGAACATTTTAATTTTTTAAACGTAACACAGGAGCTTGCTGCTGCTGGATTACTGCAAGACGGGAAAGATTTCCTGCTCACTGGAGCAGTGGGGCTCCATCGCATCCTGTCTGTTATCCTAGAGACAGCATTGTCATCTTCTGGTGAGGTTATTGAGTAAAATTCATGGTACAAAGTCCTCTCTTGAACAGGTAGAAAGTTATGACTCCTGGATCTGTACTATCATGGCATTGGGCCTGTTTGTACCAGAATGACACATGGAACATTTACTTGTGTCAAAGAGCAGGGCAATTTTAAAGGCTATTTCCATAAAATATTTTTACTTAACTTTAGGTATATAAGAAGGTAGCAAGTATTTAGAGTATTAAGTTGTCAATGAAGGGAGAAAAAAAAAACAGCTGAATTCATTATCAGATCTCCAAAGATATAACAATATTTAACTCCATATGTCCTCATAATTTTCAAAGTATTGCCTATGGACTGAAATGGATGACAGTGTTGAACACTTATTTAACTGGTTTAAAATAGATTTTAGTAACATTTTTTAGAAAAAAAAGGACAGCATTCCTTTCGTTTTCTTTTGAAGTAAAAAAATTTCTTTTTTTAACATAGCACAACTGTAGAATAAGCCACTCTTGGGTGGTTTAGGGAGCAAAATAATGTTTATGCTTAACAAGAAGTATCTGTGCTGTCTTTGTAGTGAAGACAACCTTTCAACTGGCATGAATTTGATAGCGTTTGTGGGAAACGTCCTGCAGAGGTTTAATGAAACGTTAATGAAATAATCTGATCAGATGGACTTCTCCACCAGGCAGAAGGCTTGCATTATGTTTGTGCCCCACTTAAGCCATATTTTGATAGCTTGCTTGGGATTTAGTTGGACATGAGCTTTGGGTGGAGTGAAATGTGTTTCTAAATCCTCACCATCCCTTGCTGCATTATGAAGTGATTTGTCCATCTGGTCCTCTTAGAGAAAACAACTCAGTAGTTTCTGTGCCTAGAAGAGGAAGCTCACAGTGGAAAGCTTTTTGGTTTAAGGACGTTGGTAAAAAGGAAGGAATTAATTAAGTGTAAGGAGAGCTGGTTTTGAGTAGAACAAGCAAGTAATGTAGACACTTTGGGTTTTATAAGTAGGATAGATTTTCTCCTATGAGAGTTCACTGACATTTACTTTCTGAGCATATAGATTAAGAGAAGGACTTTGATATGATCAAAGTTGTGAGGAAAAGTGCTGGGTTTTTAACGTGTAAAAGCCATCACTCTCATGCAGCATTTTGACAACATAAAGGCAGCTGCTTTTGTCCATGCTTTCTCCCTGTAAAGCCAGTTTTATTTTCATTCTGTAACTGATACTGTTAGTCATCAACTCTAGCTGATACTGCATTTCTTAAATACACACGGATTTGGATTTGAGTGTTGTTTTGTATCTTTAGCTTATTATTTTTTCTAAGTAGCTATAACATCTGTGTTTGCAGTTGTCTGTTTGGTGTGTCCCTTCAATACTTTATCCTCCAAGTGGCTGAAAAATTGCGAATGAGAACTGGGCAAGTAGATAAAAAGAAACCAGAGCAATAATCAGTTCCTTTATAAGATATTTAATTTTTATGGAGGCCTGAGACTGTAACCTGTTTGCTTTTGTTTCCTCTGTTGTAGGCTGCCTTTCCCTGCAGGCGACCGGGTGACTTTTAACGGGAAGGAGTGCATCTGCCAGAAATGTTCCCTGCCCCCCTCCAGCAGCACTGGCTCTTTCCCCGTACAGAACCTGAGAAGTAAGTAGGGGTTTCTGCTCTTTTCTGTTGGTACTTCTTAATCAGCAGAGGTTTAAAGAACGTGATTTTACACCGAAATGTTTAACTGGACTTCTTGCCACTATGCTGCTGAAAAGGTGTCGAGACATACAAAGTAGTTTTGTGAAAAAGGATATGGCAGTTTTCCGAGAAGTCTGATATTAAAACAAAACACAAATGGTGCTACTATAAGGTTAACAGTACAGAGAACCTCCCAGAACATTTGAGTAAAACCAGAGTAAATAAAATTATTTGGAGAAAGGTGCAAAATAGATGTTAACATTTTTGAGGATTTAGTCCAACTCCACCTAAAGTAAAATCCAAGGTGATATTTAATCATTTTTAAGTGTTCCAGGGTTGCTTCAGAAAATATCAGTGACAGGACTGCATGACTAAATACAACACAGGAAGGGTTAGCGTATGCAGAGTGACCAGAGGGACATTTGCCGTGACATCAGTACTGTTGTGTACTATGACATACAAAGATACAAACACTTCAGAAAAGAAATCTGTTCTTTTGATAACAGGTTTCTTGCAACAGATCATAGAGTGACATTGTTGCTCTGAACTCTGTTCCTCTGCTGATTTGTGCACGAGGAGCTGCCACACTGTAACATTCATCCACCATATATGTAATTAAACATCAACAGCAATTCAATTAAACACCAAAGGCGGAGATATTTTAATGACTATCATATCACATCAGGCTGGGTTTGATCCTATAGATTGCTCTTATTTGAACATCAGGAATTCAGTTCACTTCAGGGAGAAATTTCTCCCTTTTTTTTTTTCTTTTTTCTTTGTTTTTCCCCACATCTCTCTTTTTACAGAAGTTTTCACCTCTCCTTTCTCCATAAGCTGCTGTGTGAATGCAGTGAGAGACACTATACTGTTGTTAATACGGTACTCTTTTGGGGAGGAGATGGCCCTCTCCTAGGTGATTTCTCTTGTCACTTATTCCAGAGATGGATCATCCTCAGCCATCTTGGCTGGCTGCATTTGCAGATCCCTACTTTAATGGCCTGTCATCTGTTTGTCTCCTTGTCATACAGGAAAAGTGGCTTTGACTTTAATGGAAATTATTTGCCTGGTTGAGTACTGACAGAACAACTTCATTTGATTATCTGTGACACAGAATCCTTTAATATACTTACATTCCCTTTCTCTGTATACACACAAACCCCATAGAGAATTTTTTCTTGCATTGAATTTCCCTAGCTTTCTGAGGTTGCTGCACTGAGCCTCCCCAGCGCACGGGTACCTGCAAACCTCAGCAAACCACTTACCTCAAAGAGCACTGGAAGCATATCTTTGTGACAACAACCGACCTTGGAAAGCACAAGTTTAGCTTTTCCCTGTATAAAATGTCTAACAGATGCAAGTAATTAAACCTCAAATAAAGGTCTGCTTTAAAACTCATTAGAAATGGAGGAAATCTTGCATGTTACAGTTTTTAGTGGATAGAGAGAAGAGCCTTGGTTCAAACCTGGCTATCTGCCACAGTGTAGGCTGGACTTCTGAAATAATTTGCTTTGTTCTTCACCTAGGACTTACCAACTCTGCTTCTCAAACTATGTAGTGATGGGGGTGAGCTGATAGATAACTTGGCTTCTTAAAGGGCAGACTGAGGTCCGTATCTGGTCTGCAAATTAATTGTGCCAAGCTGGTGCTAGGATCCCAGATAAACGTCTTCCTTACCTGTAGACTACGTCCATTCTTATATCGTACTTTCTCCACCTCCTCAGTGTCTTGCCATGCTGCTGCAGGGCAGCATCTTCTGATTTCATGGTGATATGTGGCACCCAGCTGACCTAGGAGCTGCAGAGCTCATGGGCTTTGGGAAATTGGGTAACAAGGGTATAGAGCTTTGATGGGTCAATGGGAAGCATTACAGCCACAAATACATGGAGTTGTGTGCACGTATATGTAGCAGGAATTGTCAGAGCCTGACCAATGACAATATTCAGAAAATTAACCAATTATCAAGAGGATAATAAAGAATTGGGGAAACATTTGATTCAATATGTAGTATGTGGAAGAGCAATGTGTAATAACAGCTATTTTCCAAGCACTTACTGATCCTTAGGCTAGGACTGGTGTTTCAGGAATAAACAAGCTGCGTCAGAGATGTTGTGGTTGAACTGGAAAATTGAAAGTCCAGAAAGGCTGTCTGTAGCTGAGCTACATATTACTCAAAGCAATACATGGTGTTAGAGTTTCCTTGTCTTAACAACAGTCTTCTTGGAAAAGACTTTGATGTTTTAAATAAACAATTCCTTTTATAAAAAAAAAACCCAGTAGCGCATAAAAACATGTGACTTGAAGCGGGCTGAGTCAAGGAGCAAGTAATATGTTGACCTGCTGCTACGTTGGCTTTGCTTTTGGCTCAGAATTGCCTGATACGTACTATCTGTGTTATTCGATGGCCTATTTTTCTCTGATTTGAGCTTAAGAATGCTTCCAGGACATCTCTCGGGACTCACTGAACTCCCAACATTATTGCCCCTTATGAATAGTCTTTCTATTTTCACCCTCCCAGTTTGGTTTTGACCTCTTTTATGCGTTACCTTTGAAAGAAATGAAAAATGACAAATATTTGCTTTTTGCCCGTGTCCTTGAATTTTTTATTATTGTATAAATACCTAGCTACCTGTTTTGTTTCTCTTATAAAACACTAGCTGTGAAAACCTCTTGTGGCAATGTTGAAAGAGTACTCAGGGAAGAATATCAACATGTAGCAGCAAATTGATGTGTTCTGCAGAGTTATTGGTTGAAATTAGGTGAGTCACCAAAGGATGCTGCATCCAAGACAGGAAGACAAGGACATTGCATCAATAAGCACTGTTGGCATAGCAACCACAATATTTGTTTTTAATTATCTGGAACTTAACAGAGAAAACAGCAGTTAGGAATAAAAAAGTAGCTCTCAAAATGCTGCTTTTCTGCTCACCCAAGCTTAAACCAGATGAAAGGTGAATAACATCTGAGCACACAGTGTTGTATTAAATTTGTGAAATAAACCTTCTAAGCAGTGAGATTAAATTAAATTACCAGATGAACCCCTGGTGCAGGGGAGATCACAAAAAAAAATAATCTGATTGCAGTTAAAGAATAGATACTGCAATATTTGTTGCCTTGTGGGACTAAGTGCAGGCACACACCCAAATGTTCTCTTTTATTAGCAAAACTCAAATGTTCTGATCTGTGGTGCGCACGGTTTTGTGCTGGGCTTGTTTCCACATACGGGTGCTCTGCAGGGTGATGTTAGAGAGACATATTATTACTCCCTCAATCCATTCCAAATCCACTAAAGGAAAATAAGAACTATCCTTTATTGTGCACTAAGAAATTAAACATTTACAATTGCAATAACAGAGCATCTCGTTAGGGTCACGTAACCAACTAAATAGAATCTTAAATCAGAAAGTTTTTAAGAGGACTACTTAAATCTTTTAATGAGTTCCTATGTTTGAAGCTATCTCTTAATAACTAGATAAATCTTTTTTAATGCTTTTGTGTATCGTTCTCTTCCATGCAAGTCATTGGTTTGTGTTTTTTCTTTTCTGGCATCTCTAAGTGACTCTTCAAATGTCTTTCAGGGTGTCTTTTCTCTAGCAAATTCTTGGTATACATTAAGAATTCATAAAAAAATATGTATTTTCACATAAAATGGAAGATTATGATCATATGGAGAATTGGAAGGTTTACTGAGATATTGATACTAGAATAAGTTTATTACTGATGTTTATCCCTATTTTCATGCATATTCTGACTACTTTTACATTTTGTAAGAAAATTATACATAGATTGGAATGTATAGAGAGTGAATGAGAGCTGGACCCTATGGAGTAACAGAGGATTCGTTTAAGACACAGTGAGCAGTGACGTTTGAGGTTCAAATCCCATGTCGGTGTAGCTTCCCTAAACGGAGCCCTCACTGGTGAACTGTTGGCATGGAAGCTAAGAGTGGATTTGTCTTTTGCCACCATAATCAAAAGTATCCATGATTGAAAAAAATCCAAAGCAACCAAATCCCCAAAAGTCTTGTCCTTTCTCAAACTTTTACTGAAGATTATAGCTACTTCACTTATAGCCTGTTTAATGAAGACAGTCTAGTTTGTTATCCAGTTGCGACATGTTTTGCATTTAATTTTCCTTTGAACTTTTCAGACCTTTATATGAGTGAATTTCTATAAATAATAAATATATAAGTTCATTTTGGTAAATAGTAAATATATAGCTACCCATCACTTCCACATGCTGCAATGTCACCACTACTCAGGTATTTGTATTGCCTCTCAAGTATTGGTGTATTTTTCCTGGTTACAGAATTTCACATCAGAATTTCAGCTTAGTTTTTCCACAGCTGCAAAAAAAATTTTGAACTATGAGTAAAGCTTTCAGACCCAGAAGCAAAGTCCAATATGAAGGTTCAGTTATTAATTTTAATTTCATTACTTTTAGGTCTCTTTTTATTAATTTTTTTGGGGCCGATTTGTGATGCTTGAAAACTTCATCAGCCAAACTTTGTATCTTTTAAACACAGTATGAATGAATTAAAATAAAACCTAAGTCACTAGGAAACCTGTCATTAGTTTTTTTTCTTTTAATGATTCATGTCTAGCAATGTTAGGACAATTCTAGGGCAGCAGCACTTGTTGTCCATCAGTGAGCAGCCAGCAGCGAGTTTTACAGCCCGCACGAGCTGTTACTAGGATACCGATGGATCCTCCTACTGCAGTAACCTGTGTTGTTGCGTGACCCTCTAAAGTGTGTGATTTACTCATACCGGATTTTTCCCTTGCAGATTGTGGGGGCTGTGGCTCAGAAATCAAAAATGGGCAGTCCCTGGTTGCCTTGGACAAACACTGGCATTTGGGGTGTTTTAAGTGCAATACGTGTGGCAAGCTACTGAATGCAGAGTACATCAGCAAGTAAGTTGAGTGGAGGAGCATTTTCCCTTGCTTTCAGCATTCTTTTAGTACCAAATAATTCGGTGTTGCATATCCTTTACTTCACGTTTATCAGTGTTTGGAGGAATATAAAATATTGGAGATTATTATCTAAATTATTTTCTAAATTGTATTAAACACAGAAAAATTCAAATTAAGAAAAGTAGAATATGTCCATTTACCCAAAATGGGACTTGCCAGAGCTGTAGAAAGGCAATGGTGAAGTATGCCCTTGGTTATCTATGTTTGACTTTGGGCTGTGCAATGCTGTAATGTGAACAAGCAGATACTATGCTTTCCATGTGTTTCACATAAGCAAAAATGTTCTCCAAAAGTTCATTAAAGAGTTACGTATCATGCTTTTGAGCTGCTCCAGAGCCTTATGCTGTCAGATTTGGACTGAATGTGATTACAGCGATGAGAGGCAGCACAAAGCACACACACAGACCAAGTCCCTTGTCAACACTCATATCAGTCCGGTGAGATACAGAGCTTCCACTGGCCAAAGCACCTGGGATTAATTTGTCCTTTGGAGAAGTGTGTTGATACGATGAAATTTTCCTGAATGGTTAAGTAATTCAGTCACCAGTGCCCAGAGATGATGGAGTTTCAGAGATGATGTCCCACTGACTTTCATCAGTTCTTTGGATTTAGATTAATACAATTATACATTTAATTTCACAGCTTGCACTGGAGGCTGAGAAAACAGTATTTAATAAAAGGGTATTCTTAAATAAGGTTTTGTGTTATCTCAAATGTTATGCTACTCTACTTTTTTTGGCTTGTTATTTAATAATAAAGACCCCATAAATTATAAAGATATAGGTATTGTGAAATCCTCTTTTAAAAAAAGCTGAAAGCCAAACAAAATAACACAATAGAAGAAACACCCTTGCTTCAATTAATTCCATTAATTATTGTGATAACTTATAGGTTAGTCTCCAAGCAATCCAACTTGTATCCTATAAAATTAATCTTTAAGTTTCTCCAGGGAAATGTCCAAGAAAATTATACCTCTGCTAGTAAATCTGTCTTATCAGGGGCTGTTATGTTAACACTATGTTAACTATGTTAAATGTAGTCCACGAAAGTCATTAGAGGTCTGGAGCACCTCTCCTATGAGGACAGGCTGAGAGAGTTTGGGGTTGTTCAACCTGGAGAAGAGAAGCCTCTGGGAAGACCTTATTGCGGCCTTTCAGTACTTAATGGGGGCCTACAGGAAAGAGAACCTGTTGCACTAGGAGAAGGGGTAATGTCTTTAAACTAAAAGAGGGAAGTTTTAGGCTACACGTAAGGAAGACATTTTCTACAATGAAACACTGGCCCATGTTGCCCAGAGAGGTGGCAGATGCCTCATCCCTGGAAACACTCAAGGTCAGGTTGGCTGGGGCTCTGAGCAACCTGATGTAATTGAAGATGTCCCTGCTTATTGCGGGGCGGTTAGACAAGATGACCTTTAAAGGTCCCTTCCAACCCAAACTATTCTGTGATTCTTCTAGGAGAAGAGCCTTCAGTTTCTTCCAGAGTACTTTATTTTCATTCATCAGTTTAGTGGTCTAAATGTAAAATCTGTGACTGTCTTTAAGCAAGTCCAGTCAAGCACATCAGTAGACTTAAGTGTTAATCAAACTTGGTTTAAAGTAAAGAGAGTCAGTTGAGAAACTGCTCTGAAGTGTAAGCTAAATACAATTAGATGATAAAGACTGAAAGAGTAATACGTAGAAATAAGTATTTTTTTTTCCAGTGTATGAAACAGAAGAATTTAATGAGTAACACTATCAAAATGAAACGTATGAGACTCTCAGAGACTGAGTGTTGTGACTGGGTGAGAGGCAGCAGCTGAGTTCAGCAGCAAAGCAGACAACTGGGATCATGGTAGACTCTGAAGGGCCAGAAAAGTTCATTAACTATTCAATTCTTTGAAAAATTAATGAATGCAAATATTTAGGAGGGGGGAAAGTCCATAAACACCCGGTGAAGTGTTAAAGTATTAACAAATTTTAGCTCTAAAATCTCCCAGTAAATCTGTTAGCCTATCTCAAGCAATCTCTGGTTTACTTCTCTAGGGATGGCATTCCATACTGCGAAACGGACTATCATGCGAAGTTTGGTATCAGATGTGACAATTGTGAAAAGTATATCACGGGAAGAGTGCTTGAGGTAAGGAGAACCTGTCATTCAAACACATCTCAAAGTGTAAAAAGAGACTTGCTTTTTTGGTTCTAGTCATATTCCCACAAGTGGGACTTAATGCAGCAGTTGAATGTTACTTTTGTGAAATACTAGGGACTTTTTCTATAACTGTTTTCTGTTTCTCTCTTAATGGTTTTGATAATACACGTACTCCCTAAGTGGATATTTGTGGTACTGGAGTACATTCAGATAGCAAAAGTAATAAGTCAATGGGTTATCAGGCACATTTTAATACTTGTGCTAAATTGTTTTGAAAGTTCTGATCTTTGATTCTGTTTTACATTCGCCGGAGTTAGAGCGAAGCTGCTGAAAAACTAAGATGAATCCTTTGAAATGTATTTTTTCACCCAGAAATGAGCTATGTTGCAGGGTTTTTTTTGAGTTTGCTGGCTTAGTGTAGGTGAATGTTTATACTTTATGATAAAGAGATTTCCACATATCTGACCCAGGGTCTGAAATGGTTATAGTCCTTTGATATAAATAGAACTTATCCTTGGATCTAAGTGTGTGGTTATCAAATCAATGATATCATTTATCCACTTTTTCTTTCTGCCCTTTTTCTGTATCTTGCAAAGCCTTAGCAGTAGTGGAGTTTGGAGAAGGTTTTCCAGGTTGCTCTGTTGACTCCTTTCTCTTCATCAGTTAAGAAAGCCTGGAGGGAGTCGTGTAATGACTTGACTGTCCAAATGGTGGACAATTATAGCTATGGAAGGAACTGAGAAGCAAATGGAAGGAAACAATGACTCCCTGCTAGATGGCATGGTATGGTGTTAGGGTAAGGCATCGAAGGCTTTTTGACTATCACATATTTTTACAGACATCTCAAAAAACAGACTTCTAATAAGGGATTTGAAAGAGTATAAAGACAACATTGTTGCTGTTTACAGATGTCTCTCTCAAGTGAGAGAGGGGAAAAAAGAAGATAATATTAAAAAACTTCAGAAATGTAAGGGGTGACCAATGGAAGCTGCTACACATTCTCAGAGATGACAGCCTTTGACGCTGAATGAAAGGTAGTAAGAGGGGTTGGGCTTTGAAGGTCAAGCTAATTAATTTATATTTGATGTCATAAAGAAGAAAGAGGTGAATGCAAAGAGTGTAATGGTAAAAGCTGTAGCAAATTTGGGGTGCGCTTAGCTGTAGCAGGTTACAGGGCGCGAATAATACTAAGACAGGAGAAGAATAGAAACTCCAGTTTCTCTATTGACTCTTTACTTCACAATATTGTGTTTTTCTGTCATAGTCCTTGCCTTGAAATGTCTGTACCAAAATACTCCTTTTATTTGGTAATATTTTATCTTCAGGATGGTTAAACAACAGCATGTGGTGTGATGTGATTAAGAGCAGGGTCCCTACTGTCTCTGTGGGTGATGAAAAGGAAAAATAAAAAGGTTTGCATAGTAACAGTGCTGAGTTGGATTTGTTGGACGTGTGGCTGTATCTCTTGGTTGTCCTCAACCAAGCAATTGCTTGGTGAGGGCATACTAAACAGGACGAAAATTCAATGTTTTTTGTTATAGATGGACCAATTAGAAACTTGATAAAAATTAATTCTTTAAAGCTGTTGTAGAAGTTTTACCATGCCTGATACGTCTGTCATTGTAGTTCTAGGTGGTGTTTTTGGTTAGTGCATGTGTGCCTTCCTCCTCTCCCTTCCCTAACGTGGCTCTGGTGAGAGAGCTCTAGTACCGATTCTCTTCTTACTTTGATACTGGTTCAGGCTGAGCGTCACTTTGATTGAAGTCTGTGGCATTTAACTCTGGAAAAAATACTGATGCAACATTCTTGCAATCTGTAAAAGCACAGCAGAGTCAGATAATGTCACTGTCAAATAAGAAAGATAGGAGGAAGTTGGTGTGAAACAGGCAATGGATTTGAACAGGTAAAATGATATTTAATGTCTGGAGGCTTATTATAACAACCTGGAAACTTTATGATCTACATCCTTCTCTCCATAAGATTGTATAAAACATGCTGTTGGTTTGTGTGCAACAAAACTAATGAAGCTTGAATATGGGTGAATGTTCAATGTCTTAGCATTCTGCTGTCATGATAGGTCTTGTTCCTCATGACATCTCCCAAAATACCTGCTCCCATCCCCTCTGTTTCTTCATGAAGTATTTCAAGATCTTTCTTTACATTTCCACTGCCTAAATGGTTGAGAGTTGACACACAGTGGGAAGCTCCTTCCATGGTGATCAGCCTGTGATTTCCATGAGCCTTTGGACCTCTGTAAGGGATCACCTTAAATGGCTGTTGACTTTCAGTGTTGATGGTGCAGAGCGGTCAGATGAGGAGGTAGGACGTACACCTCATTTCATTCGGAAGCGAGACAAAAAGCCATGACCTAAGCGAACAGATTTGAAAGAACGCAGAGACCATATCTGTAGCTAACGTGGTTAAGTCATTTGTTGTTCATCTGCAGCAGACGGACTTGTTTGAAAGGCTGGGAATTGGGGCTGATGTCTACTGTCTCTCTGGTATCAAATTTGGGGTGTGTGTCACCGACCAGCTTGCTGGTACGTTTGTATATCTCCTGATCAGGAGGACAGAAAAACGAAAAAGTAGCCAGGGCTGGTTTTCATTGTAGGATGTATTTTTTGCAGAATTGTCTGGAATCCTGAACATTTTTCAAAATTTCAGTATTTCTCCTTACCATTTGAATATAATCTAGAGATACACTGAAATAATAGGGGCAAATTGCTATAAAAGTGGGGGGAAATCTTGATACCGATATTTGTTAGGCGGAAGATTAGTTTCCCAAGGGAGCTGCTGGAAGCTATCACTTAGATTCTATTAAAACAAGATTGGACAAGGCACTGGAAAATCTACGTTAGGGAACAGTCCTGCAATGACAAAGGGAGGGACTATATGACCTAATAGGATTTTTTCCATCTCTGATTTCTCTGATAATGTCAGGAGGACAGCTGCTTCCACAATTATTCTGTGCCCAAATTTTATATTGTCTCCCTTTCCAACACTTGTTCGTTTTAAGTGTTTATTCAGCAGAGGAGGAAGGGAGAGTCAACTGGTGTTAGTTACTGATAACTGACAAAAATATGGCTGTTTTTGTAGGTTGCCAGCCAAATGCAATGATGATTTAGTTAAATTCTTCCTTCAGCCCATTTTCTGATTCATTCCATGTAGTAAATGGGCTTAAACACAGGATAGTTCTGTTTTTAATTCCTTTCTTGTTTCTTTCTTCCACTCCAGTCCACCTTGGCTTGCCCCCAGTCTCCCAGGGAACTTCTACTGGAAAAGCTACAAAAGGAGCTAATTTACCGACACCATAAATTCTTCTATTGCTTTTAAAGGCAACAGTTTTGCTGTTCTTTTTACAAAAACCTTGCCCAACAGTGCTTTTATGGGCAGTGTTTTGCTTTGCTCATGAAGGATACAGAGCCCTGTTTAGTGCAACATCTGTCCTCTCCTAGAAAATGGGATGTTTTATCCCTGACCATATATATTGATAAACCTACCACCTTAAATGGGGAGCAAGAGGTGATTGGGGTTCACTTTATGGTTTGACTTAACATGCAGTGTGACTGAAAACCTTTAGGGAGAAAAAAGATTTATTTTAGTGCTTATGCTATAGTTCTGTTCCCAGTCCAGCAATAGATAAAATCATGCAATAATACAGAAAATAAACACATTTTAAAATAAGAAGCTGTTGATTTTTATAGCCAGACATTTTTTGTCATGTTGCAATCTATTTCTCTGCATTTGGCAATAAAAATGTTTTTTTTCTCTTTTCCTAGCACAAGCAGTTATTTATTAATTAAAATCGGTACCTGTGCTAATAAGCATATCATAAAAATAGACAAAACAAGTTTAATTGCCTTTTTTTTCTAAAAAGATACTGTATTTTGCATGATAACTCAGAGCCTGATACAAACCCCTTTCGATCAAGAAAACACTTTCCATTTGTTTTGTGGTCTTTACTCAGTCTTGTAGCTGTGTTCTGCTCAGAGGAGGTGGAGGAGGGTTGTGTGCCTCTCAGTCCTTCCCACATGAGAAGCTGTGCAGAGGCTTGGAAGGCTGTTGAGGTGCATGCAGGAGCTGTCTGACACCCAGTGACTCCTTCAGGGCCACTCCTGGGGAACATGCCTGGGTTTCTGTAACATATGATAACTTAGAAACTCAATTCCAGCAAACTCCCTATTTGTAAGGGGCACTGTATAATTATTAATTCTTCTAATACACATCTTCTCCCATTAATTGATGATCTCTACAGAGAATTCATGGAAAACTGTCTTAGTTCCTCCCAGTACTTTCCCTGGTATCTCTCACACCGAGTGTGTTTTTTTCTGTGGTTTTGTTAACACTGACAGCCTATAGTGAGATACAACTCGGTGGGGGTTCTCTGCATCTGCTGTTTCAGCTAATGATGTTGTTAGAGGAAGCCTTCATATCCCAAGATAGCTTCCTGGGAATGTTTTAATGGCAAACGTGGCATAGGCTGTGAGGGTTGGTGTGATTGCTTGGATAGGCAACTGCAGCCTAGCAATGGCCAGGGTTAGTTGGCACTTAGCAGGCCTCCATGACCAGCTGTACTGGTGGCTGATGAACTATCTGGACCTCTGCTGCTACTAGCTGGTGTCTTGAACTTCATGTGAATAAAAGTTGACAGTGCAGCACGTTGGAAGTTATGCTTTTGAAGAGGTCTCTTGGGGCTTCTTTACATGCAACTCAACTGCTGCTGTAAGCACTGAGGAGTATTGACTAGACTTCTGTCTACAACTGTCCCACGATTTACAGCTTCATGGTTGTGGTATGTGTCCTACAAGTGCTGGTGAAAATAGCTGTATCACTCATTAAACATAAAGATGGGTCCAGCTACTGCATCTGACATCCTAACATGGCAGTGTGGCACTCAGTGTATGTAGGGAAAGAAAGGATTAATGTTTTTCTGGCTTACATTGTCTAGAAAAGCATAATTAGTTGGGGTTTTTAAATCTATTAATCATAACTGCATGTTACTTTAAGGGAACAAATGCCGTAGGCACTAGACAGGAATGAGACTAGAAATGTCAATTGCTTATATGTCAATTAAATTTCACTTATACATCATTAACTTATTAATTAAACATGAATTTATTTGTTTTTTAGTTTGTTTTTTGGTTTGCCCTAGGGTTGAGCTGCTTTTGTTTCCAGCCCCATCTACTTTGTAAATCAATTGCCTTTCCCTTTGCAAAAGTCTCGGTATAGCAGAGAGACGAGACTAATTCTTTACACAGGGTGTGCAGATTTCTGCCTGCAGCGTGGAAGAATGGTTCATTCTGAAATGTCTGTTTCCCTGCTGTTTCGCTAACAACAAAACCTAGTGATGTGTGAAAGGTACTTGAGCAGCTTATAATATAGGCATTAATACTGAAACGTACAATAAAACCAGCTCCATCTATATGAAGGAAGGGTTTCCAGTAGCAAGGGGATCCTTGTGAAGGCTGTCAGAGCAGTGAAAGGATCCAAGTGTCAGTATTAATCTTCAATTAGAGACTGCTCTCTACGCCAGTTTTCTCCCATCGCAAGAGAAGAAGGAAAACTGTTGGAAAAGATACATCTAAATAAATCAGCATTAGCTCTTGCGAAAGGAAACCATCTAAGGTAGGAAACATTAACTAGCACTTTCAATGCTTAGTGTTTGCAGAGATGCAGAGTGTTTTGCAGCTTGAGAACAGTCTCTGTGTTGGTGCCACTTGCATTCGTCTGGGGCTGCTGCTTTGCAAAGGCAGGTTCATCATCAGTGCATCGTATCTGAACTTGGCTGGGTAAGTGCTAATTCACAGTTGACTCAGACTTTCTGCTTTAAAACAGACATCATTAAAAATGCTATCAACAAGCATTAAATAGCAATGCAAATGTTTTTGACCTTAGCTTTCAGCCTTCTCTCTAGTCCAATTGTATTGTTTTAGATTAATTCACCTTATCTTTCTCCCACCCTCATCCTTTCTCTTTTTCAAAAACCTCTTCTCTCCAGAAAGAGATACAGAGCTGCGCCTATCCATATTTATTATCTGAACTGTTAACAATTCACAGTTGTTGAAACATGTCAGGAAAACATATTTAAATGTACTGTTTGCCTAGTTTTTACCCTGTAAATCAGTTATTAGATTTATTGGGAAAGAGCATGGAGTAGCATTTGGTGATAGCTTAAGCTATAGAGCATTTTTACCAAAGTAAAGGATTCCGCAAACTCTTTCTGAATAACTCAGAATAGAAGTTCAGAATTTGAGGGAAAGTGGTTTATAAAGAAGAAAGAATGTTGCAGGTTTTGTGGTTGTTTTGGTTTGGTTTTTTTTTGTTCTTTTCCAGTTGCTTGCTTGTTTTCTGTGGAATATTTCTCTCGTCTGTATGGCAAAAGTCTCCAGTAGTGCTGCTGTGCATTTGTGCCTGTGTGGGTTTGTATGTGTTACAGTTTTAGTGCATAGTTTGACCTCTTGAGCCTGGCAGACAGGTGAATGGTGTCCACTGACTTTTCTCGTTACACAAAAATATATTACCAGTTAAGTATCCTAAACTATCTTAACTGATTAATTAAAGCATCAAAGCAGTGATTCCAGTAGTCACCTCAATACCGTCTGAGCCCTAGACACAAATAGCATGTATGTGCCAGTTACAATGCTTTTCTAAACTATGTGTTGCTGTGGTGATGCATCGTTATCTAGTACTATTGACCAGTATTTGAATATTTTGAAATTGTGAAATGTTGCACTTTTGGGATGTTTTCAGTTCCTCATCCTATTACTTTGCATAATTTCTTTCATTTCTGGTGGGTTATCTGACTCATGCTTGGGGCAAACCGCGGTCGGCCAGACTGCTGCTCCGCAGTGCCCTGTACCTACCCATCATCCAGCCACCGGCACAAGCGCCTCCCTCTAGCTCTCTCCTGTAACCATGACAGTGGTGTAGCAGTAAGTACACTTAGTGAGAACTGGTTTTGTTGATAGAGTATCTCCAGGATGCTCTGTGACACCACGTGACAATGGTATGGTGTGTCTGCTAACAGCAAGAAAGCAGCCTATGGCACTCATTTCTTGTGTCTTTAAGATTTATTTTTTTTTTTCATCCTGCCAATATGTAGCGGGTTTTGTGCTTCTTCAAATTTCTTTCCCTCACAAAGAACTTCTGAATGGTACCTTGAACTGGAAATGTGTGGACGAAAGTAGTAACGTCCTACTTCCAGGAAGTACTATTAATGTCAGTTCCACATATGACAGTGGCATTGCCAATGCCAGCTAAATTTGGGGGTCCAGAATATCAGCCCTTATTTAGGTGCAGAATAAGAGATGGCTTCTGTCCTCAGATGTTTGCAGCCTGGATCACCACAGCCAGCATGAAAAGATCTGGCTTCATCTGGTATATCACGCTTCCTCTCCAGGGCTGTTCAGTGTTGGTAGCAGCTTCATCTTCCCATCTGAAATGGGTGGGCTAAATACACATCTGTCAAGTTGAAAAGGAAGGGGAATGTGTCTGCAAGTCATCTTTCTCCTGCTTCTCTTCCTCTCCGCTATCAAGGGATGGCAGAAGTGAGAGCCAGCTGCAATTGTCTTGGCCCATAAGTGGGTTTTAAGGAGTGGGAGAGGAAAGTGGATAAGAAATGAAGGAGGTTGTTGAGTGAATGGAAAACAGAAGCCTCTTCCAATCTCAGTGGGTGGCAAGAAAAATTTGCTAAGCTGAGATGAAAAAGATGAAAGGGGCAGATCGCTCATTGCATAACAATAGCATCCGAGTTGCAAAATCAGTGATTTTAGGCATGAAAGATGATTTTGGTTTACAAGATCATACCAAAGTCTGTAGAAAAAATGCACTAATAACCTTTTCCAGCTTTTGCCTGACTGTGACAGGGCTGAATTTGCTCCTGAGTCAGAATTTGTAATGCTGATTTTAGTCTTTCTTAATTATTCCATTTAGGGGTTTTGAGTTTTTTTTGTTTGTTCGTTTGTTTCTCCCAAAAGCATTAGAAACCTCTCCTTCTGAGAGTTCGCTATATAGTAAGTTACTATCATTCTGAAATAAATGTCCCTTTTGGTACATTCGATCTGCACTTTATACCTGGAAGAATAAAGAGTGTGTGGGAGGCAGTAAAAATGACTCAAATGTGGGTGGGAAGTCTCAAGGCTCTGCAAAGTACAGCAGGATGAGCCAGAACCAAGAGAATGTGAAATAACCGTACATGTGAGACAGCTAAAGCTGTAAGTAATGCTGCAGGTGCATGTATTGAACCTTTCCCATGACTGTTTCTTGGCATCTGGTGGAAGGATAAGTGAATCCAGGAAGGAGAAGATGAGGAGAAGGATTGATTTAAAACATTACACTACATTTACGCTAGTGTAAACCCCATTGAAAACGGTTCATTTGCCCTGGCACACTGCTGAAGTGACTCAGTGGTGAGTCAGGTCCACTGTGACTAAGACAATTAGGAATAGTTTTCCTCCACATAATTCTCTCTTTGTCTCCTGGTTCTCATAGTTTTCTCTCCTCGACACTGTTGTGTAACATAAGCAATAGCTATTTCGTCAAATACCTCTTGCCTTGGTAAGGTTGCCTGTCCGTTCCTACCCAGTAGATGACATGACAACTGTTTACTAACTTAAGAAGTATTGTATACAACTATTACTGAGTAATCCTTCAAGTTCTTCTGTAGCGTACACGAAACTCTGGCTTTGCTATAAACGTGAATGTGGTTACACTTAAAGCTGGTAACTGAGCACCATCTCCTACTTCCAAGCAACAAAGGTGATTCAAGCAAAGGCTTGAATGATTTTCTGAATATCATCACTCTATTTTGAAAATACCCCATAGCATCCAGTTTATGGATCAAGTATAGTCCACATAACAAATATACCACTACATGAATGCAATGGCAGAGTTTTGAGAGTGGCCACTGAAAAACACTTGATGGTGCGGTGCTGTACACCTTCTCCAGTGTACTCTTGAGATAAAGACAGAAGAACAAACACCTGGGCCCCTCCATGTTACACAGCCTTTTAGCATTAAACCCATATCGCACAACCTCATGTTGAAGTGCTGGCCAAGAACGAGAGGTTTATACTACTGGGTGAGAATTGGCAAGAACAACCCCTGATTTCAGCCTGCTAAGTGGAATAACTTGATAGGAAGATTTTCTGTGGCAGTTTTGTGCCGTTAGGTCAGAGAGTTTTTAAATAATAATATCTAGTCTAGTTCTGGGAGCAGGAACTAGAATCTGAGCTCAGCCAAAGTCAGGGAACTGCATTTACTTACGGAAATTGTGAACTTGACTACATAAATCAGTGCAGTGACTGGTTGGCCCATTTAAAGTTGAAATGATGTATCTCATTCAAAAACTTCATTAAATGTCATGAAGACAAATATCTGGAGTTCCTTTTTATACCTGTATTTCATTACCAGTTTCCTGCACGTTTCTGCCACCTAAGAAAAAGAACAGTTCATTCACATAATAGTTTAGTATCCCAGCAAAAACAGCCATTTGGGGAATGAATGAGGAAGCATAAACAGGATGAATTTAATATCAACTAAATGAGTTCAAGGGTTTTCCACCTTTTTTGATTTACATACTCTGAAAAAATTCCCCAGGGAAGTTATGTACACCTCAATGTTGAATTTAAATAGATAGATAATGAACTTCCCTTACCTAAAGTTAAGGTATTTTTTCTCCTCAGATCTACTCATATGAATCCATGGACATAAGCTGGAAGTGGTAGGAGATTAATTTATGAAGGAGTTGTATCTGGATTTTATGTTCTTCTTTGTTATAATGTACATCACATGTCTTGATTTATTTTGATGTTTTATATCCGCTTATAAGTAGTTGGAGATGCATATGCATAACCCTTTTTATTGAGCATTTCTAAGACCACATGTAAGATACTGCATCCAGCTTTGTGCACTCCCATACCAAAAGACATTGATTAACTGAAGCTGTTTTGGTGAAGGGCCACCATGATAGTTGAGGGACTGAAGCACATCTCCTGTGAGGAGATGCTCAGGGACCTTAACTTGTACCACTTGGAGAATGGATAGCTTCAGGGGGATATAATTCCTATTGCCATTCTTAGAAAGAGACCTTGAGGGTGTGGAGGCAAGCTCCTTACTGATGCGCATAGTGAGAGAGCAGGAGACAACTTTCATAATTTCAGAGGGGAAGTTCTGACTAGATAAAAAGGAAAAAAAAATAATTGTAAGGATATCTAAATATTGGAACATTCTGCCCAGTTGTGCAGTCTCCATCATTGGAAGTTTTCAGTATCTGACAGCGCAAATAACTGAGCAGACTGGTCTGAATTGAGCATCAACCCTGCTTTGAGCAGGAGGTTGAGTTAGATGATCTTCTGAGGTCCTTTCCAACCTGAATTATTCTGTCATTCTGTCATGTACTTGCACACTTCCTGACTTTAAGCTGAGTTGTGTTTCTACTATTAGCTGTATAACAAAATGCACCTGAAGAAATCTGTGTCCTTTAATGAAGGAATGTGAACATCTATGGGAATGAAAATTATTCAGGGAATGGAGATAAGTATATAAAAGAGAATAATTTATTGTGTAATTGAAGTTTAAACTTTTGCCTATCACTACAATACCTAAGTATTTTTCTCCTCAACCCAAATAGTAACTCCCTTCCACTTAGAGATAGCAGCAGTCAAATCCTATGTCTTTCATAAGAGCTTTAGTCCTTCATTTCAGGGTGAGAAGCTGCCTGATGGAAAGGCTTACTGATTGTCGTTGGTTTTGTGGTTTATTTTGTTTCCCTTTGCTTGAACAGGTGGTTGTCTGGTGACGACGCAATTCTGCAACAAATTTGTTCCATGTGAGAAGCTTTTAACTATGAGCACTTTATACCGGTCTTCTGTTGGCTTTGTTTCTGGGTCATGCAAGTGTACCATGCCTTGGCATACCAGCAGGATCAGTGTTTTGTAGGCTGACTTCCACTATCTTGGTTCAGGATAGAATACAGTTAGGACTTCATTTGGAGATTTTACAGTATGAGGATGGCAGGATTTGGACCTACCTCAATAGATAAAACAGTGGTAATAATGCACTATTACAACCTATTATACCCTTAAAATGGAAAACTCTGTGATTCAGTGAAAACACTCTTTGATATGATTGAATCATTGCAGCAGTCTAACCTTTTCTCCCTTCCATAAATTTTTACTCCCACTAAAAGGTGTTGTCACTGCTGTGCATTTTGGTAATGAGGTAGATTATTTTTTTTTTTCCCAAGAAGAAGTTTACTGAAAACTTCTCATCCTGAGAAAAGGAACTAAATAATTACCAGTTTATGTAAATTATTAAATTATTTTGTCAACTTTCTTCCCTCTAAATTGGAGAGATACAGATTTGATGGGTGGACTGTTTGGTGGATGAGAATTGGTTGGATGGTTGCATCCAGAGAGTAGCGGTCAACAGCTCAATGTCCAGATGGAGATCAGTGAGATGTGGTGTCACTCAGGGGTCTGAATTGGGACAAATATTGTTCAATATCTTCATCAATGACATAGTGTAATTGAGTGTACCCTCAACAAGCTTGCAGACAACACCTGGCTGAGTGGTATGATTGACGTGTCTGAGGGACAGGATGCCATCCAGAGGGACCTGTACAGGCTCAACAAGTGGGTCCATCCTAACCTCATGAGGTTCAACAAGGCCAAGTGCAGGGTTCTGCAACCCCCAGTAACAATATAGACTGGGATTGATGGAATGCCTGGCCAATAAGGACTTGGGGGTGGGGGGTGGGGGTGTTGGTGGATGAAAAGCTGGATGTGAACCAGCAATCTTCACGCTGGCAGCCCAGAAAGGCAACTGTATCCTGGGCTTCATCAAAAGAAGCATGGCCAGCAGGTCGAGGGAGGTGATTCTGCCCCTTTATTCCATTCTGGTGAGACTCCACATGGAGTACTGCATCCAGCTCTGGAGCCCTCAGCACAGGAAGGACATGCACCTGTTGCAGCAGGTCCAGAAGAGGGCAACAAAAATGATGGAGCACCTCTCCCATTAGGACAGGTTGAGAGAGTAGGGGTTGCTCAGCCTGGAAAAGAGAAGGCTCTGGGGAAACCTTATTGTGGCCTTTCAGTAATTAATGGAGCCTTGTAAGAAAGATGTGGTCAAACTTTTTAGCAGGGCCTGTTGTGACAGAACAAGCAGTAATGGTCTTAAACTAGAAGAGGGAAGTTTTAGACTAGACATAAGGAAGATATTTTTTACAATGAGGGTGGTGAAACACTGGCCCATGTTGCCCAGAGAGGTGGCAGATGCCCCATCCCTGGGAACACTCAAGGTCAGGTTGGCTGGGGCTCTGAGCAACTTGATGTAGTTGAAGATGTCCCTACTTATTGCAGGGGAGTTGGACAAGATGACCTTTAAAGATCCCTTCCAACCCGAACTATTCTGATGTTTACTAGCCACTTTACTAAGTGAGTAATGTGGTCAGATAGGACGGACATAGACTTCAATGGTGAGAGAATCATCAGAAATCCTGAGTCTTCTCTCCAAGAGAGAGCTCATGCTTTGAGCCCTAGGCTGTTCTGGTTCAATCCCTCATGTGTCAATCCATAAGCAGTTGTCACTCGTCAAGTGGAGTAAGAGATGACATCAGTCACCCTTCTAGCAGCCGTGTGAAAGGCCAGAAAGCAAAGTTATTGTGATAGGGTTACAATCATTATACATATCATCTTTTATTATAATTCTACCACTTCATCAGTTCTTGCAGCCAGAGCCAGAGAATGAGTAGAGGTTTTTGCTGAGCTGTCTGCAGTAATGTAGTATCTTTTTCCTGACTGATGACAGCTAATTTAAAACCCCATCTTAACTAGATAAGGTTATCCCTTCTGGTGTGAATTACTCTAGTTTTGCTAGTGTTGCATGTTTCCCAGGCTTGGTGGTCATACTGCTCTGCAGACTTTAGGATAACACTCCTTACTGTCTTCAAATTGTGCTTTAAATTATGTGATTCACATTTGCTGCATGAGGTTCATTCTTTTATCTACTTCAAGCCCTGAAGTTATGAGAAATGAGAAAAGGAGGTTGTATGTACTTTCTTGCTGAGCTTTCTGGACCTGTTTTAAGTGAAGCATGATGTGCTGTGGGACAGGTAGCAACACTGCGGTGCCCCCGCCATGCTTAGGGCAGGGGTTGTGGGGAGGTCCTCAGCTCTGCAGGGATAATGTTCCCCATGTTGACCCAGGCTAGAAGGCTCTGCCTGCTGTGCAGAGATTTTCAGGCACACAGACCCAGTGCAGTCTTGAAGCAAATGTAGAATATTGAGAAGTTTTCTTACAATCTACTGCTTGAGCCATAAGAGATTTCTGAGAGATGAATGTCTCTTCTTCTGTGCTATGTGTGTGTTGATATTTTATTAAACATGGGACAACAGTCTATCAAACTAAGCTTTCAAACTGTGCAAAGAAGTGACCATATGGTTAGAAATTCGTTTGCTGCATTAAATTCCCTCACATCAATATGACCAAGAAAAAAAAATAAATAACAAGGCCATCATTAAAACTAAACTGAAAGCATAGGACAGTTGCTGTCCCAAACTTAAAAATTTTCTGGGTTCTGCTGGAACAAATTGTTCAGCTATGAGATGCAGCCTCCAAAATAGTCTGAAGAGAGAGGAGACTGATGGAAGCCTCCTTGGCATATGCCCAAGTGGGGTTATAGTTCACATTCCAACCCAACACACCCAGGTCTGAATATAGTTTACGGTATCTAATCAGGTCTATTGTATAAACATATCAAGGAGTATTATTAGTTAATTCCTAATCCCTAGCCTCAGATCCAGCTATCACCTCTCCTTTAGCAAGATGGTGTGATCTGTTTTAAATACTTCAAGTGATGAAGAATCTGCCATGTTGTGTCTTCTATGCTTTGGTTAGAAGAAGGACATCATAAAAGGAATTTAAAAGGGGGAACAAAGAAGACTGTCAGCGCTTTGAGTTGTATAAAGAGTTTGAGTATGTCCCATTTGAATTCAGAGGAAATTATGCCAAATCCATTGGCTGGTGTGAGCATCAGCAAAAGGATCACTGCACCTCTTCTCCCTGATTCTTCTGTTATAATTGTACCTAAGTTATAAAAATGTCTTTTTGTGCCATTCTACAGCTAGTTGATATTACTGACTCTACAAGTGAATTAAAATGATGTATTTGATTATGCTGTTAAATTTAGGGAAATAGAGTTTGTTCTGTGATGCATCCAGGTTATATGAGAATGTGTTCTGACAGCTTATTTTAGCAAAGGAATAATTGAATTCCCCTAGAGAGTGTTAGCCTGGGAATTGTATCAGCTATGCTGAATCAATTGAATTATTGAGGCTATGCATTGCTGTAGTGATGCTTGTGCAGTATAAATCTTTCAAAGGAAATTATATTTCTTTTCAGCTTGATATTCCACATTTAAGTTTATCTCATGATAGTTAAATAACTTCCTGCGCTTAAACACCTGTACTCTCTCAAGCAATTTTAAACCCAAGGTTTAAACCTGGTACTGATACTTCATCTTCTGATAGTTTAAAGTGTTGACACAGTAGTGACCATCTTCCATGTCTAAAGTTGCAGAAATCACCCAGCAGTCTGCACAAATGGCATCATAAAAAGTAGAGTGAACCAGAACAAAGCCGTTTTCAAAATAGCAATTCTAATGTGATGCATTGCTCATCTGTATTGCTGATTTAAAATACACCAACAGGTTTTTAGGGATGGACCAAATTAACACTGATGAAGTAAAACCAGAGATTCTTTAGCCTAAATGTGTCACACTCCTGCATAGAATCATAGAATCATCTAGGTTGGAAGGGACCTTAAAGATCATCTAGTCCAACCATCAACCTAACTGACAAAAAAAATAAAGAAAAAATGAAAATCACTAAATTATGTTTCTGAGGACCATGTCAACCTGTCTTTTGAACGCCTCCAGGGGCGGTGCCTCAAACACTTCTCTGGGCAGCCCATTCCAATGCTTGATAACCCTTTTGGTGAAGAAAAGTTTCCTAATATCCAATCTAAACCTCCCCTGGTGCAACTTGAGGCCATTTCCCCTTGTCCTATCTCTTGTGACTTGGGAGACAAGACCGACCCCTGCCTCTCTAGACCCCACCTTCAGGTAGTTATAGAGCATGATAAGGTCTCCCCTCAGCCTCTTCTCATAAGTCTTACTCTCCAGATCCCACAACAGCTTCATTGCCTTTCTCTGGACCTGCTCTAGCACCTGAATGTCCTTCTTGTGGTAGGGAGCCCAAAACTGGACACAGTACTTGAGGTGGGGCCTCACCAGTGCCAAGTACAGGGGGATGGTCACCTCTCAGGTCCTACTAACCACACTGTTCCTGATACAGGCCAGGATGCTGTTGGCCTTCTTGGCCATCAGGGCACACTGCTGGCTCGTGTTCAGCCAACAGTTGACCAACACCCAGGCAGGCCTCCAGCCATTCTTCCCCAGTGCCTATAGGGCATGGGGTTGTTGTGACCTAAGTGCAGAACCTGGCACTTGGCCTTATTGAACCTCATCCCATTGATCCAACCTGTCCAGATCCCTCTGCAAAGCCTCTCTACCCTCCAGCAGATCGACACCCAGCTTGGTGTTGTCTGTGAACGTACTGAGGGTGCACTCAATCCCTTCATCCAGATCACTAATAAAGATGTCAAAGAGAACGGGTCCTAGTACCAAGCCCTGTGGGACACTACTCATGACTGGCCACCAACTGGATTTAATTCCATTATCCACCACTCTCTGGGCCCAGCCCCCCAGCCAGTTTTTAACACAGTGGAGAATATACCCATCTAAGCCATGGGCAGCCAGTTTCTCCAGGAGAATGCTGTGGGAGATTGTATCAAAGGCTTTACTAAAGTCCAGGTAAACAGTATCCACGCTCTTTCCTTCATCCAGCAAGCGGGTCACTTTGTCATAGAAGGAGATCAGGTTTGTCAAGCAGGACCTGCCCCTCATGA
>JAOTQQ010000032.1:50890522-50953407 GCA_026546715.1 Gallinago undulata
TTCTTATGGATGGGCATCACATTTGCCAGGCGCCAGTGAGCTGGGAACTCCCCAGTTTGCCAGGACTGCTGGTAAATGATGGAGAGTGGCTCTGCAAGCACTTCTGCCAGCTCCCTCAGTACCCTTGGGTGAGTCCCATCTGGTCCCATAGATTTGTGTCTAGGTGCTGGAGCAGGTCCCTCACTGCTTCCCTTTGGATTACAGGGGCTTCATTCTGTTCCCTGCCCTTATCTGCTGGCTCAGGAGTCTGGGTACTTTGGGGACACCCTACTCCACTGCTAAAGACTGAGGCAAAAAAGGCATTCAGCGCCTCAGGCTTCTCCTCATCCTTTGTCACTAAGTTACCTCCCAAATCCAATAGTGGATGGAGGCTGTCCCGAGTCCTCCTCTTGCTACTAATATATTTATAGAACTTCTTTTTTTTTTGTTTTTAACATCCAAGGCCTGGTTAAGTTCAAGCTGGGCTTTGGCCTTTCTAATCTTTTCCCCTACATAACTTCGCTACACCTTTATAATCTTCCTGAGTGGCCTGCCCCTTTTTCCAAAGGCCATAAACTCTCCTTTTTTCACAGAGCTGTGACCCTATCTCTTTGTTCAGCCAGGATGGTCTTTTCCCTCAACGGCTCGCTTTCCTGCACACAGGGACAGCCTGTGCCTGTGCTTTTAAGACTTCCTCCTTGAAAAGTGTCCAGCCTTCCTGGACTCCTTTGCTCTTCAGGGCTGCCTCCCAAAGGACTCTGTCAAGCAGAGTCTTGAAAAGACCAAAGTCTGCCCTCCGGAAGTCCACGATGTCAGTCCTAATGGTTCCCCTTCTTGCCTCCTTGAGAATCGAAAACTCTATCATTTGGTGGTCACTGCCCCAGACGGCCTCCAACTGTCACATCCCCCACAAGTTCTTCTCTGTTTACAAACACCAGATCCAGCAGTCCTCTTTCCCTAGTCGGCTCCCTCACCAGCTGTGTCAGGAAGTTATCCCTGACACACTCCAGGAACCCTCTAGACTGTTCCCTCTCAGTTGTATTGTGTTCCCACCAGATATCTGGTAGGTTGAAGTCCCCCACTAGGAAAAGGGCAAGCGATCTCAAGACCACTGCTAGCTGCTTATAGAACATTTCATCTACCTCTGCATCCTGGTTGGGTGGTCTGCAACAGACTCCCACCACAATATCAGCCTTGCTGGCCCTCCCCCTGATTCTTACCCATAGGCATTCAAAATTTGATAGCATGAATGGCAAAATAGCACCCAGGCACAAATTATCTTCTTTAGTATAAATACTGCTGAAGGCTTCAACATTCAGTCGATGAAAAAGAGTAAGAGATATCAACCATGTAGTAACAGTGTTAGATTTCTAGATTAATAGAAGGAGCATATTTACATGGTGAAGACTGTGGGGCAGTACTTGATAGTAATTTCTTACCGGAACATGCAATGGCCTTTCAGCCTTTTCCAGATAAACACCTTATGAGACATTCTACATGGACCAAAATTTGCTTATTTTTGACTTGGGGAAAACATTTTCACTCTATAAAATTGCTTTTATTCTCTAAATCCAGAGGCTTAACTATTGCACATTAACATTTTTGTGTAGGCAAGACCATAATTACATTTTAAATCAGGAATTGTCTGTAATCAAAAATAAGTATTGTGGTTGTGAGAAATTGTTGAGCTAATTGGCACTAACTAATTTACTCTAATTAGTCATATTCTAGAGGATGAAAGAAAAACTCCTCATATTGAAGCTTCTAAATGGATCAGTATACTTAATCATCTGTACATTTTTTTTCTTAACAGGCAGGAGAAAAACATTATCACCCAACGTGCGCACGATGTGTCAGGTGCAGTCAGATGTTTGCAGAAGGAGAAGAAATGTATCTTCAAGGTAAAAACAAAAAAAACCCCAAAAACGAAAAGCAAACCCGTTACACTTGGCAGCATTGTGCTCTTGCCCATACCCACTAGCAGAGCTGAGCTTTTTGCACATACTCTCACTTCATAACTACAAAAGAAAGTGAAGAATGTAACGTGTAGGCTAATGGAAAGAGAAACCAAGCCCTTGTTGCTTCTTACCAATTACTCCTCTCTCAGTTCAAATCCAATAACAAGTGTGAATCACAGAAAAGATGTGTGGTAGCAGTTGTTTCATGCACATGTAAGTACTTGACAGTGAAGACTATAGAATTTTCCATTTACTAAATAAAAGTGATTTTTCTGCAGTGATAAATGATCCAGGTGAAAGTTCACACATATGCAATGCAGCAGGTTCCATAAAGCTGCTGTTACAGTCCTAAGATCAGTGCTGTACCTATTGCCCATTTGGGTCGCAGGAGAAAATCTGAAGGTCCTTACCTGAAGTGCCCTCGGAGGGTGAAGAAGATGGCATGGAGCTAAAGCCCATACCATACAGTATGCCTATACCTTACACAGCCATAAGTGTGAACAGGAGAAATTCAGTGGTTCTTGTCATGGAATTTCAGTGGCAATATAGAAGGAATTGCACAATAATTTATTCAATAGGGGTAAAAAAATTATTTGCCATAGATATGAGCTAAAAATCTGTATTTCCTAAGTAGCAACTTTTAGCTGTACTAAACTGATCAAAGAAAACAATGTCTACACAGTTAAATACAGGGTCAGACACCAGAGAAAATGAAGGCTTTTTCCTATGTCTGTGACTGGCAGTTTCTTTTCAAAGGAAAGCAGGAAAGAGAAACTGTGGGATGTGGGAACCACATGGCTGGTGTGTTATCCTAAAATCCCATGCTTGCCTACATCTGTATTAAAACTTTGCAATTGTCCACAGTTTTCTAGAAGCATACTTTGCGATCATTCATTAAGCTGGAAAAGTTAGACTTTATTTAAAACACAACAGTGGTCTCAGTAAGATCTAATTATTTAGTACATTATTTAAAATGACAATTTTATTGTCACTTTGGTTTGCAACAAGAACTAGCTTATTAAAGGACATAATGATCCTTGTCTGTGCTCATGGGTTCTCCCACAGGAGCCAGAAAATGCTGTGGCTCTTCCAATTGCGAAGTAGCTTAGCAATACTAAAATCCCCTGGGAAATCAATGCTTTAAAAAGACACAAACTACAAATTTGTTTCTAATTGTCAAACACTCTGAAACTGGGTTACAAGTGAATCTTCTTTTTAAGATCAGTTAGTTATAAGGGTGGGTATTTGTTAGGTTTTGTGTGGATTTTTAGGTGAAGTAATCGTAAATTATGCTCATGTTCTTAATTTGGACCCATCTTACTTTATTTTCTGGTGCATAAAACATTCATACCAGCTTACTTTTAGTCTTTCACATGAAAAGCAGTTTTCATTATAAACTGGTGCTAACTTAATAAAAGATCTGTGATGGGGTATTTGGACTGCCTGACCTCTGATGTGTTAGATATAAAACCCTGGGGTGTGGAATATTTTATTAAATTATTCTTCATCCTCTTAATAAACTACTGTAAAGTGTCTTTAGTTGTCGCATGTTCCTTTAGAAGAAATTGAGTCATCAGTGCTCATACAGCAGATGACTTTTGGGTGAAAGGACTCTTTCTTCTCGGTGAAAAAGTTTCCCAGCCAGTTTTGTGTGACCACAGGTAGGAGTAATTAAAAAAAAATCTAAATATTTCTTAAAACTATTGGGAAGATTTACATCAACTTATGCAGCAGCTGGGACAAACGCTTTCATTGGGCAAGCTCAGACTCACTCGTAATTGGAAGACAAAGTAACATTGCTAAATTTAAAGGTGCTGAACCACTTCAGTAACTTAGTAAACAAAATTAATCTAGTCTGTGCTTACAGATAGTCTTTTACTGCTTGAGTCTGTGTTCATCTGGGTTATTTTTGTGAAATAAATTCTAATGATCTCCATCTGTCTTCTGGGAAATAGACTTGCTGTTTCTATCTTGTTTCCAAAATCCACTGCTTAGAAAGCTATCAAACTGCAGTGAAAACAAAGCATTTCCAATAAATCTTCTTGGTGTTCTCCACCCTGTATAAACATTAAATATTTATAACACAAAGGTTCTCAACTTCCCATTTAGTCAGGCAGAAGTTGCACAGCACTCACGTTGTTTAACTGTGCGGAGCTTGAGTTTGTGGTTTGTCCGAGCCCAGACTGGCATAAACATAAAGGTTCCTTTTTACTACGAAAATTTACAAATGATTGTTTTATTTTATATACTTACACATATTCCACTTCCATTGAACACTGAGTATTGAACAGTGTGTTCAACTTCTTAAATTATTTTTTTTTCCTTTGTGACTAATGGAAAACTATTAAGTTTCTCTCTCACACTTAATGTTTACTTATATTTCTGGAGATCATAATCCTCTCTTCTATACTTACATGCAGTAGAGAATTGGTTCATTCTGTATTTTCTGCTTCTTCCAGGATGGATATTTTCTGAAATTCGGGCAGTTATTAGTATTTTGATTTATGAGAGACAAACATTTAGGAAGTGCAAGATCAGTACAGTGAATAATGCGGAAAGGAGGACTGGATTTTCAGCTAGTGTTAAATACCACAGTGCTATTCCATCCCATCACAGTGGACTACTTGGTATAACCTGAACCAGACAATTACAAGAATATGTATAATAAGAGCATGAGAAATGCTAGCTACTGCGTATAAGGGGAAAAATATTTACCATTAGAGCGGAACAGGTTGACTAGAGATGCTGTGGGATCTCCATCTGGAGGTATGTAGAACCCAACTGGGCACAGCCCTGAGCTTCCTGCTGTACTGGGAGCTGCTCTGAGCATGAGGTTGGGCTGGAGGAATTCCAGAGATCCCATATCACGCTTTTTAGGACTCAGGTTATGACATTGATCTCACATATTCAAGTACGTGTAGCTTTCTGAAGATCACCTAGTCTTTAAAATGTATGTTATTAGGCTTACTGATACTGAGAAGCTGTCAGTTTTAGCTTTGAAAGCATCCATGAAATGGTGACTGCCGTATAATCAGTGTGCTGTATCTTAGAATACCTTATAGGAAGGCTCAATAAGCTGCTTCTTTTAAACCTTTTAAAGTTCTTATTAGAGAAATGAATTAAGCAGAACTTGAAATTTACTTTCCAGGTGCATCCATTTGGCATCCAGTTTGTAGACAGGCCGCAAAGGCTGAAGAAAAAAACAAGGTAAGATGACTGTATTGTTACTCCTTTGTCACGTTATTCTCTATTCATTTTTTTTGTAGTGGGCATGGAGGGAAGGATTTGAATTTTTTTCACCACTGTAATTTTAAATTTTAAATGACTGAAGTCTAATAAGTTAATGTAATGTAATAATGTAACATAAATATTCTGCTTTTACTTAGTGATTAAAGCTACAAGTACAGGAAAATGCTGATCTAAGAGTTATACGTATAAACTGAATAAGGAAAAATGTAAAAATATGAAAGAAAAAACAAAGTTAATTTTTAACTTCTGTCTGATTATGATGTGATTAGTGCATGACCTCTTCTCTTTTTATGTGGCTCTGCACTTAAAAGATCAGAGGACTTTCACTTTATTTGTTGTTACAAAAAATATCTCATTGGAATTTCTTTTTTATTATTTGTTTGTAAAATGTTGGCAAGCGAGCCTCAACTTAATTCAATCTCTGGCTTTAAGTACCTCCTTAAGTTGGATGATTTGTGCATCTGTCTATGTGCAAGGGGGAAAGGAGGGAGTTCTGGCAACTTTAATTATTACAAGGTTAGCAGATGAATAAGGTGCCCCTGGGAAATGAAGAATTAATCTGTAGCTGGGGAAAAGATCTCTCTGAAGTGGTGGGACTGATGCAACTCTCTCATTTAATGTGGAGGCCAAGTATGGGGTTTTTCAGTTCTGATGCTCCAAGTTGGTGCCCTTGTTCAAAAAAAGCTCTGCTTCAATTCTTCAAAGCTTGGATGCAAGGCACAAGTCAGACCAGCAGGCAGCAGCAATAAAAAGAGTGTTTACAAATCTGGTATGTTAGCAAGTGCAACTTAAACTAAATTACAGTTTTGGAAAAAAAATTGGCTTGGGCTTTACCCTGAAGGGTCTTGGCTGTATTTTTTGTACCCGCGTACAGCCATTGCTCTAGTATTCTTCATGGTGAGCTCTGAAAATAAAATAAGTAGCATTTCTGTATAAAACCTATTTTTTAGTACATGTTTATTTAAAATTGTTAAAATACTTTAATAAGTACTGTTGAATCAGCCTAGCACTATTAAGCAGTATTTCAGGCTTCCAAAGGATTTTATTCTGGCTGAGTAACAGAAATTGCAAACCTAAAACCCCAGGTAATTTATTGAAAATGTAGTAGGTTGGGTTGGTTTTTCCCCTCCTTCAAAGAAAGGCAGTGGACAAAGTTGTACTGGGTTCCTACTGGCTGCCTTTTCCTCAAAAAGGCAAAGAAAATGTACTTGTAAGACACTGTGTAAAGGCTGACTCATCTATAACACATCTCTCAGAGTGCTTGGAGTCTGCCCTGTCCCCAGCAGAGAGGAAGACATCTGTATCTGAAAGTCAGTGCAAGTTTTGCCTGAGTAGAGGTAAAAAAAAAAAAAAAAACAGAATGGAGCTCAAAGAGTTTTTCCAAGTCTAGTTATTTTTCCTTTTCTGTGGGTTTTTCCTCTGTTTTTTTGATCTTTATGCTAACTATCAAAAAAAAAAAAAACCAAGAAGAAAGGGTACCATTTCAAAGAGGGTAATAATGGACTTTTCAACATAACTTGTAAAAATTGGGAATGGGATATACTGGTTGAGAATTTTTCTGGTCACTCTTTGCAGTTTGCTATTTTTAAAAATTATCTTTCTGTATATTTATATAGATACACGCACAGCATGTCATTAAATAGGTGACAAAGACAGAAGGAGAAAGTGGCAGCACACTCCAAAGTTTTGGAGATGGAGTGGAAGGGAAAAAGAAGTTGTGAAAGAGAGTGACAGCAGAAAGAAAAATGAAGGGAGAGTGAGATTATAAGCAGAAGGGATGAAGCTAAAAAAGACAGAAGAAATCAAAGTAGCAAGAGAAAGAATAAGGATTATCAAAAGGCTTAAAGGAAAAAAGTAGGTGGAGGGAGAAGCAAAATGCATAGTACAGAGAAAAGAACTGAACAGAAGCAACGGAATCAGCTGAGACCTTGGAAAAGCCAGGGGATGAAGTGCAGCATGCATGGACTGGGGATGCTAAAAGGGGTAACGGATCGTGCAGAGAATAATAATGAAGAGCATGCATGAGATGTGCAATGAGCGAGTTTTAATCATCAGGATGAGAAATGGGACGATTTGTGGGAGCAACTGAATAGCGTAAGGAAGCACAGAAGCAATCTGCAGAAGTACCTTGGAAAGATGAGACTTTACAATTAGATTGCAAAAGTTAGAAATTTTAATGAGTTAAATTTCTCAAAAACAAGATGGTACCTCTAAGTTGAGGAAAGCCCCTGAAAAAAAGAATTAATAAATATAAGAGTTATTAAATAAATGAAAAAGTTTAAGTTGAGTTCCACAGTTGGGAAAGAGTATTTTATGATGAATTAACATATCTGGGTGAAAGAGGGTATAAAACCATTGATTTCATAGTAAGATTTGTTTAAACTTCAATTATGAGTGTCAGGTCTGTTTGCTCATGGTTAATATCATTGTGTCTCACAACCCTTTGTTATTCAAAAGTAATTATATTTTTCATCATAAAGGAATCTACCCAAAAGAAAACGATAATAGTCTGTTGCTCTGAATGCCAGAATGATGGAAAACAGAGCAAAACTAGTTGAGTATTAAAATTGCTGTGGTACTCTTACAATCAGAGAGGGGAAAGCTAACCTGTTGGGTGCCTCGATCAGGGCACTCTGCAGGATGTGGGGCTGTTTGTAGGAGTGATGCGTTCCAGAAGCAATATGGATTGGTTTGGTGGTATAACCTTAGAATGAAAACTCTGCCACCATGTCATCCCGTGACCCCAGACTCAGAGCTATTGTCCCTTATAGTGCCCAAAAGCTGTCCTGGCAGCACAGAAGTGCTCCTCCTCTGAAGGGAAAGTCATATGTAAAATCATTTTTGCATTATCAAAGGTCTGTTTGGTTGACTAAAGGTATTCTTTTATTTTTAACTTTTTGGTATGCCTGTATGTTTTGGGCTTGCTTTAATATGCCATTTATGAGTGGTAAAGGTTAAATTAAATTAAATATCCTGTATATTCTTTTTGAAGTAACAGTTACATCCTCTCTCTATTTCTTCTCTATTTCACTTCTCTTATTCTGCCGTAGGAAACGAGGACTTCATCTGAGAGTATTATTTCTGTACCTGCTTCAAGCACATCAGGTTCCCCAAGCCGTGTGATCTATGTGAGTATTTCATGGTGAAATTCATTCCGTGGAATGGGGAAAACCCTGTGCTTTCTCCTACAGTTTAGCACACTGTGTGGAAAGCTAACGTCTCCAAACCAGTGCAGCTGGTGATTCCTCTAAAAATTTACTTTCTCATGCTTAAAATGTTTGAATACTGCATTTACCATAACAGAATTCTGGCAGATTCCTGTTATTTTTTTTTGTGGTGTATTTATAGCACTTAAATTACCACTAGAGCTGGCTTATACCAAAGCATTGCAAAATCTACAGTGCTTTCTGAAAAGACAAGTTTAAGTAAACAGAAGAGCCCACAGGTAGATTACAAGCCTGGATTTGAACACAACTTGTCTAAATCAAGCTCTTGGGCCTGCATCCAACTGCTTATGAAAACACCCGTGTGTGTGA
The DNA here is from genome assembly GCA_026546715.1 of Gallinago undulata. Classification (NCBI taxonomy): domain Eukaryota; kingdom Metazoa; phylum Chordata; class Aves; order Charadriiformes; family Scolopacidae; genus Gallinago; species Gallinago undulata. Next base: position 50,899,245 of record JAOTQQ010000032.1, read on the forward strand.
TTGCAGGACTCAGTCCTTGACAAATGCCAGTCCCTAACCTCAGAGGATCTTTGATGTGTTTATACTCTAAGAAGTGCTACCTCTGGAAAGCTCATAGAGAGGATTTAAAATAACAAGTATGATAAAAGCTTAAGCTGAGTATTTTTTTTTTTTTTCAGTACCAGGTGTACCTTGCTTGTCATAATTGCTGTAGCAATTCATGGCCAAATTCTCAAGGGTACTACCAATAAGCAAAAAGTATCCATACGTGTGGCACGTTCCGCACAAACATCTTTTGGAGAGCTTCAGTATTCCCAGGACTATTCTTTGTCCTTTCCAAGTATCCCTCAGGTAGGCAGGTCATTCTCATCGAATAGGACCATATGCAGAGGAAATTGCTGCAGATGTGGTTGACTGCTGGAGAGGTTATTACACAGACTTTAAGGGCTTTTATCTACTACCTTGAGACAAGCAAAAGAGTGCCTGGGAGCCAAACTTTTTTCTTTTTTCTTCAAGTATAAATTATTTTGAATGCAATATACTCTGTATCTGAGTAAGAGTGAACTAGAAGTGGGAGAACTTATCTAAATGTTTATTAGTTTTTCTGAGCTCTCCTTCCAGTAGAGCTCCATGCTGATGGATACCAGTAAAACTGGTGGATATTCCCAGTAAGAAAATGTTGTTGCCTCAACTCCTGTGAAGACATTTCATCGTGCTAGGATCCTATTATCATGTAAGCTCTTTCTTTGGCTAGGTGGTCTGTATTTCTCTGGTCAAGCACCACTTCGTTGTTTTTAGAGGCACGAGCATTCTTCTAAGATTTATATGTTTTTAGTAACATTTATCAGGCTGTTGGATAGTACCGTTTTTCTTTATGTTTGTGATTACAGCTTTAAGTACGCTTTACAGGCTATTAAAAGGCAAGGACAGCCCTCCATTCTCTTTCTGTTTTTTTCAAAGGATATAATTAAATCAGCACACAACTCTAACATTTCTTGCTGTGATATAGTTTAGAGGCAGCTGAGACTGTGAAAGGATAATGTTGTCTAGCAAATATGATCTGATTAAGAAAAAAGATTCCCCAGAAGTGTGCAAGTTCTTGCTCTACCTCTCTCATCTCTGACTGCTTAATTGTCAAAGCTGTGAGATTGATTAAGTTCTATTTTGGCTTTCACAAATAAGAAAGTAAAAAGAATTAAAAACCTGTTATTGGACTTTCATATTATCAAAATGATTGTTTGGCCATCTTTTGCATCTATTTTCTGTTACAGGAGTGTTATAACATACAGACATGCTCAAAATTTGTCTTGGGTGCTTTTGTGATAGGTTTTACCAAACCTATATTCATGCTGCCACTGAAAGGCAGGTCCCACCCACACACGGCCCTGTCTCTCTCCAACCATGTCTTCCTGTCTCCTCTTTGGTACTAGTGGGTATAGAGGTATGATCAGTCAGATTTGAGACCAGATTCAGCTAAAAAATAACCCAGGAAAAACCTCCAACCAACCAAAGAGGCAAAAAAAGATGGAGCCATCTACATGACTCTAATGCTCATGTAGAAGGCAGAGCAGAGTGAGAAGGCGCACACTGGACAGTTGGTTTCAGCAGTAGCATGGATTCGGGTCACTAAAATCAATAGTGAAACTGTACCTTAACAACTAGTGAGCTCAGTGAAGTATTGTGTTGGACAAAAGAGAATTTAGAGAAAGTGGTTAAAGCTTAGAAACCATGAATTTGTGGTGCTCGTACTTTCAAAGGCATCAAGTCAGAGCAACACAACTGTTCTGAACAAGATGTCACCTCATCGGTGATATGTTCCTTGGATCATGGTTGAGTGATCATCTAGGGAAAGATGAAAAAAGTGTGTTTTGACAAAACCTGAATGTGATTCATGCAGACCTTTTACAGCTGTGTTGTCTAACTAGGAAGAGAAATCATGTTATATTTTAATACAGACCATATTTGCCAGTTATACAATTGTAAAATTACATATTCCAAATGAAATAGATGTTCTAAACTTAGAGCATGGTTTTAACAGAATCCGAAATACCAGATTTTTGAAGAAATGGCTTATAGCCTCTTAGCTGTAATTTGTGCCTTCCATAGCACATTTGAATTCCACTCACATATTTGAAAGTAGGTGAAACAAATAAAATAAAACCCAGTGGAGGCTAAATGTTTGCAGAATTGAGTGTGTAGAAAGTAACTTTATCATCCAGTTTTGCCTACATGTTGATGCTTAAACTGAAAGGAACTACATAACTAGATGTTTTTCTCCTGACAGTTCTGAAATCTAGGAGGAGGATCTCAAGTTGCACTAATATGGGGAGAGGTAGGGGCTAAGGTTACAATAATTCACATTTAAATATTTCTAGTTCGAAACGTTGGGTTTACTGGAATAATCTCCACAATTCTGGGTACCTTAAAAAAGAAATTATCACAGCCTCCTTGGCCTTCCTTGTAGGTACAGTGCTGCCCAAAGCCTTCCTGAAACAGACCTGATGGACAGATGACTCCCTGTCTTTGCATGACCTGTCCCTGCATCAGAGCTTGCCCCTGGCTTCCCAGTAGGGAGGGATTTATTTTCATTAAGAAGCTATTTCATTGTGCTTTGCTGCTTAAAGTAGCTGCAAGGAAGGTGAGATCTATAGATCACTGAAGAATCACATACTTGATTAAAATACATTTTTTTCATTAGTTTTGAAGATAAGAATATGTGATGGTTATAACGGCTTTGTTCCACTTTCTAAGTTAAGAGGAATCTTCCTCTTTTCCTTGTTACTTATGCTTGTACAATTTCTTACAATGTTTTAGAAAAAGGAATAAATGAAAGTTGTCACAGTAAATTCTCCTATATCATTAACCTAATAGAAAACTTCCCTGGAAATTCTATTGAACTTTTCTTAGCTCATACTAAGATAAAATGTAATCACTGCACACATAAATCCTGGATACTTTCATATTTTTACATGTGGAAAACATTATTATATTTGTATAGCTGGTCATATTGAGGTTTTCAGAGAATAGTGAGATTCACTCATCATTTTGTTGCCAACAAAGAGCTTATCGTTCTGCAAAGCCTGAATGGGCAATGAGACCATTATACTGCTCATTTCTCCACTCTCAATGTGGCCAAGTTGACGTGTTACAAGACAGTACGTGCTGGATACAGTTTTGGTGCACATTACCATTATCCTAAGGATAATCTGTGCAAATGTAGCATTTGATAATTATATATTGTTGGAATAAGCATAGTAAGAGGAGAATGAGGAGCAACACAGCCCTTTCCCTTTGTTGGCTGGGTGAGTCTCATGAAAAGATTTTAACTTTTCTGAAGTGGCATCTGTGATCTTCCAACTAATCCAGCATGATGCAAATCCATCATGTGCTGGTTTGTGACCCATAATTAAGGGCTACTTAGACATAGTCAGGAAAGGAGATGAAGCTGTGGCACACAGATGAATGGCAAAAATTAAAGACTAATGTTTTTCAGCATCTGGAGAGTATGTGTTTGAAATACGTATTTGATTATTCACTACTGCTTATGTTAGGGGAACTCTGCACACCAAAACCACTTTAAAAATGAAGGGCTTTTTGCCTGAAAGAGACTACAATGTTTGTCCCCCGTGTCTCTTTGTGCAGCTTGCAGTAAATGGGGTATAACCAGGGGAACTGGAATGATGCCATACTATTCTTATTAGCCAAATGTAAGTGACAAAGAAAAGTATAAAGTGCCAGTATATAGAAAGAAAACAGCAGAACATTTAGCATTGTGTAGTGAATATAAGAGATTTAAATGTGCACAAGCAGAAAAAGCAGTTTATTATTATTATGACTTTTCCACCTACACTCATCTGTCCTTTTTCTGATTGCATCCTTGTCATATTCTTTCTTATTCTCACTGCTTTCTTTCCTCCTTTTCTTAGGCAAAGCTTGGAGATGAAATTCTTGACTACAGGGATTTGGCTGCTCTTCCTAAAAATAAAGCCATCTATAACATTGACCGCCCAGATATGATCTCCTATTCTCCATATATCAGTTACTCTTCAGATGACAGGCATAGTTACGGGGAGGTACTGACACATGGGTATTATTTTTACTGTGAATTTGAGATTTTGTATGCATCATTAAACGTGTTGCTGAATTTAAAAAAACTAACTTTTATAACTTGAGTTAATTGAAGCATGTCATTCATACATTCATAAGGCCTTCCAAAAGATAAGATGTTTATTTCACTTTTTTAGTTTGTAGAAATTAAAGAATCGTTTCCTGTTATCATTTTTTAAACAGATGACATATAATTGAAATACATTTTTCTATGAGAGGAGTTCTACATGCATGTGGTAGGGAACAGGAGCCATTGCTAATTATAATGCAAAAATCAGAAGCGAAGCCAAATGTTTGTCATGATTTTTTTTTTCAAGTGTACCATATTATTTTGGTAACACAACAATGGTACCACTTTCCTCTGCACATATTTCTTTCAACTGTCCCTTACTAAAGTTCATCCTCATGTCATGCATGCATTTCAACCTATTCATATGCAGAGCTAATATTACACAGTTTACGCTAATGAAATCTAATTTATCATAATCTTACTTATACTAATTCTGGTTTTTGTGAAGCATATTCATATGTAACTCCTGTCATGTAAGTTAGCTTTTCTTCCCTAACCATATCTACCTTTTGTTTGAATTTCTGATTTATTTTACAATTTTAGATACTTTTTAACAAATCAAACCACTTACATTCCACTAGGTATACTATCCAGATATGTATGGTCTGGAATGGAAGTCTGCATTGTTCTCAATAGGTATAAGTGGATGGGTAGAAATAAATACTATAAATATGAGCCCCGGTCCTGCTATCGCTTACACCTTTTACACTTAATCTACTGCTGAAGTCTCAATACTCCTCTTGGGTAAAGTGCAGCATATATTAAATCTTGTAGACTCTCTTCCAAACCCCCTCTGTACAATGCTGAACCACAGTACCTCTATTATCTTGCATGATAAAAGAATTAAGTTTGTATCTGGTGAAGAGTTTAAATAGTATTTTAAGTTTCTGAATTTACAAAACTAAAAGCTGCTTGCTAGTCCTGAACATGTGGAGTACAAACATTTACATTCTCCCCTCTTTCAGTTTAAAACTGTTACCCCTCATCCTATCGCTTCAATCCTTCATAATGAGTCCCTCCCCGTCTCTCCTGTAGGCCCCCATTAGGTACTGGAAGGCTGCTATAAGGTCTCCTCAGAGCCTTCCCCTGACACAACTTCATTCCATTTCCTTATGTCCCTTTGCTGGTCACCACAAAGAGGAGATCAGCACCTCCAGCTCAATGAGGTCACCCCTCAGCCTTCTCCAAGCTGTATAAACTAAGTGACCTCTGTTGTTCCCACAACTCTTGCCATTGAGGCCTTTCACCATCTTGGTTGCCCTCCTCTGAATGCACTCTAATACTTTGAAGTCCTTATATTGAGGTGCCCAAAGCTGCACACACTAATTACGGTGGGGCCACGCCAGTGTAGAGTGGGACAATTGCCTTCCTTGACCTGCTAGTTATGCTGTGCTTGATGCACCCCAGGACATGGCTGGCCCTTTTGGCTGCCATGGCACACTGTTGTCTTGTATTCAACTTGCCCAAGATTTCTCCACAGGGCTGCTCTCCAGCCTCTTTTTCCCCCAGTTTATACATATGTATGTCCTGTCTTCCAAATTTCAGCATCCTGGCTACACCCGCAACTGCAATATTTTCAGTAGATTTCTGCTTAACTGACTGAGTTGAGCCTCTAGTTTTAAAAGTAAGTTGAATGAACAGCAAATTTTCAAATTACATGATGTTTAATTAAAAATTAAATAGTAGAGATATTTTTATTTCACTTAAAGCAGCCATCTCTGAGCAACAAAATTCTAGTCCAGATTTGACTAGGGCTTGTGTCTAGTCTCAGGCAGTTGCTTTAAATGTGAGATTCCCCACTGGCAGCACTATCTGTGGTACAGTACTGGTCTCACCAGCCTCAAGGATTTTGTAGTAAAAAAATCAACAAAAGCTTTATATGAAATTATTTATATCTTATTCTTTATTGACTTCTTTGAAAACAAATAAAAAGAAAAATTGCCCTAACTTAATTGACAGGTGTTTTTCATAACTGTATTGTGTTGTACATGGATATTGATATTTTAAGAGTAGTTCTCACAAGTAACATCATGCATGAATTTGTATCACTAATTTGTTGTGTGTTGCTGTTTGCAGTCACCTCAGTTGCTCTCTCCAACACCTACTGAGGTAATCCCCAATGCCTTTGTACTCCTGTTCTGACCCATGTTGTGATGCATAAACCTGGTCATATTGATAACCAGCAGAGTCTGCAATGTGGGGTTTTCCTCCTGCCTGTACAGTGCATGGGGTTTTATAATTTATGGTTTTCACAGTGTTACTTGTGTTGAATACATGCTCTGCTTCTGGTTTGTCATCTGAATGCATCTATCTCCACTGTCATTCATGTTCCTGCTTTCCAAAATAAAGGTTGTATTGTGGTCACTTTTTCAAGCTCTACTAAATAAATTACATTGGGAAATATGATTTATGTTTGCATTTAAAGCTGCCAGCATGAGTTGACTTAAACTAATGCTTGGCATAGCTTTGTCTTTTTTTTTTCCTTTTATTTTTTTATTTCACAAATAGTTAAGCTACTTATACTATTTGTGCACATATACTTTTAAATCATTTGCACACACCTACACTTCTAGGTCTGTGTATTTTGATGTGTATTAATGATCAAAGCCAGTCATTGTTTCAAGAAACATCACCTTGGAAGCAAAGAAACTGTTTCACACAGCTTCCCAGATACAGTTACTCAATTACATATCACAGGCCTGGCTACTTTTTCCATTATATCAATGTTATGTTAAGAGAACTGTATTGCAAAATTTTGTTAATAGTGGGGAAATGCAAATTTTCATTAAGGTTTGTAAATCACCAACTGTCATGATCACTGTAAATCACCAACTGTCATATTGGCTAAATAGGGAAGTTAACCAATAGAAATATAATTTAATTGACAGTTTAAAAATAAAAACACGCTTTATTTCATATTGGATTTTATGAACTTGATTGACTGTTCCTTACAGAGACACAAAGTATACAAAAGGTAAGGTGTGAAATGATAAATATGAAATCTCGGTGTTTTTGAAGATTATAATACTTTCCTTTAAATTAGCTATCTGTTAGCAAACAGTCATACTATTCAATTCCAGAAGTGACACTGGTATGGAGGGTGGTGCTGCCATGTTTTGTGTTATGTCAGTTCTCCAGGTTATCTAGTTTTTCCCTCCTTGGTGTCTTTCTCTAAAGTCTATGACCAGGTGCTCAGGCATCATCATCTGCAAACTTGCCACCAGTTTTGTTGCAGGGGTTTTTATTAGAGGAAACTTCCAGTGTATCATACAATTAGACACATCACGGACCATTAGCTAACATCTTATGGTATTTAAATATCATTGCAAGACTCTCTAGACGTTGCTATACTGCTCGTACCTCTCTTCACAAGGTTGAAGTGGTTATTAAATAGTGTAGCTACTTTGGGAGGGAAACATCTCAAACTGGGTGTAGAGGGGTTGGTGGCAGAACGCCTACAGAACGCTGTGTGCTTGGGAAGGCTTAACTTCTCCCTTTTCTATGTCATTTCTTCTGAAATAGATATTAAAACAATAGTTATTTTCAATTTTTGAAAATGCAGTCTGGGGCGAGGTAGAAGGGATGGAGCACACTTGAGCCAGAGGAGAAAAACTGGTGATGGGAGAACATTGTACATCTCTGTGTAGAGTCGAGGATAATTCCAAAGAAGCCAAATGGGAAACTGCATTCATCTAAAGATGAATGGCTGGGTATAATTAAGTTGTCCTGATAGGAATTTGGGAGATGATGACAGGGATAAGTAGGATCTCCTGTGTGTTTAGATGATGAATGACCCCATAGGAGTCATACAGGTGCCTAAAGAAGTCCCAGGATTCATGACAGGTGGCTAACACTGTTATGGTATAGCGTATCTTCACTCACTTCTACTGGAGTAGGAGAGGGGAAGCATTTTTTGGAGTATGACGTTCATTCATAAGGGAGTATCTGCAGGTTACCTTGATTTGTTCTAATTTGAAGTTAACTCAAGCCAATTCTTGCTTGTCTTAAAAGAAACAAGAAATCTGAATTTGCTTTTGTAGCTGGTTTACAAAAAGTCCTTTCCAGATCTAATTCGCTTAGTAATGCTTCTACTTTTAAGAAGATATTACATGCAAATTTCAATTGTAATTTAACTAACTATAGAGAGTAAGGGGTTTGGAATGGATGTACATGGTTTTAAGTGGTTAAAGCCGAGGTCTTAGTAGGAAATAGGTTGTACAACTTGCTTTGTACAATGCTGTACTATTAACGCTGCAGTATATGGGTGTTTATATCACCTAGCTAGTAATGATCATGTTTGATATAGTACACTGGGCAATTTGTACAGCTGATACAGTTGTTTCTGTGGTGTAACAAAGCCAACAAATACTGATTTTTGTGTTGCCTGTAAGCATTATGCATCCATTCATATGGGTACAAAGTGACCATAGTACTATCATGCTAACCTGATCTCATCTTCCACCCACCCATATACGTTCAGGGAATTATACTGTCCTGAGAAAATACTTCTGCACTGTTATATTCTTTTCAAATTATATTGTCATTTTAAATTCATGTATGTGCTGACTTTTGTGCAAACATGACCACTCTCTGGTTCTTGGCAGAGCTCCTTTGATCGCATTGTGTTGGAGGTGCTTATGGCTCAAAGCCACCTTGTTTCATTGGGATTGCATGGAGCATTACGACAGCATCGACTTTCACCTACGTGGCACAGAAATGTGCAAAATGGCGTATTCTGCCTGTTTCAGAAATTATCTCTGTTCCCTAATGACATATTTCCTCTCTTCCTCGCAGGGTGACCAAGATGACAGATCTTTCAAGCAGTACAGGACGTCAAGTCCTAGCTCTGCTGGCTCACTGGGTTATGGTCGCTACACTCCAACCTCCCATTCTCCTCAGCATTACAGCAGACCAGGTAATTGAAAAGCAGCCTTATTTATTCTCTATATTTTTCCACTATTTTGTCTTATGTTTTAAGTAAGGTAGACTCTGGTAGGCAGGGGTTTAAGGTGGAGTAGCAGTTCATTGCAGTGATTTATTTACTGTGAACATAGAATCCCATGTGGAGAAAGGAGACGAGTGCTTCAGAAATGAGCATCTAAGAAAACAAAAACAAGCATCTGGAAAGATTGATTTGATGTATCTGTAAACAGAAGATAGAACACTTAAAGGACTTAATCCTGGTCCCATCCTGCCTGAAGCTATACACACACCCCACAGCTCTTTCACGGTGCGGCACGGTAGCAGTGAACTCACACAAAGCTGAGAGGGTGTTTGAGAGGCTTCATTTCCCTTCTTGTACTGCAGGGTTATGGTCTGTATCTCCTCTCCACAGTGCAAGAGCTGGAGGAGTGATTAGTGGTTCTAATGGCTGGATTTTGAAGGCCAAGTTGCTTTAGTTGAGAAACTTACAGCAACGTTTACTGCAGCTTTGAGTGGCCGCTCTATTGGTGTTCTTGTTGCCTAGAGAGGAGGGGTCACTCCCTTTTAATCTTTGCATGGGGGCCTCATACAAAGGCCTTTTTGTATTTGGGCATTGTATAAAATTTTATCCTTAGAAATAACTAAATTGTTCAAAAGTCATTCTCATTTTTCTCCACTCCATTATTTGGGTGGTAAACACAGAGCATTTGTATTATTTGCTTGGTGTCTTCTTTTCATTTACCTGGGAATACATTATAGTTATAAACTAGTTTGGAAAATTGGGAGTTCTTAATCTCTCCAGTGGAAATGAAAATTTAATGGGTAACAAATAATTTTTACAGAAATTGAATATTTTTACTACATAAAGTCTTTGATGAAGGGGAAATTAGAGTATCAAAGATCCATTAAAGAGAGGAAAGATTGGTCTCCACCGAAGGTCTGTCAGCTGTGCCATGCTTAAGTTTAGCTGCACACAGTTAAAGGAGGAAAGACAAGCAGAATTCCAAATGAATTCTAATTTTTTACAGATCCATTGAAAATTTCGAAGATAGTCATCATAATTGCCGCTTTTAGTAATTGACATTACTCCTTCAAATTACGTTATCAGGATATTATTACAGCAAAGAGCACAAAGATGATGTCTGAGAATGTTTTTTAACATATTCAATCACATATCTAACTTTCACAGCTCAAATAACTTCAGGATGTTTCTTCAAAGCTTAAATTAGTTGTGCACTGATTTAATGCCGTGGTGTGTTGTGAACTAAATTCTACCACTGTGTACAGATGGCAGTGAGAACTGGACCCACTCATAGCACAGTTCTCAGCAGAGACAAGGCTCTCCCCATTTCATTTCATTAGATCCATTATGAGCATATATCATTCCCTCTTGCAGCTTTTGAATATGCAGATTTTCCCCTGAGTACAGCTATGCTTTTTGTGATGCCTTTTCTGGAATATTTTCTGATGCATTACGTTATCAGAAGGCCCATGTCCCTTGGCCAGCCACATAGTATGGCCACTGTGATGTTTTTAGCAATAACCAGAAGTCTTAAATACAAACTATATGTTTTCTAAGCATCAGGAGGAAAATGTTCCTGAAAAAAAAAAAAAAAAAAGGATGGCATTGTAATTTGTGGCTTTCAGTAAGTGAACTAAATAGTTTATTTTCACTTACTCTCTGTTGCCCCCAGCTGGTACTCAGAGTCTTGGTACCAGTAGCTGCATCTCCCTGCCCCAACACCCAAGCCCTACATCTACATTCAGACATCATTACATCCCTTTCTTCAAAGGTAAGGTCCAGGAATGCAAAACCGTGCTGTGATTACTGTAGACTTATTTCCAATGTGTTTCACTTCTATGTCTGTGCAAGCATGGCTTCCACTTGGATAAAATTTGTCTTAATTTTGTGTAAGTGCTTTCTTGATGTACTGTGTAAGTTTTAAGAACTGAGTGAGTGCAGGTTTTACTTTTGCTTTTTTTCAGTGAGTGCTAAGTGTTTTTTCAAAGGAGTGAAGAGGAAGGGATTAGATTTTTGAAGTGAAAAAAAAAAGAGAGAAAAATAAATTAAAAGTCAATTTGTCCCAAAATATAGTGTTTACCCTGTTATGGTGATGCAAAATAAAAACAAGTTTATCTGTTTGATGCAACATTGGATGATTAGTTATCTAATGTTCTAACCTGCATTTAGGGATTTTTTTCATATTATTTGTAGCATTACCAAAAATTATGCCATAAAAGTTGGTTAAATCGGTATACCTGAACTGATGAGTAAATAATGTTATAAAACAGAGTCTAGTTTCCTTGCCATTAAATTTTTTTGCAGTGGATATTAACTTTTAGTGACCTCCACGTTGCAGATGTGAGACAGTAACAAGAAATGCCAAGAACTTCTGAGTCAAAGGCTATTTTTTTAGCTAGTTTAATGTCAGAAAGAGAAGACATTCAACTACCACATGTGTCTTCCCCTGAGTCTATTCTCTCTAGTAACAATACAAGTGGGGAGGAGACATGAATGTTGAATGCCAAACATTTCCGGTGGCTGTTCTTTGACTCTCATGTACTTTTTGATTTAAAAAACCTGCAAAACTGTTCTTCTTGCCTTCGTAACCATTACAGAAAAAGGAAGTGAGCCTCTGCAGGAACCAGACTTGCATCTCAAATGAATAGCAGGCACTCATCGCCTTTGGAAAAATAACTAATGCAACTTCATTGGGCCCTAATGCATCCAGAAAGAGTTCTGTACAAAGTCAGCTGAATTTCACTGGTATAAGCAGGAATAGAATTGGGCTCAAGGTCTCCCAAAATGTGATCCCCGAGAGAAAATTTTGGAATGATGAGATTAAACTGATTGTTGCCATTGTAAAGTCTACCTGCAAAACTCCTCCCACACCCACAAACACTCAGACACCCACCCACCCCCGATATTTCTCAGAAGGCTGGCACACACCCTAGTACTCCCTGAGGCACCGCGTGAACAATTTTTCGATCTGTCCTCTAAATTTGGATGATATCATCCAACCTGATGTACTGAGTGAAAAAAAATACCTCTTTAGTGCACGATTTCACAGTATGGCAAGCTCGTATTTGAAAGCCCACCTGCAGTTGCTTAGCAGCGCTCCTCTTAAAGTGGGTTTGTGTTCAGTGCTACCCACTGTAGCTCAGAGCAGCAGCAGTTACTTTGTGCTGTTGTTTGGGGGAAGAAATCCTCGAGGGGTGGCTCCTTGTCCCCAAACAATTATTAGTTGTGTGATCAAAATTATAATACTTTGCAGTTCCGCGGCACTTTTTATCAAGGACCTTTATCAAGGACCTAAAATACTTTGCAAGCAGTAGCTTACAGTGCCTCGCAGTGCTCCTCTGAGGCAGGCAGGGCCGTTTATACTTATCCCATAAAGGTAATCCTGAGCCCTGCAGGGGTTGTATAGGTTATCAGCTGTTTAACACTGACTTAATGTCTCAGTCCGAAAGGAGTCAGCGGATTTGCCCCCATCCTCTTCCAAGTTCTCCGAATTCTGTTCTCTGAGTTTCACACTGTATTTTTGCCTTATCTTGAGAAGCCTTTTGAGGGCGTCAATGTGCTATGTTTTTTTGTCTTCAAAGTGGTTAGTGTGGTGAGAGTAGGACTGTAGAAATAGTTGCTTTGTATCCAGACCAAGATTAATGTTGCCATTGCAGTTTTAAAGAAGTGAAATCACACTCATTTAAAAAAATTTTGATTAAATCCAAAAATAATACACTGCTTAATAATGCTAGATTATTATCTTTGCAAGAGTAGCACTCCACAATCGTCATAAAAAATATTTCTTCAAGCTTCCAGGAGACAGAAATGTTACGGCTCTAGGGAAATTAAAACAGGCAGAATCTTCCTTTTGACTTCACCGAGTTTGCATTGTATTCTTCCTGAGAATTACAAGGTTCATAATTTTTCCAGAAAAAAATACGATTACTGAGTTCCTGTTTTTTCTTCAGTATACTGTAGTCTAACTCCCATGAAGTGTGATAGGATGAGCTATTCTTTGTCATGCAGACAAAAGATTTGGTTGTGGTCTTTGTGTCATCAAAGCATCTTCATAATAAACCCTGTGGCAGCTTTGCTTCAAGAAAGCTTCACAGTTCACACCCTTGCGAATCATAGGGTGGGATATTCCAAGTGCTGATGCTTGGTGTAACTCTTCCTCTTGAGGTGATGGAGCCAGTGAGTGTACAGGCTGTGCTGAGCACTACTGAAAAAGCACTTAAAACGTTGTGGAAAGTATCTTGCCTTCCTAGTGCAGGAGCACAGCTTCCAAAACCCATTTAATTTGGCTTTAAAAGAATTAGTCATCAAACTTCAAAAAACTTTGTCTAGCTTAATGCACCACATGCAGATGCTGTGAAAGGATCCACTTTTGAGAGTACGCTCTGACATCTCCCTCATTAGACCAGTGATATCTGTTTGTTGTTCAATCCTGAACTTAGATAGCTCTTACTGTAACTTGTTATCAAATCTCCCATTCTCCCAGATAAGATAAAAGTTGACTAAGAAAGGGTATAAACAGCGTGATCCTTTTCCTGATAGTGTTTTAAAAAGAAAGCATGGTTTTAGATCTGGTCAGTTGGCTCCATGCACATGAGGTTAAAAGAGCAGCCTACCCTGTAAGCAGCCAAAAGACATAAGGAAGTTTTTGTGGTTGACACTCAAGTTCAAAGTAAACCTTTCCAGATTCTTTCCAAGTTAAACAAAATTCAGGAAGGAATTCATGCTTCTGGTTTTTCGCTCTCCACTGACCAGTAGAGCAGATCACAGCCTGCAACTCCTTATGGCAAAAGACAAAACCAGAAGCTTGAAAAATATCTCTCTTGGGTAGTGTTAGTTTCTCTGAGACCTTGTTTGAAGTTCTTCAATGTATACCAGGCAAACCTTGAAAGAGACAAATTCTTGGCAAAATCCCATTTTAGAGGTTTTTATTACAGACTGTCTGGAGTTCCTACACATGAACATTGTACATGGGTCTTTGGTTTGTTTTATCATTAAATACTTATTTTGTATGCAAAATGTGAAATACAACTGGTCTTTTGTGTTTTTCCAAATCAGTGGCAGAGTTATAAATGTAATTTAAATGTGCATCAGCATGGACAAGTGGGCTGCAAGGAGAACCTTTTCCCTCATTTCATCCTTAATTCTTTCCTTTTGAACAAGTTAGTGGTGATGGCTTTGCAAACTGCTCCACCCAGGTGATCCTTCCATTGAGCAATTCACAGATTTTCTGCCCCCTGGTACTTGTGCCTTCATCCTGTTTCCTTACAAGTTTATTCCTCTTAATCAATGCTTCCTCCTGATTCCCTGCTGACACCCTAACCTGTCCCTGAAGAATGACTCTCTATATATGCACAATACCAGCACCTTGGGGTCACAACTCAATAGAGTAATTCTTCATGCAAGTAATATATGAATATGAGGTTTTAATAATACACTAATTTTAAGTAAATGAGGAATTGATACACTGTGAAAATCACTTGATAACTTTCCTTTTCTTTTTAAATTAAAAAAATTCTAATAGTAACATCACTTTGGGATGAAGATTTTTAAGGTTATTGGAGTTTTAAAGGATCTTACTTTAATAAGTGCCCAGCACTGCTCTTTATGTTCAAAGTTGGTGACATAGAGGCTTCTTCCATTTAGTAGGGATGGTCGGGCGTCTGGGTAGCAAGTAGCAAAGAAAGAGGGAATTAAAAAATATGTGCTGTGAAAACCTGTCACCACTTCTTTCTTTCCAAGAGCAAAGCGGGAAACTGAATAACGGTCTGGTTCCTTGTCTGAGGACAACTTGACTGCAAGGTGGAGGTGACACACCAGATTTTTAGTAATGTTATAATCCTTACTTTATGTTTTGGAAGGACCACAGGCGTGTGCAGTTGAAATCTCACTTTCTCAGCTCTGATTATATTTTGTAACAAGAAATCACATATTGAGTACACAGTGGTAATGGCTGACTAGTTTTCAAGTTTTAATTTTGCACCAACTATGAAAATAAGAGAAATACAATTTAGAACAGATAAGGTAGTGAATCATCATGAGATACACAGCACACTCTTTTGACCTCTTCTGGCTTGCTCTTCCTCCCATTGAACTCAGAGGCACTACCCAGCTGACTTCAGTGGTGCATGTCAAGGCTGGTTTTGGTGAGAGGCCGATGACCATGTGCCCACTGCTTGTCAACAGAGGCAAGGGTTCAGCAGAGGCCATCTCCATGGCATGGCCTCGGAAGTTATGTTAATCCAGTAGTTTTATGGTTATAAAACTTCCCCTCCCTGAAGGCAGAACTCAGTTATAGATCTAGTGCTCTGAGCTGCTGCACTCTCTTTATCCCCCCCAAAAAACTTGCTATAATTTCATTGTTACTAGTCATTAAATTTGTGCTCCATCCACACTAAAACAATAACAGTGAATTAACAACCATTTTATGTTAGAATAAATGTCATGTTTGGCTTCCAGTTGCTTAACAGTGCTGTAAATTATATGGATTTTACAAGTCCCAAAAAAGTAGAGCTTTACTTTTTTGTTTGCCAAGCAGCACTATAATGCCATAGAGTGTGCTTTGGGGAAATTAGCTAAGAGGAAATGAATGGCACCTGCTGAGCATTTGATAAAACAAGTGGGAAAAAAAATATGGATCAGTCGTATGTATATCTTGATATTTGGTGAAGTGACTATGGCATTATAGATCCATGACTTGATAATCCAACCTTGTTTGCATAAATATGCTGTGGCATGTTACCTGTGGGAAAAGTTTGCAATTAAGGACCAAATTTCAACATCTTTTTTGTCACTAGTGTATGCAGCAATATTTGACTTAACCATAACATCTGTTTTTTGGCCTAGTCCTGCTTGAGATAATTTAAACACTACTGAATGATTTCATTTCTGGTTTCAGGGGCAGACTATGGGCCATAGCGTTAAACTTTTCAAAACTTGATTGACAGATTATTCATTTAAGGCTATGCAAGACATGTTACAAGATTTTGGATGTTCTTATCCTTTTATTTTCTTCATTAAGGTGTTGTTAAAAGAGAAGTGTTAGTTTAAAAGTGGGTCAGTTTAATCTGATGTATCAGATATTCATTACTGATGTTTGGAGACTGAGCGAATTACACCGAGTTGAAAAACAATGGGTTTTACAAAAACCATATATTTAAAAATGTTGGATTAGCAAGTCATTCTGAACAAGCTTTTATGCTTGAAATACTCTACTTTGCTTTCCATTTTTTCTTTTATCTGCTTTCTTTGCTCTTCCCCTTGGAGGCAGTGAAAGTGGTCGGAGCACTCCAAGCTTATCCATGTACTCAGACAGCAAATCTTCACCTTCTGTCTATCAGCAGGCTCCTAGGCATTTCCATATTCCAGGTAGGCATTCACTGCTTAGCTTTTGATCTTCAATTGCTGGCACCTGTTTATTCTCTTCTGAATGTAATTTTATTTCATTTTTTTTGATTGATTTTTGAACTCTGAACTGCAGGAGAAGAAAATGTTTGATAAGTGAAAATCTGTTAAACTTGGTGTCAGAAATGAAGGAGTTAGAGAGCTGTGTGCTTATGTATATAAAAAATACATTAGAGGAGGAAGACAGTGATAAATGTTATTAAGCCTACAAAGATAAAATTATTTATAGTGCCATGGCTTCATAGGCCTGTTGAATTTGTGTGCAGGAGGGAAGGCTGAAGGGGTTTTGGTTTTGTTTTTTTTCCTTATCTATCTACTGTCTGAATTAAAGAGTCATGTCAGCATAGACTTTAAAAATAGCTGGAAGACTTTAGACCTCTGGGAGGCTGACTGTGGTTGTGTCTTTGCATATATACTATACTGTTTTCAGGTTCACATTCAGTCAACAACCACATTAAATTTATGTCCACGGTGGTTAGCTTTTTGACTGCTAAGTACATCTACTTACTCAATGGAATAGTTTAAGTTTGGCTTCTTACTGTAAACAGACAGTAATGGGGAATTGTATCTGCTCAAATCTGTAGTACTAAGTAAATCTGTTTTCTGTACAACATGATATGGGAACCCTGGACTGTGGCGCTGGGGGCTTTCAAAAAAACTCCTGGAAGGCCACGTTAGCTATAAAATTCAAAATACAGACAAACTATACAATTTCCTGTAAGCATATTGGACATTTCCAGTATAAACATGTATATCTAAACATGTACACTTTCTTCATAATTAATGGGAAAAGTCCCTTTTCAAGTGTGATTATTATTGTCTGTTGTACCTGTATATGGATTTTATTTTAAAAAGTGCCAAGTACAGCCAGTTTGTTGTCTGTGAAGTATGCATTGGTAGTGTAGATGTAACCACCAACATTTCAGCAAATGGATGCCATTCAAGTTGTTTTAAAGCATTTTGAGGGATTTAGGGGGGATTATGCTGCAGTGGTAGGTATAACCACAGTGTTATAAATGTATAAAGGTGACGGGTAAGGCTTCATTCTTTTGTAATGACGAGTGAATGACAAACCACTGAATGAATGCATAGTCTTTGCTGAAGTGTTTGCATTTTTAGTGCTGTTGAGAGGAGACTAGCAGCATGGTCTGAACTGCTTGCTTACTCTTTTATTCTTTCCTTTCTCTTTCCTTTTCCTCAGACACTGGCGTAAAAGATAACATCTATAGGAAACCTCCTATCTACAAACAGCATGGTACAGTCTGCTTTCTTCTGTTGCAGTTTTCTCTGTGTGTCCTTGTAAAGAAATGCATATTGACTCCTCAATTAGTGAATTAGTCTTCACATTTCATTATTCACATTTCAATCTCAAACAGAAAAGGAAAAAAGTAACATGGAAATTAAATAGCATTATATCCAAGGGTTCAGTCAGGTCCCTAAAACTGGGATAATGATATTTTGATTTGTCTTGGTAATTCAGAGCTGATAATAACTTGAAAACAATATATGGAATGACATAAAATGTAAATGTAGGAGGTTTTTCTTGTATTTTCAGACCGTATCTTGGGGTATCTAGTGTTTTGTAAATAATTCTGACTGCTACATTGGTGGCAAAAAAAAAGTTCATTGATAAGTGGTGTATATGAAATACCTACTTTTCATCTGAAATTCTTCAAGATGTAAAATATCAGGAAAAAATGTAATCAAACCATGGCAGTGAGGAACAGATTCAGTTTCTGATAATATTGGCAAGATTTGATTGGAAAAACTTTGGTAAACCCAGAAACAATATTGTTGTTTGTGTTTCTAAACAACAGCAAGAAATATGCGATGATTTGTACCACTGAGGATTTGACTTAAGATTCTAGAAAATGTGGAAAAAAAAAAAAAGAAATATAAAGTCTGCATTCTTCTAGTATTATTTTTGCTGTATATTTCGCTGATTAACATCAGTGGAATTTCCATATTGTTGTCAGTTCCTACTGTGTTCTCAGTGGTGTTTGGCAATGATCTTGGTTTATGATGCAGACACGCAGAATTCATTTTTCTAAGCTGAATTCCATTATTAATCTTTGAATCAAATTGTATGGATTCTGCTGCAATAGGGTGCATATAAATCTGCCACAAACAAACAAACAAAAAAAAGGATTTTAAGAATGATTACTCCCCTTCTTGGGAATGAATGGGAGAATAAAATAGACATGAGAGATGTTTATCACACAGTGAGCAGTAGTTATGGCACTGTGGGAATGAAAGCTTGTATCTTCGTGGATGCAGAGGGGAGAGCAAAGCTATGCTTCTCTTCATGGCAAGGGGAGGTCTAGTCTGTACCTGTGACCAGTGTCTCTGTTGGAGCAACCCCTCCCATCCTGTCACCTTCTGCAGCACAATCCACACTGGGGTGACCTCCCATGTTGTATGTGAGAGTGAGAAAGCTCCATGTGTCTGTTCTATACTTCAGCATTAGCTGATAGATGAAAACTTTCTGTGAGTGAAAGGTCAGGGAACTGCAGATACATCATTGGCTTCATGGTCAGAACAAGGAAAAGACATTTCACATATTTTTCTTTTGTGGCAACAGCGGGATTTAACTGATTTTAAAATACCCAACTCACATACTTTTTAAAATTACCCTTCTATGTAGTTATTTTTTACTATCTTTCATGCAAAATGGCAGTTATTTCTGTTTCAGATGAAATTCTAGTTTGGGTCTGAGACAAGAGTAGGAGAAAGAAAATTGTCAGCTGATATCTCCCCACTGAGTGAGTCAGCCTGTGCATGTTCACGGTAACTGGTGCTTCATGCTAAAGTAACTGCCCATTCAAATCATCCAGATTTAGATAACCTCTCTGTTTTTTCTGGGTACAGTTTTGAGCAAAGTCAGGCTCACTGAAATTTCAGTGCACTTTAGGTGTTAGTCTTTGATATACGTTTTCTGCTCACAATATCCTAATCTTGGACAAACTAATGTTACCCCTAAGGCAAAGAGATTGTATCTGCTTGGTTTAGTGCTTGATTTAATGTAATCTGCCAACTTTATAGTCTGCCCAAGCTCTATAATTCCTACTTGTCTTTAGATACACAAATCATTTGAGGTAACTACTCAGGCTGAGCAGAAAAAGCTACTGTCAAAGGAAAAAGCTGAGCGTTACAGTGGTGTCTGGAAAGATCATGAGCAATGCAAAGTTACAGTCATCTGGTGCAAATCAGCATAGCTTCACTGATTTACACAAGCTGATGATAGGGCTCTGATGCCCCGTAATCTTGGCTGTGTCATTTAAGATTACAGATATTTCTTGTTTGCAAAGGTGATTCTAAGCAGCCACTTTTTTTTTTTTTTTTTCCAGGCCAGGCATTTTTATACCAATTTTCCATCTTTCAGATATGCAGTCAAATCTGGTTTATGTCAATTTTGCACTGCTCTGTGGAGTTGTTCTTTTTCATCACTGGAGTGAGCAGAGAATTATATTATCGAAACTGAAATCTCTATGGGTTAATAAGGATATATGTTTTAAACTTTCTTTAATAGATTATAGATGTTCTGATAAGTTATGTTGAAAATACATGCTCATTTTTCTACTGAGGAGCAAAGTGTGATTTACTCTAATTCAAAACAAAACAAAAAATCAATAAACTTTCCTTCCAATAAAAAAAAATACATGAAAAAAATACAGTTTACCTTTTATTCTGGAAGAACTCCCGGCTAAAGCATGAACACGAGCAGCTGATGATTCAGCTCCTTAAGCTAACAGGACACTGAATTGGTACACGATGAAAAGGAGCCAGAGAACATTCCTTCATTGAAGAGCCCAAGTTTGAACAAACAAGCACAGAAGTGTTCTTTAAAACAAAAAGTGCAAGAAGCTCTTCCAGAACATTTGGCTTTAAAAGGTTTCAATTACAGCAGTGCCCAACAGTTTTGCTGTAGCTACAGCTTCTGTGTTTCTATTATAAACACCCAACTTCAGAATGAAAAAAAGGCGGTGGAAGAATGGGACATGTAGAGATCAAGCTGAGAGCTGGGCTCAGAAATTGAAGCATGCAGGAGCCTGTGTGGTTGTTCTTTTGTGTGTGTTCATGTTTCAGAAATACTTGAACATAGTTCAAAGTTTAAAAAAAAAAAAGAAGAGGTTTGCTCTTCAGCAATATTAGCCCTTATCCATGTGCAACATTGGGGTTCACAGCAGAACCGAGTATCCCTTGTAACGATGAAGCTAATGCTTAGCACTGGTGAAATTCAGGCCACTTGGATTTATCTGCCAACTGAGTATTGTAAAAGCATTCTCAGAAACTTGGGAGGGGGCAGCCTTCACAGCCCCCATTGGTTTTCATTGTACTTCTCTGTATGAAACCTCCGTGTTTAACTGTTTTGAAAACAGATGCTCTCAGGATCACATGGAACATTTGAAATCTGTGAGCAATGCTTTAGATTAAACTTTTTCTTCTGCAAACATCAACATCTTGAAACAAAAAAAAAATTCTAAAAATGTATCAGAATCTCTAAATTAATTTCTGATTTAGTGAGAGCAAGATCCATAAATATAACATGGAACAACTCGTTGACTGGTGGTTTAGGGTATACTCCTGAAATATCAGTGAACCAAGTTTAAATCTTTCTTGCAGTGTAGGGACTTTATTCTTCATCAGTCATACATGTATATTTCTTTCTATTTTTTTCTCAGAGAAGCAGCTTACACTCTTGGGAAAATGCCCTTGTCGGGATGCAGCTAACTGTGAAAACCTTGAGCTTTTTCATAATGCTGTTTTTATTTTATGACCCAGATTTTTTTTTACCACATTAAATAGAGATAAAAAACCACCTCTACAGTTACAGGTTTTCACCTCTAACCCATGGATTTTTTTTCCTTACTGCAATTTGTCATTTTTGAAGTACCACTTCCTCAACAAAACCAGTTAAGGTCTGCGTGTGAGCTGTGTAATGGCACCAGAAAACAAGCCCGAGTAGCGCTGCAATGCTAATAGCGGTGGCCTTTTGCCCGTGTTGTTTAGATGCAGGGCAGGTCCTCTGCACACTTGCTGCCCAGGGAAACGGAGAGGGCAGAGTTCTTCCCAACTTGCTGGGAGTGTTGCAGCACTTCTGACGGTGCGGTTTGATCTCCTCCTCACCTCCTTCTCTGAGAGTCTAATCTGAGCCTTAACTTTCGTTAAGAACGAGCAGTTTTCTCCACAATATGCCGTTAATTTCAGAGAGTTAGAAGACTCCTAGCTAAAATGTAAAATTACTGAACAGAAAGTTGGTTCTGTTGACTTCAAACCAGGATCATCATACTATTTTTATTATCGATAAATGTTTTCTGGCTGTGTTGTGTTGCCTGGGGCTCTTGTGTTGCCTTTGTACTCGGGCATTGCAGACAACTCCTCAGGTACTTAAAATCAAGCTAGATCATTGCATTACTCTAGTTTTGTACCATTAATCGCTCTCAAAACAACATAGAGTGATAGAAAGACAAGTAGGACTCAAATTTTGGGAAGTTACCTGAAATGGTATGAAATTTGGCACAAAATATTTCTGTAAGATTATGAGGTATAACTCAGTGCCTGGAACATAAAAGACAAGGAAAACCACATTTGATGGTTGGGAAAGATCTAATGAATAGCTTTTAGGTCTTCAGTTTTGAGTTTTTCTTCTCAGCAAGTTGGAAAGTTACAAGAAAGTAAACCAAAAGTAAAATATCAGCAATATTTTTTTATTAAAATACTCTTTAAGAGGGCAATATAATCAGAAAAGTGGTTGGTCACAGAGTTGTGAATTTTAGAGTGTGACACAGCCTCTCACAGATTTCATGAAGAGGTAACACCAAATTTGTTCCTATCTTCTTTACCATCATTGCCTATTCTTTTTGGGAAGGTAGGAAGCCCAGGTGTGCAGACCACAAAATATCTATGTAACCATATGTACTTTCCTGGTCAAGGTAACGCAAAACAATTGGGAAATGACTTGCTCCTGTGTGTAGTAACCATATAAATTTGTCCCCAAGTTATGATGTAGGTTTTTTCCCCACCAATCATTCGCTAAACATAGTTTCTTCCTAAAAAGACAGATTCAAAGTCCAGCAAGAATAGACTGTCTAAATTCACTGTGTGCCTGAAGGATGAGTATTACTTTAATAATTTCAAAATGATTTTAAGTAATTATGTTAAACTATAGGTCTACACATTGAATTTCCTGCCCAGCTCTTTTGGGTTTTTAAAATTGTTTCTTTTTCCACTCTTAAAAATATTTGGAACAAAACCACAGTCAAAACAGAAGGAAAAAAAAAAAAAAGATGTAATCTGTTCTAATTTTTAAAATTAACTTAATCTTCCAGCTGCAAGAAGATCAGAAGGGGAGGATGGAAGTTTGGATCAGGACAGTAAGAAGGTAATGATCAGAAAAAACAAAAGGGAGTAGTTTATTGATCCTTCTTGAAGTAACTGTTTTTTAAAACATGTTCCTACTTAAAGGTATTCTTTCATACAGCTAACATAGTCATTACTCCTTCTAGGTTTTTCCAAGAAGATATAGAAAGGTTTAATCTCTCACACAAGATGTTTATAATCTACATTCCCCAGCAAGGAAAGGAATAGGGGTATTGAGATTAAGAGCAATAAACTCACAGATTTTCACTCAGTCTCAGTATATACATTGGTGATTCAGCTAAGCCTAGGGACTTTTTCTTAGGGTACATATTACCATACAAGAAAAAGTTAGCAGAAGATTAATTATAAGAAAACTGCACAGTGCATTTTGTTAAGTGGTGTGCAATGGGCAGCTTAGTTAACAGACAAACTATCCTCTGCCCAGCTGAAAGTTAAAAGATTTTGGTAGCTGTGGCATCTAACAGGGAGTCCCATGATACAGGCAACTTCTATCATTTGATAAAGCAATGGTACAAATTGCAATGAGCATAAATATAGAATCAGTTCATAAGACTTCCCAGACAAGTGAAGTAGGAGAACTGCATTCAGATGTTAAGTCCTGAATCCTATAATGGGCTTTTGCTCTCTCCAGCTAAAGACCAGTTGGCTTATTCTGAAAGGGGATATGGACACCAGAACTAATTCCCCGGATTCAGACACCCGGTCCCTGTCTCTTACTGCCGGAAGTGACAGAGAAAACTTCACAAGGGCGCAGGAGGGCACGACTGCCGGCTACTCCCGTGAGTACTGCTGCCTGGGTGCTATAGACAGGAGGGTAGTATCAGGCAGATCGTTGATTTGTGCTAATTATTCCTTCATATAAACTATGCCGTTTGAATATTAGTAGCGCCATTTCTTCGGTCTCATGATGAAGTGTAAATAACATTTTGCTCCAAAGATGAATTTAGAATAGGCATTTTTTATTCTTTGTCACAGTTATACCTATAAGTTCACAGAAATCTTCCAGAGATATAAGCCATTGAGTAACAGGGTGGAATAATGGGATAATTTTGTTGCTAAATACTGGTCTGAAGACCATATGTCCGTGTTTGCTGTCAGTACCAAAAGCACATTCTACACATTTCTCACTCCACATTTCGGCAAGGCAGGAGGTGAAGGAAATGATCACCATAATTGAGTCTGACTTTGACTTTTAGATTACGTAAATGACAAAAAATTAGGTTAAATTAATTCTAACAGATAACTGGGCCATTTCTCTCCCTCCCTCCTCCACTTTACACCATACAGCAGTGGCAGGTCATCTGGGGTAAACAAGTTGGGGAAGCAGTTTTCCAAAAGAATGCATCCAATGCGAGGCATGTCTGGCGGCAGAGCTAGGATGTCAGTCTTGTGGGCATTTTGGTAACGTGATAGCTGGCTCCATCAACTTATATTAAGGAAATTATGGCTTAGCTATGCAAGGAAGAGGAAAAACAGATGCTACAAAGTCTGTCATAAGGCTGTAACAAGATAAAGAGGAACAGTTATTTTCGATCATCAGTCTTGCTGGTCTAATTTGAAGGGATTCGATTCCTTAGTCCTCACCGTGCATTGCATACATGTACAATACACCTCGTGCACAATTCTCTGTGAAGGGGAAACCAGGTCTGACCACCTCACACACCTAACACGTACAAGTCTTTGTCCAGAAATGAACACATAAACCTTCATTATAAGGTGCATGCCGGGTGTGTTTGGAAGCTTTCTGGAATTGATCTGATGCTTTACTACATATGTATTGTGAGAATAGTCCTTGCGTGCAAATTTTAAGCAGGGAGAAGACTGTTGCAGACCAAGAACTGTGTTATACAGGGACAACATACGGTGTCAATTTTTTTCATGAGAATATTGCTATGCCTGTCACTCTTCTATACTACATTTCTTTTATGCTTTTTTTCATTATTTTGGGAATGTGGAGCTATTAAAACTAGAAATGCAGAAGATAATTCAACCTCTGTCAGGGTCAATATCACCTTTGTACCAATGCAATATAGGTTGCATAATTTATTTTCCATTGCTTTTGTCAGTGTTTCTCTGTCCCTCGTGAAAGTTGGCCCTGTTACCCAATTAGCAACTACACAGAAATGACATTGAAGAAGTTTTCTTTTCCTGACATTTACACTTTTTCCCTGCCATTCTTTATGATTGTATTCAGTCACCTGACTGTTTTAATACCCATGAATATCCTTAGAAATTCCTTCTCTAGTCAGTGTTTCCCTGTTTAGTTCTGAATATCTGTAGTCTGTCACATGTCCTGTTGGCTGTAGAAGAGTAGCTTCTCTGCCTCTTGTACTTACAGTTGAGAATTCTGACATTCACCCCCGTCTCTCTGGCTTAGTCAGCAAGTATCAGAGAAAATAAACTTTTCAGGTGCAGGTTTGGTGCCAAGGGGTTACATGCAGAGTGGAGGGGGTTAGCAGGCATCACAGTGCAAATCTCTGGGGATGTGTCCAAACCTACTGTGCAAACAGCCCTATGTTCATCTCTCCGGCCTCTGAGCAAACCAGAGAAGGGCTATTCTGCTCTTGAAGATGTTTAGCCACATACATTAGCTATATGCCCAGAAGAATCCTTCTAACAACAAAGCAAATCGGTATAAGGCTTGTGAAAGTAGCAGGCATCTAGAGTGGATCTCCTTACATCCACCTGTGTAAATGTGTCTTCTTCCTGTATATGTAGATGTTTAATAGTTAATAATTTACTATAATTAATGATTTTAAGTGTCACATATTTAGGAAAGCAGACATCTAGCAAGGTGTGTAAGCCTTGCTGTTTGTGTGTCCCTGGAGTGCTGAGGGGCATGCTTAGAATATCCAGGTTAGAGTGAGTCTCGTACTGGAAAAAGCAGGAACCATATCCATGCAGAGAGCAGTTGTTATCTAGATAATGCCTAACTGAGGGGGAAAGATGGCTTTATCTTGGCCAGTTACTCCAGAAAAAGTACTATAACGGTATGACTGCAGTTGGATGTGATAATGAGCAGTATGGGGTTGTTGGCTTTCGATGTTCTATTTTTTTCTTTATATTAAAAAAAAAAAAAAAAGGCAGCAGCAACATAGAATTTGTTCAACTTTGCAGCTGAGTTCGTGGGAAACAGAAGCTAAGCGAAATCGAGTTCCCACTGGAGACAGCGGGTCTTGCTAGCTCGGTTTGGACTACTTCAGCTTTACTTGGCTCTTGGATTTTTTCCAGCCGGCCACACGATGTCGCTTGTGCCCGCAGATGCGGCTCAGCCCTGGCAGCCCGAGAGCCAGCTCCTGGGGAGCTTTAGCCTGCCAAAGGGAATCGGGTTTGCTTCCAGACTGGTCTTTCCCTTACTGCGTTTTGCATTGGTAACTGCGTAGCGTTGTGTGGCAACAGAGCAAAACTGTCTCACCCATCTTCTCTGAAGCCAAGAGGCCGAGGAATGGAACTCAGCGCTGATGATCGACACCAGCATTTTTTTTCCAGGCAGGAGCAGAGATTGTAGTTTTGTTGCAGATACATTCATTCTATCTTACAGATATTATACTCTTTGCCCTCTGATGTCACTACCGTTCCAATAACGGGCAATGATAAGTTTCTGTTTTCCAAACTGGAATAGTGAAGTGATCCATCTAATTCAGGATTCATAATTATGTCCCCGTATCAGACATAGAAACCCAGTGAGGGGCTGAAAACAGAATTTCTGCTTGTGGTTTATATCACTCCTTAGATGGTTGTTTATTATGTTTCTAAAACATTTCTTGGTTTTAGAGATCATCTTCATTTTACTAGCTTAAGTAAGTAAGTTTATCAACCCTTCTTTCCTGGTTTGAGCTTTCATTGCCTCATTTATCCTGAAGGCCACTGGTCTGTTGGAGTTAATTTAACCCACTTGAACACTGATGAACAGGAACAGCACAAAGGACTCCTCCAGGATCTCTTGTCACTGTCTGAAAATACTATTATTTCCATATCTTATATTTATCAGGACAGACATTTACAACTTTTGTTTGCTTTTTTATAAACACTTATACTAGTAATTCAAGATCATCTTGTGATTGAGCTCCTTTCCTGTTATTTCCAAATTATGAGCTCTTAGCTTAAATAGTAGAAGTGTGGGGTCCCCAGGTGCATGACTTTTCCCATGAATTACAAAATTTGACCTGTTTCTGTTACTCTAATGTTCAAGGTTATGCCAGTTCTTTATGGGATCCCAATCCTCCCCTATATTGGCACTACTTAAGGAAATTTATTAGCCCTTCACTATTTTTGGTGTCCAGATTATTAGTGGAAACATGAAAATTATTTCAACTCAACACCTGTCCATGCTCACAGTTTTCTGTTGGAAGCAAACTGGTAGCTCCTCATTATCTTTTCCCCCTTTTAAATATAAACACCATAGTTGCTATTCTCCAATGGTAAGAGATACTGGATTTGCAATTTGATAGGCTCTTATTGCTCTCTGTTTAAGCACATAAGTGCTTTGAATTATGTTTCCATCATGACTGTGATTCATTGGTGTACCCTTATTTCATGAGCTTTCCCTCCTTGCTCGGTACTCTACCTTCTGTTCCTAAAAACAGAGGTGAAACACTCCTTCAGTGTTGGAGACCTGCCTAGGTTATCTTTCACCTCTGCTGTTTACTGACATAGTGTAAGTCCCTGTGATCCCATTTCTTCTTTCCTTATTCTTTTTATTTGGATAGCTGGAGAACCTTTTGCTATTTGTTTTAATATAATTTTCAGTGCTTAACTCAGCTTGACTTCTGGCAGTTCTCACTTTATCTCAGAACATCCTGAGCCCTTTGCTGATCCATCTTCTGTTTTTTCTTTCTGTATGCTTATTCCTAATCATCTCCTTAGGGTATTTATTAATCCAGTGGGGTCTGGATTCCCTTCCTGCATTCCCCTTTTTGACACAGATTGCTAACATTTTTGACAGAAAGAAGCATTGTACATTCAGTTCTTTGAGCTAACTGACTTCTGAAACTCTTTGCATCAATTTATCAAAGTTTCCTGTACTGGAATCAAGAATGTTTATTACACCTGTTTTTTTTTCATCTTCTGTTTAATTTAAACTGTTTCAGCTTGTCACTTCTATACAGAATTATTTTTATTAACCAAAAATTAATCTGAAACACTTACTGTCCTTTCACCAACAAAAGGAACTTCCAAATTTTCTTAGTAGGTTCTCAATATTAAAAGTAAGGCTCTTTAGTTGTTTCATAGCGACCACACACAGAGTTTCATCACCGTATTACATCTAGTTTCTTTATGGTAGCACCACTTTGCCAGTTCTGTCTGTCTTAAAACCTTATTTCTCTTGAGTGTTTGTACTATCACTGATCTACTTTATCCATTGCCATATCTTCATTTATACTTTTTTCCACTTGAAGCAGTAAAAGAAGTTTTAACAAAAGCAAAACATTTTTTGTGGGTTTTATTAAGTCATAGGATACCAACCATTCTTTTTTAAGTAACAAAACCAAACCAGATCACAAACATTGTGATCATCAATCGCAATAGAGTTACATCAGAAGTGATGTAACTCTAAAATGAAGGTACTTTTAATCCTACTTTCAAGTCATGGTTTAACACCAAGTTGGAGGGCAGAGATTTCACAAGCTCTCAAATCTGCTTTGCATCACGAAGCTGCATAAGGCTTCCGTAACACAAGTCGCACAACTCTCACCATGTCATGCCCGGTAAGGTGATTGCATCCTGGCATGCTGTTATTTATAGACATTGTTACACATGTTCCTGTATATGTTAAATATGGAGGAAAGGTGAGCATTGGTCAATTCTATTTTGTGCCATTAATAGAATGTACATATTGATCTTGTAATTTCTGTTTCCGGATGTTTTCTTGAACTCTGTGTTTTAGTAAGCTGTAAAAGATTTAGAAGAAATATAACCATATGTTATGTCTTTTACAGGATTTCCATATTCTAAATCAGCATCTCTACCTGGCTATGGAAAGAATGGCTTACATCAGGTAGGTGCGCATTTAAATGCATTCTCCAAGCAATAGTGTATCATAAATAGGCAGCTTGGTAACCTAGTTGAAAATCTACACAGTAATAACACTTCAAAGGTGTTTTGGCTGCCAGCCCTGTCTGACGTATTCATACCCTACGTGGATTACAGTTTGTCTGCAAGAGTAAGGCAGACAGAGACTTCTCCTTTTAATTGTGTGCATCATAAGTATTAGGAATCTTGATTCTTGTCCCAAAACAAACAGGTACAAAATGTACAGGCTGCACATATTAATAGATTACAGAATAGCTTGAATTAATGATAGAGAGGGTTAGGCCTAATTAGACAAGTAATGATCTTGGAGCAAAGGTGGAGCAGCCCACATCCATTGCATTTCTTGAACCATCTGTCCTGTTTTTATCTAGTATGCATGTGTGTGTGTATATATACATATACACACAGAGTCATTGTACTTTTAAGGCGGGAAGGTAGCAATACAGAGAGAATAGTGGGCAGCAGTCTAGAGAGCAAAATGCATAACAAAATTATGATCAGATCAGACAGTCATTATTTTTCTAATCCCTTTTTATAATTTTTTTTAAGTCTTTATGAAAAAGGCATCTTTGGCACTGTGGTCCCTCTCTCTGGCATCTAGCATTATGGGTCCTCAGTTCCTGGCTTATGGTTTTAGGTACAAACCCATTATGGTTAATAGTGATAAGCTGGCGATACGTAGATGCGCGTGCGCTTACATTTTGAAGATTGATTTGTGTCTAAACTACACGGACAGGAGCTCATTCAAACTCCCTCCTTTCTCCAAAGCAGTATGTGAAAGCTGCAAAAGCCCATGATCAGGACTAAGCTTTCCCAGTGTTACCAGTAGCCTGAAGCGAGCGAGGGGACCTACTTGCACCCAGCATCTGCGCTGGTGATGCACCAAAGCCATCAGGGCTTCACAGGGATGAGGCCAAAGCGAACCCCGTCAGCAGCGGAGTTGGCCGCGCTTGCGGGCTGAAGCCACGCAATGTCACGTGAAAGCAGCAGATGGCAGCATTTGTCCCACCTAACGGGTCCGGCCTCCCGGCCGAAAACTGTAGAGAGGTTGAGAAGGTTTGCTCGTGGTCAAATCCTTGAGGCCAAAATTCTTCTCAGAATGGGTGTCCTCCGTTTGGATTTCAGGTTCATACCAGCTTTTGTGGTTTGTTATTTTTAATCGGCCATCCCAGTGCTGTATAACAAAATAAATCAAAACCAAACACTGAGGAGCCTTGCAGGTTATTGTGAGCATAGCTGTGCACACCCTTGATACCTTAACAGGCAGAAACGATACTCGGAGGGGAAATAAATATCATATAGTGGTGCTTTTCTGATCTCCTGTAATGTTTTTCATCATAGCATTTGCCAGCAAAGGAAAAAGACAGTGAGTCAAACAAAGCTATGGCACTGATGCACAGTTCTCCCCGGTCTTAGTGGCATCAGCAGCATAAAGCAGAATGAGACACGTTTCAGTGCAGCATAACTGATCTGTGACGATAGCAGTAAGACGTCTGCATCCCAGGGAAAGGCATGTGACAATCTCAGTCGTACCTTACTGTCAGGTCTTCAAATGGGGGTGGCTGGTGGCTTTCTCACACCTATCTGTCTCATTGAAAGCTGCGAGGAATCAGACCTGGAAAATGTCCAAAGGGCTCAGGGTTGAGGTGGATTGATATGACACTGCAATTGCCTCTCTGAGTGACATCCAAGCTCCAGCGTTCGCTGGTCTGTGGAAGTTCATGGTGTAGTCAGCAAACTGCACTTGCAGTGCCTCTGAGGACCCCGGCAGTCACTTGACCCTCCATCCTCTTCTACAGGCAGAGCTCCACCTCTGCAGTCACAGCTTGATGGGTGTTGTGAGTGCTTGGGATGCCTGCTTTGAGCGATTTGGTCAAGTTCAAATGAGAATTTATCCTCTTTCTCTCTGTATTTTGATTGTGTGGTATTAGCTGGTCTTTTTTCTCTTGACAATGTGCAAAGTGGTATCAGCAATTTTGTTGCTACCTTTCTTCTTTTTTTCTCTTTCAGCCTGAAAATATGGGCCAATATGAAACGGACCAGGAGGCAAGCTGGGGGATGAAAGGTACATTGCAATATCATTTCCCCTCCACTTCATGTTTTCATTCTTTGAGGATGCTCGTTAGCATGTCGCCATAAAGGTTACTAGATCTTCACATAATAATGACTAGACAGAGACCCAGCTCAGTATCATGTTTATCACAGAGAATCTTCCTTTTATCTCACCGAACATAAAGGCCTGACTGAAGTCTGGCATCATAAAGTGATGCAACCAGGCTGAGTCAATCCCAGTGTCCTCAGTATGTGGCAACAGCCTCTGTGGTATTGGTTTCATATCAAAGAGAGGAAGAAATTTAGGATAATCACTCCTTCAAGACATATCTAATTTAAAAAAAAAAGAAAGTCCATTGTGCTTCTTGTTTGTGCTAGAGTGTGGTTAAAATGTATAGCATTCAAAAAGTAGAATTTATTTGCATTCATTTTTTTATTACAGTTTAAGTGGACTGTGAACTTAATTTGGAACTTGGGTTGAAATTTTCAAAAGAGCTGAGCAATTTAGGAACATGCATCTATTCATGGGGAAGATAGGATTTTGTTTCCAAGACACTTAATCTTGTTTTCAAACTCTAATGCTTCACTTCATGCCTCTGTGTTGATACGTATCTTTGTCTCTATGTTTGAATAGTTTAAAGTACAGATTTTGAAAAGCAGACTTATTTCTGATTTCATTTCAAACTATAAAAAGGTCTGTGAAAACATACTAGCTATCCTGGTTGCATTTAATCATCACTGTGAATAGATGACCTTGCGGTAGTCGTATCATATATAGTCATATACTGAGTGAACTAGTGCTAGTCTAGATCCAGGAGTCATTGTCTCCACACCCCCAGATCATCTTTTCTTCACTATCGATATTCTCACTGCAGTCAAACAAAGTGCATGATGTTGGCATCTTGAAATATTGTATTAACTTAATGGTTTTCATATATGTTCCCAAACTGACGTGCCTCTAATAATCCATATATTTTAACTATTTCCAGTAAAGAACAATAAGGGCAGGACTTTTGGATGACAGACTGACATAACTCTGCACAAAAGCTCCCTGTAAAAAGAAATTCCCAATTTTGCCAGACATACTTGCTGTGTAACCCAATGGCATCAGGAGATGGATTTTCTGTAATAAGCCTTTGGTTTCAGGGACTATTGCCTCGGTAATAGACAGTGTTACAGGAATTCAGAGCATGGGGGTGAAATGCTTACTATGCATGCAGTTATCCAACGGCTATTGAGGAGAGAAATGTAGTAGCATAACAAATTGCTGATGTACCCAGATGTTCATTGCAGTGACTCCAAAAGAAGCCTATACATTCTAAACTGTGAACCTGTTCTCGTTCTCTTGCAGAATACAAGGTAAGAAGGGCTTTTCCAACACTGGAAGAACAATCAGATTCAGCACTTCCTAGCAAGGTTACATGTGTTCTTTTTTTATTATTTATTTTATTTTGCTAATTTTTGTCACTGAAATATTTATCAAATCAAGATGCAAGTATGTACCATTTAAATTAGTAGTTCCGCACACAGTCATTTCCACGCAGTAGAATCAGATTTGGCTGGAGTTCATATGCTCTTGTCTTTTTAACAGATTTATCCTTATAAAACACTTATTGTAACAAACCGAGTTCGTGTGAAATTGCCTAAGGATGTGGACAGGACCAGGCTGGAGGTAGGAATGATATTTACTTGATGGCTTTGCAAGTATTTGTCCTGTTTGTTTACCATCTTGGAGATTCCAGTGCCCAAGTAACAGCAATGAAAGAATAACATTATCTATAATATTTTATTTCAAAATATGAAATATTTTGTATGTAGGCAATTTAACTAAAAAAGAATAGCCAAAAGCTTGGCAAATGTCTCACCAAATGGTGCTTTACAAAACTCATTCGTTTTGGATGAGTCAGAAAGGGGCAGGTGGATACGTGTTTTTTTAATTCATAAAAAAACCACCGACTTAGAGTAACCTGAGTATTTTTAAAAAGCTCCATTTATCCTGCCAATACATGAACCTGTGTTTCAGGTCCATTGTGTTATTCAGCCTATCCTTTAGCTGTGTGATCCATGATCACTGCATTACAGACTTGCTGTAGCATCCACCTCTCCCAAAGAGTAGTAGTATAAACTGAAGAAATGCAGATATAATTTATCATAAAGGAAAGCTTGGTTTCCAAAGGCCAAATCCTGAAGTTGATGTTCAGGCAAAATTCATGAGGTTGATTTTTTTGAGTGAGTAATGACAGGATTGAATAAAGACTCACCTAAATTATTAAACTAACACATCTTTGTGTGAATTACTATTAAGAAGAAGAGATACTTCAATAAAAATTATGTGATCATGTGATTAATATTGGACTTTCAGGAAGATTTATATTTAAATAAATGTATTGTGTGTTTAACTTGATAATGTGAGAAGAAAAGAAGAAAGAAACTTTAATCTTAAACAACTAAAACTGTAGTAGTAGAAAGTTCCTTCTTTAAAAGAAAAAAAAGTACCAAATTCTTATACATGTAGTATATTTTGGAAATGGTGCTATGTTCTTAAATACTTCAATGTGCTTGTCGCCTGATGACCCAGCAAGTGGTATTGATTTGATTGTAAGGCAAAAGAGCCTCAAATGTGTGCTGTTTTAAGCCTGGGGTATAGCAAGGCATGATAGCAATAATAAAAAGCATAATGAGTCCAGAAAAAGGATCAGGGATTTGGAGGGATACTCATCTGAACACATCTTCTAAAGGATTCTTTTATATTTATATACATATATGTGTGTGTATTAAAGAATAGAGTCTTTGTTTAAACACATCAGACTGGTCTGAATAGCAAATGCAGCTCCAAATTGCTTTTTTAAGACAACATATAGTTTGCTTTGGATGGATCGTGCCTGTCCTGGCTGCCATTATCCGTAACTCATACGCTGCCCTCAGCTGGGACCGCTGTTTGTTTAACATAGGGGTTGCTCCATCTGCCTCGCACCAGGTGCCTCTCGGTGCCTGGTGGCTCAAGAAGCCCGACCACTTCAAAGATCTCAGAGAGATTTGCAAAAAGAACAATAAACAAGATCTGCTTCAAACCTGCACCAGGAAAGCGATAAGGGGACCAGGCTGATCCTGCTGATCATTGCACTGTGTTAAACATGCATGTCTGCAGGAGGGACTCCTTTGGAGTCCATCTTAGATTTATTAGGGATTGGTAGGTTTTTAAAGAGGATTATAAGTACTGGAGAAACAGAGGCAGCAGCTCATCTACACATTCAAACCATACGCAGAGTTGAAAGGCACAAACGGTTGCCTTCCCTGCCAGCCTCTTCCCCTCCTTCCCATCCCTTCCTTCTGCATTACAGAGCTGCTGGAAATAAGTGGCTTTGCATAGAAAAGCAATTTATCATTATTTCCTCTTGTGGCAGGGGAAAATGATTATACCTTACTTGCTGACTTGTGCATTCAGCAGATTTCAGGCTTGGGCAAGACCCAGGACTGAGGGAGCCCAAGACTACATTTATAGGTTCGCACAGGAACAGACCAGGGTGTAGACCAAGTGTTAGTAGAGGACCCACTTAGTGTATTTTGGTATTCTCAAGCTTTCGGGAAGCTATAGTGTGAATAAGGGAAGCAGGTTTTAAGGTTAGATGTCACCTTTTCTTGAGCTCTGTGTCACATTCACTAGAGGGTGTGGTTCAATGCCCACAGATCCCTCAGAGGCAAGTGCTCTCTCTGAGCAGAATGGGTTGCCAGCTGCTCTTATGTTTTCATCCTGCACAGCAAGTGTCGCTCTTGCAAGGGCTGGATTGTGCCTCCAGAAGTGGTGAAGCACTGCTAAGCCCAGACACTATCCAAACTGTAGAGTGATTTATCTTGGAAAACATCTAATAATCTAATATTCCAGGTTTGTTATAATCAGTTTTGTGGATGGACGCCTCATCTTTCGCTTGCTGCTACAAATCAGAATGAGCTTCTGGCTGTGACGGCTGCAGGCAGGGTACAGGTAGTGTCACTGAAAAGAGTCTTAGAGCTGTTGTGTTTTACATCAGTTATCAAACCTGAAAGTAGTCGACCCTGTCCAGGATGATTAGAATATCTCACATGTCATGTTTCTGATTTCCTAGTCTACTTAAGAGCAATAAGTTGAGTGTATCTGCTTAAGCTAGCTTTATTTAACAGCCCTCTTGCAAGTTGACTTGAAGCAGGCTCCTGTTTGTGAAACAGTTTGTTATGAACTTTGAGTGATCCGGCATAGACGTCACGGAAAAGGCACTGTTGTTTCTCTCTGATTCCCTCTTAGTCTCCTATATTGCACGCTGCTGTCATGAAAAGTGAACTCAAGTAAATGGTATTAGCTCCTTGGGTCAAATTAAGGGAGGCTGTAACAAAGGCCTCAGCTAGTGGTTGAGGACCACAGGAGGGTGGGGTTTTAATGGGTGGTAGTGTTTTCCTAACTTTGCTCCCATTGTGAGTATTTTTAAGATTACGCTGTTGTGTAAGAAATTTAAGGATTATAAAAAATATTTTCTTGTAAAAAAGCATATTTTTCTAAGCCCAAGAGGTATCTAGAGATTAGGAAGGCTCAACTGGTAATAAATGCATTCAAATAATACGTGCTTTTGAAAAAAGAATTCCTATATCTAAGCGTAGAAACACTCGGCCTGTTTTTGTTTGCTGTTCTAACTCAGCAGTGAGGCAGAAGTAGCCCAGTTCTTGTTCTCCTCCAGGAGATATTTATGCCAACAGTGAACTAATCCATGCAGCATTGAGAGCTAGTTATAATAAATGACCTGCTGATTTTTAAATACATTACTGGCACTCTGACTTTTGAATGAATAGGTTGGGTCTTCATTTCGTGCAAGCTGATTAGAAATGCAAGGAATTTACATTAGATAAGAATTTGGCCCAGGAAATTTTTTCGAAGTTTATATCTACCACAGTGCTATTTATTCTAATATTAGATGAAAGGACAAGCATTCCCGTGAGCTATTGTAACGGGAAATGGTGAAGAACAAGTTAATTCAGATAATGAACAGAGTAACATAGCAGTTGCACAGGACTGGGTCATACAGTCTGGGTGAAGACAATAAATTGCACCCTCACCACATCTGCAGATGACACAACCTGGGGAGGACAGCAGTTGATGCTCTGGTGAGCAGAGGGACCTGGCCAGGCTAGAGGAATGAGTCAAGAGGGACTTCATGAGGTTCAGTGAAGGTAAATCCAGACTCCTACACTTGTGAGAGAATAACACCATTCAGCAACACGAGATGGGAGGAACAGCTCTGCAGAAAAGTACCCAGTGGTGCTCGTGGAAAACAAGCTGAAGATGAGTCAGCAGTGCACCTTTGCAGTAAAGAGGTTATAGAGGAAAACATGCCCTTCTCAGAAGGCACTGGAAGGCCAACAGGCAACAGTCCCAAGTTTAAGGAAGGGAAATTGCAATTAGATATAAGGGACAAGTTCCTCACTGGGAGGTTGATGCACTGGGAGGGCAGCCCAGGAGGCTGTGGAATATCCGGCCCTGGAGGCATGCAAAACTCGCTGGATGAGGCCTTAAGGGATGTTGTATAATTTTAAAGTTGGCCCTCCTTTGAAGACCTCCACAGGTGTCTTATTTGCTGGATCTTATGTTGGATAACATATATTTAAAATAGGATTCTAAGCTACCTTTGCTGCAATAGCATTTGTAAAAAATATACATAATTTTGTCTATCTTGGAACATCTGTATCAAAAGGATCATTTTATTATGAAGAGGTTAAAATATAGGTGTCCTGGAGCAAACTTCCCTATTTTGGACAACTTAAGCGCTGTGTTTCTGGGTACTAAGACATCACTTTTGGATGGTACACATTAGCACGTTCCATACCTGCTACTTTCCCAGTGGTGTTCCACATGACCCATTTTGGTTTTATTTCCAAAGGAAGTTGGGCTGGACACTTTTGAAAATCTTGATACCTCTTTTAAGTACTTGAACACCTATGATTTAGGCCTTGAGCTCCTAAAAGCCTGCACTTTATACTTTTATCTTAGATTGGGTATTGTTTTCTTCTTATTCAGTCACAACAACGTGATTCAGTGCTTGCACATCCAAATTGATAGTTCATGCCGAGCTGCATAGATTTATTTTTTTTCCTCCTGAAGTTGCTTTTATCAGAGAGTGTAAGATTTCTTTTGTGGTCACAGGCTGGTAGTTTTGAAAGCCGACATAGTTGGAGTCATCCATTTGGAAACCCTCTTCTAGTGTTTTCATTTTATTTTCTTATCTTAATGTATCTTAGTTTCTTTAGGCTTTTCTTTTGAATGTCAGTTAAAAACATTGTTTATTCATGCCTATCAAATACAGTAGAAAACATATTATTGTGCTTTTGTTTGAGCCTGTTCATTCTTTGTTTAACAAGGATACACTGAAACAATTGCTAAGAAAAAAAATATTCTGGAATGTCAAGTAGCAAACCTTCATCTGCCACCTTGTTCCCTTGTAAACAGAAATGAGAGATTTAAACATGGGTGCGGTCTTGTTTGAACAGAGCACTTGCATTAATTCAAACATGCTTTTCCTCCTGAAACTGCTTGTCTGGATTTGTTTTAGGGATGACATTTTTTCCACTAGTTTTTATTCAACAACCACCCTGGGTCCTAGCCATTTGGGCTGCAACCATTTTAGGACTGGTTTCCAGTAATTGAGCCTGAATTTATAACAGTCCCAGCTCCTAGATGTCATTCATACAAATAATGCTGTGTGTCCCACCTCCTCTGGAGCTCAGATGGAGAAAATCAGGGCAAAACTGGAATGTTGTCCATTTTTACATAGAGAAGTGCAGTTTGTAGTTTGGGGCTGAATTTGAGGTTACGGGCGCACTTCACAATGAAGCTTATAACCTGGAGTGAAAAAGTGCAGTGTGCCTACTTCAGTGGAACTTGACACTGTTTAACTTGCCAAATGTTTGTGTGATGTTTCTTATTCGAGGCATGTGCTTACGTTGTGGTGAAGGCTGGATGTCTATGTCAGTTTTCAAAGCCCTTGTGAAAAGAGCCATTGTAAAATGAAAATACACATTAGAAATTACAAGATACGTACAAAAGCTAATTCCTGTCAGAGCGCAAACAATGTGGGAGTGAACAGGGATTAGATGTGGAGAATTTGTATTATGGATGCACTCAAGCAGAAACTAAGGGAAACTGGAAAACCTGTTTTAAGGTATTTTCTACCTAAAGCAAATGAATATGGAAAGTTTCATGTTTACTCCAGCATACTTTTTTGGATCAGACCTAAAGACCATAGGCATTCCACCTGAAACCAAACCAAGCTGTGAGTCGGGGACAAATATCCAGATAAGTGCTAGGGCTAACATGCATGAAAATGCAATAAATAACTTCATTTGATTCTCCAGTTTAATATTCATCTACCTCTTAAGATAAAATTGCAGTTAATGTCTTAAATTTTTGAAACTCAAGATCCTCTATATATTTTCATAATTCATGATGGATTCATAGATTTAGTTTTATTTATCAATTATTTTCTTAATTATGTAACATTTTTATCAGCAGTCCGTTGAAGATGATTACCTATGTAATTGTCAGTATGAAAAGGCTCATTTAGTTGAATGTCAGAATGATGGCACAAGTAATCTTCAGAGATGTTCTACTGTGTACCGCTGTGTAGGTAATATATTGATACCCCTGAGTCAAACAGGGTTGGATCTTTTCGGTTTATGGCATAATTACACAGGTGAGGAAAACACTGAACGTACAGTGCTACTGCAGAATATTTTGCTTATGCATTGTGATATTTCATAAGAGGTTATATATTTAACTACCCCACAGTAGTAGTGCTGAATGGAACACAGCTTCTCTGTGAAGTTTAATGATACCCTGAGATACCAAATGAGATATATCCACAGGTGGATGAGTGCCCTCATCTAGCATAACCTCAAATGTAGTAGCACCTACTGCCTCATCCTCCTGCTCAATGGAGGTGCTCTAGTTATCTTTTGATACTTTTTAAAGTTCATTAGGTGGCAACTCATGCCGTTTCTTAACATTCCCTCCCCTATCACATAATTACTTAATAGTTTGAAATATTTATTGAGCGTGAAGCTTAATTACTTTGTAGATGAGCATAACATTGAGTACTCCGTTGGGAATGTGGCACATGGCTAATTACAGTTTTGTAATTAGCCATGCAGTAGGCTTAGAAGAAACCTCTGAAAAACCTGCTGAGCCCCAGCAGTGCAACAGAAAGAAGGGGGGAAAGTGCAAGCCTTGTGGAAGCAGAATGAGGATTTGAAATTCAGTAGATCAAAGAGAAAATTTTCCAGAAAATTATAATTGGTCATCTGAAAGTAATATTTGAGCTAACTTTGAGAGGCACAGGAGAAGGGAACGGGAGGGAGAGGAGAAGAACTGGGGAAGGGAGGCAGCTATTATTGTTCCAAATGTATTCAGTTGAGATACTTTTAACATTTGAAATTTGAATGCAGGAAAAGACTGCCCCACCAGCAAAACCTCTACACTAAGTACCCTAAAGAGCTAAGATCTGGTTATTTACATGAATGCTTGCTTACCTGTGGATAAACCTTTCCCCGTAAATCACAGTTTAGTTTGACTGGTTTGTATTTTGAAGACTCTGGAACAAATCATAGAATCACAGAATCCTGTAGCTTTTACTTCTGGATTTTGTGGATCAGAGGTTGGAAGTGCTACAAGGACTAAAATGAATTGAAATGGGCAATTACTTAAAATTGCACTCTATAAAGTAGAGTGCACAGTAGTGCTTCAGAGAGTGACTAGCTGAAAGATTCACTATGGATTCAGGCAAAGGCAATGTAACCTCAGTTGTCATTTCCTATAACATAATGTAACAAAAAGCAAAAGAGAAACAAACCTGAGGTTTTAAATGACATCTAGGAATTAGGGCTTTGATTTTTCTAGTCTTCAGCTCATCACCTCCTGCCATTCACTGTGTTGGTTCATTGGTTCAATATTGACTCATGGAGAAGTATGATATCCCCTGGATTTCCTACATCAGCAGATTTTCACAGGAAGACTCTCATCCAATTACTGACACAGAATAAACATGCTTGTACAGCATGACCTGGTCACAACTTACTGCAGTGTGGCTCTAGGTTAATTGCAATTTTCCCTTCCAATGGCACAGTAATGCCATGTTCTTAAGTATTAGTTTTGAAGATCTCTGAATTTAATTAAAAATACAATTATTCTTGGGGAAAAGAAATCTCATTGAATTAAATAAACATTATAACTCTATCTAGAATGATAAGTGACTTTTTAGCAGACCACAGAAAAACAGAGGCAAGCCTCATTAATTTACAGCAAAAAGCATCACTTCTTTCTGAGATAACACTGAGGAGCAAGTATTTGAATGTGCAATTAATTACCTTTGTTCTGAGAGACTCAAAAATGAGCGTGTATCTGTACTGCTCATTTTAATTATTGTGTTTCGTAGAGCATGAGGGTTTTCCATGATAGTGGTTGCGCTGCAGCAGAGAGGCTTCGCTCAGCCCTTGCTTAGTTCTGTATGTCTTAATAAGAACCATTTGTGTTTTAATTCTGTTGTGCATGGGTATGTTGTTAGGAGAGCTAGCTGCATAATTACAGTGGGGCGTAGGGACCCTTCCTACACAGGACTGTGGCATATAGGTAATGTCCAGATGAGGAATGACAGCAGCAGCATTCAGTTCCCAAGCTGCAGGCCACCTTCAGGCTTCCCAAAGTGGGATCCCAATGTATTGACCCCATTTCGGTAATTCAAAATGCTGTCAGTGCAGTTGATTCTGGAGACACGACTCTCCTCTTCCACACAAAGCCACTGCTGTGACCCATGGACACACCTGGTGGGACCAGTACTTTACTGAACTTGATTCTCTCTGTCCTTCTCTCATTTGTCATGCAAGCTGACATGACATGCTCTCCAGAACAAAAGGTTAAGCATTATTGACTTTACAAGCCTCAGATTAATACAATTTTATCAAAACAATATGATGTGGTAGTCCTTTCTAGTGTGACAATTTCACAAATATATACAAAATGCTAATGTTCTGGTGCTGTGAGCTCTGCTTTAGCAGTAATTTTAGTAAGAAACCATCTTTAAGCTATTTACTTTATCTTTTAGCAGGGCTTTCAAGTAGCATCATGTTAACATGCAGCTACACACTATGCGACTTTCATACTGAGCTCACTTAAATACAGCCAGTTCAGAGTGGTGAGCAGAAGGGGACCTTAATCTGGTCCCCTGTACTCTTCTCAGAGTGCCCAGCTTTACTGGTGATGCAGAGCAGAGAATTAGATTGAGTTAAGCTGCCTGAATATGGCTAAA
Organism: Gallinago undulata; assembly: GCA_026546715.1. Lineage (NCBI taxonomy): Eukaryota > Metazoa > Chordata > Aves > Charadriiformes > Scolopacidae > Gallinago > Gallinago undulata. The sequence goes on from JAOTQQ010000032.1 coordinate 50,940,532, forward strand.
TTGTCACAAAGGGAATTAAGCACTGGTTACTAGCATGCTGTAAAACATCCAGACTTCCTATGTAAATAAGGCCAACACTAGTAAAAAAAAAAAAAAAAGGAATGAATTTTGCCTTTACTAATAAGTCAGACCATTCATTTAATGGCCCAATGATGCACTATTAATGTAGCTGGATAGTTTAAGCTGATCCTATCATAAAAAAAAAAAAAGGAAGGAAAAAAACAAAAAAGACATAATGTTCTTGGCCTTGTAAAGCATAGCTTTGCACATACATCTTCTCTCTTACCTCAAGATGAATATCCTCCCTATTTCCTACACATAATTGTCAATTTCCCTTCTTTTGTTTGACTAATGAGACAAGGGAACGCTTCAGTTAAGACAAATTAATATTCAAATAGCTGAGAAGAAAGATAAATCAATCTAATATTTCTTAGTGGTGCATTTTCTCTGCCTTTTTTGGGGAAGAGTTGTAGGTCTTAAAGCTGCAAGGTTTACGAAAGTCCCAACAATAACGCAGACAAAATTTAACATCACACATACAAAGAAAAGTATGAACACCAACTTCCCACCCTGCCCTATTCCTATGGTGTTTAAACCCTTCAAATACTTTTAGACATTCAACATATTCTCCCTTAGTCATCATTTGGCTAAGCTTATACATACTTAGGCCTTTTAGTCTTTCCTCATAAATCAAACTCTGCAACCCATGATTACTTTTGTTACTTTTATCTGAAGTTTTGCCAGTTTGATGACGTCTTTCTGGGATCAAGGTTTATTCCAAAATTTACAGACAGACCTGTAATCATTGCTGCTTCTAGGGTCAGCCCCAAAGCTAGAGCCCATCTCCCTTAAGAAAGAAATGGTGAAAGTTTCTGAGATGCAGGGAGAACAGTGGGAATTATGCTACACTGGGAACAGACCAGTGCCATCAGAGAGGGTTAAGATGAAAGGGAAGTGTTCCCTTCCTCTAGAATTAATTTTGCGTTTGGGTAATGCCTTGATGGAGTAAGAAGTTTATAGACTGCAAATATTGCAGTCTGACCTTTAGTCAGGGACACAGTATGTGGAGGAGAATTAAAAGCAAAGAAACTTCCTAGTGGTATGGGAGGTGAAAATAAGTGAAAGTCATGCTTTCCCTACCTCAATCTCTGCTACTGCATCTCTGGGCTGGAAACTCTCATCTCCTTTTGGACCAGGCGGCACCAACTGAGAACTTCTATGAGGAGAAAAAAAAGTAGTGCTGGTGTAAAACAATACTTCAACATAATTAGAAAATGAGTGCATGCAAGGAATGAAGGTGATGTCATCTGGATATAAGCAGAGTGCACATCTAATTCATACTGGCTTGGATAGATGCCTGCGGGCTGAAAGCTTGCTAAGCCTGAGGGCAAAGCAAAATGATAAATGGCAAAGTACAGCATTGGAGAGGAAAGGGAGAATTTCAGAGCTTGTAGTGAGATTGGTGGCAGGCTTCATTGGGAGGGGAAGTGTAGCAAGTATTTGACACCCTGCAGAGAAAAGACACCCTGATGTAGGGCTGGCTGACTCTCTCTCCATTGACCTCCAGTATTGGAATAGATCTGATGAGACCACAGCAGTTTCTAGGAAGTCATGGTGTAATTTACCTCAGGAAAAAAACTGGTGGAAGCATTCCTTTTAAAGTTTTATGCTTCCTATGGTTTTGGATGATTGGCAAAGTGGATTTACCTGCAGGGAATAGGCTTTCTGATTTTCTCTTTGAGTATGAGCTACAGTTTGTCATTGCTTTCTCCTGAGTGAGGGCACATCTCGGGTCTTATCTAGAAAGCAAGATAAAAGAAAATATGCTACCGTTTGCTCATCCAGACTTCTTTTTCAATCCCACAATTTACAGACACATTCCTTGCTGTGAGAAATTGCTGAAGTTAAGAGCTTGCTCACATTTTTCCGCTGGATTACCAGGAATATATGGAACAACAAAAAAAAATCAATGCAGAGAGAAGTTACTTTTTCTTTCCAAACCCAGTACAATTAAATTCTGTCAGTGAGAGATTGTTTCTAAAATACATTGTCAGATGTTGCTTATTTCCATGCAAAACAGGATCTTCTTTGCCAAATATGCATAGCGTGTTTGTTCCATGCTATGCATAGTGCTTATGGTGGGTTGCTAACATTGGCCAAATGAAAAATGAAGGCTCTGTTCCAAATTCTTAGTCACTGATGCTCTGAATATGTGGAATCTCAAGGGAAAAAACCCAAGGCTGTCCTTTTTTAAGAAACCACAAGGCCCAAAATGACCATTCAAGGTAATTAAATGTAGTGATTTTTTATAAACAATTTCATCTATTTTCCTATAGTAATTTACATTACAAAGATAAATGCATTGTTAATAAGTAGAAAATAAAATTTTGCTTTTGAATTTATCGAAAAAATAGCTTTGCAAAATAGGCTGATGCGGCTGTATCCATCCTGGTCAGGTAAACCATCGTGGGATTATCAGGCCATGTCAGCATGCTCTCTGCAACAATTTTGGCTAATAGTGGCAAGCGCTGGCTAGTAGTGGCAAGACAATTCTGGGACCTGGATTAAAATGATAGACAACCTTGATTTATTTGAATTACCAGTAAAAGCATCGTCTGAAGGACCCGGTGACTCCCCTTCCCCTGGAGAGTGCTGTGTGTTCCTCTACCTTCAGCATCTTGCAGTCAGCATTTGGAGGCAGCATTATTCACATTCATGAGGACTTTATCTCCTTTGAAATGATCCTCCTGGCTGGCTTACTGGTGTGCGTCTTGACAGTGAGTCATGTGGACTAAGTAGCATGTTTGAGGCTCTTTCAAGTGGCGAGGACATTGAACCCAGGTTTCTCACCTCCTGGGAAGTCCTGCAACTAAGAGGCAGCAAGAGAAAAGGAAAAGGCCAATATCCTTCCCTAGAAATAATGCAGTTGTCTAATGTGTGATGAGCCCGATTCTGCTGTGTGAGGCACATCCGAGCATTTACTATGCTCAGCAGCTTTGGGAGACCTCATTTTTGGATGCAGGAGGTACTTCAGCAGGCCGACAATGTGCTTGGAACAGGGCCTCTGGGGTGTGCCTGGAAGGAGAGCTGCACCTTGGGGAACTTCAAGTCAAAAGCTCGGTTGGGGAGGAGAGTGTTAGATTGCAAGGCTGGTCCCAGGTTTCAAGGAAATCTTTGTGGAAGAGGAACGTCCATATTTAAAGATTGTAATTTGTAATTCTCATTGCACAGAATCCGTCCCTTTTAAATGGTGTGTGCTTGACCCATCAGGAACAGAGAACCGTAACTCATACTACTGAAATACTTGAACAAGAGTTAGTCCACGATTATCAGAAGAATTTGATATGATACTCCTTTCTAATTCACACATTTATCTTTTCTGTCTTTTCTGTGTGTATGTTAATAATTATTAGGCAATTGTTATCTTACCTCTTTATAATTCTCCTCTATGTCTCTCTCTCTGTTTTTTTTTTTTTTGATATTGAATCATGAGAACATCAAATAGAAGTGTAGTTCTTGGCATTTAAAAAAAACCTGACATTATCCAGCTTGGGCTTCTGATATAAGTCTATCCCCATGGATAAGCACATTCTGGATTTAAGAATGTAGCAGTGTGCTCTTTCCTTTGTTAAAAGGCTGCTATTAGTGGACCAATGTGGCATCCACCACTCTCATTAAAGATCAAGGCATAACAAATCCAGCTCTGAAATTACATTGTTATCAATCTCTTTAAAGTCCTGGAATAGCTTAAATTTGTCTTAGCATGCTCTGTCATCAAGTACCATGCATAAACACATCATTTTCCTGAGGACCATGGCTTCTGCTCAGTTGGAACTATATTGGAAAGATATTTTTTTTCAGAAGTCTCTACTGCCATCAATAATTTTATTTCCCAGATACTCTGAGCTCATTTGGTTTTGATGCGGTCTTTTCCAGAACCAATTTGGGAATTTAAATGCAAATCCTAACGCATTATTTTGTGGTGTGTTTTAAAATTTAGGGAGGGCAGAAATATTCCTGTGCACAGAAGAGCTTAATGATACCTTTTGTATTTTCATTTTCAAGAGGCATTTGTCCCCTGAAGAGTTCCAGGAAGTCTTCAAAATGAGCATTGAGGAATTTGATCGTCTGGCACTTTGGAAGCGGAATGACCTGAAGAAAAAGGCCCTGCTTTTCTAGTCCCTCCCGGATAAAATATGTGCTTAATCAAAACAAAAATAGTCTTGCCAGAACTATCACATGCACTTGCTGTTGAACCATTGTCCAGCTTCATTGTGTTAGTATGTGTCGGGGGAAACAGGACAGATTAGATGGCAATGCGTTGGAATACAGAGAATTTGCTAATCTTGCATGACCAGATGGTTTTGTCAGTAACTCCTGGTCCTACCCAGTTTACAACGTGCAAAAAATCTAGCTTTAAATTTATTGTTGCTTGCAGTTATTGCTTGATGCAAACGGAAATTATGAAAGGAAGAGAAAAAGTGTAGCTGTGACAAAGGTAATGCATCCAACATTTTGTTCCATTAAGTTTTACAATGCAATTTTTACAAAATCAACTAAGTAATGAATATGAAATTCTCCAATGGGGGATCACATGCTATTAAAAATATGGTAAATGCCAAAGAAAAGCATGTCCACAAGCAAATATTGCAATTTGTTTATGTGTGGTACTTTGTAAGAATGAAAGCAAAAATATGGAAGCACCTTAATTCTACTTCTTATACTTTAGACACAGCCTACTCTCTAAAAGATCATATTTGTCTAGAAGGTAACTAGCTATCTTTAATTACAACACAAGAGTTTTTATTTTATTAAGAATATATTGTGACATAAAACAGTTATAATGACTAAAATCTATACAGACCTACTTAAAAATTTAGTCCCATTCATGAGGAAAACTGAAGCCTTATACAAACTGGTTTAAGAGTGTATTGTGCCAGTTAACTATGTTTTCCTACTAGTTTGGGGAGTTTGGTGAACTTTTTTTTTACATTTCATGCTGATAAAAATACCATGGAATCTTAATTATATGTAGATAGATATATCTACCTATAAAAGAATTATTTTCATTAATATATATGTCCTAAGTAAAGACATTCTTACTTTCTCCACTTTCTGGCTTTACACAGTAAGCCACGAGAACTGTGATGGCAATTGGTAGGTGTGGAAATGGAACAGTTCAGCATAAAATGTAAGAAAAAAAGCTTGGTGTGCTCTATCAATAATACATCCAATTATAATCAAATATATAAAATCCTCATGCATTACTATTTGCATGTTTCTGTACAAATCAATTTAAGAAAAAACAACAACTATGTGATACTGGTGCAGTACCTTGAAACTATCGTAAATAACGAGCAAAGCTAACAAAATCTAAGTGTTTGATATGAGCGTTAGACTTAATATCTCTTCCAGCTGAAAGACTGTATTAAATTTAATAATTTCATATGGTCAAAAGTATGGTTGCTGACAAAGAATGTTTTAAAGTGAGTTGCTAGTTTTGTGTGACACTAAAAGAGCATTACAAAAAGTACATTTTCCAGCCATGCGTCAGTATTCTGCATTTTTACTGCCTTGAATGTTTGTACTCACTTCCTACTTCACTATGTCTTTTTGCATTTCCATAAGGTAACTGGTTAATATATGCACTACAACACACAGTTTCAACTGACCCAGCATTGGAAAAAACATAGCATTGAACATGCCTTCTTCTTCCAACTAATTTTCGAAATCCATGCTGTTGGAAATAAATATTTTCTCATGACCTAAATGTTTTGTCTGATGATACAAATGTTTAAAAAATTCATTAAAACAAAAACATAACTGAATAACTTTGCTAATGTGTGTATAATTTTTTAGATTGGCCTGCTGCTCCTGGGTAGGTAGGGCATTTGCATTAGTGTTGTGCAGTGAGGAGAGCACGAAGTGTACCTCTGAATGTCAAGTTACTGTAAAGTTGGTAGAGATTTAAACGGTCCATCTATCAACTGATACCTCTCACCAAGCAAAAGCTGCTTCACTGGTGATGTTCAGTACAGAATCATTAGCCAGTTGTAAGTGAGAGCTACTGATCACCTGTAGACTGCATCCATAATGCTCTTCAACCTCAGGACAGCTTGCTATGTTTTGCCTACATGTGGAAACTATTTCAGCACACGGAAACAGGCCAATTTAAAATGTCACCAGCAAGGTCCATTGGTACTATGGAAATCTAAATCCAGGAGAACAACCATGTGGACAATGACGATGAAGTCTGATGTTGGTGAAGACCACTCTTCCCATCTTCACCTTCTGGAGGCATCACATTGGTTACAGGCATCTTCTCTGTGATTAAAAAAAAATTGCAGTTTGATCAAAGAAATCCATATACCTGTGCAGATCAGGTTCAATGTAGATATTCAACTGTGGCAGCTATTGTACTGGTGTAGGATTCAACCAATGCTGCAAGAAAAATGTGCATCACTAAGCAACATGTGATCTACAGATCCATGCTGCTGTATTGTATCATGCAGATGTATAGCTGATGACAAGTGAGGACAGTGAGGCGTGTGAGCTCTGTTTGACCCATTTATGCTGGTTTGAGCCAGTTATAGCATCAAGAGTCTTAAAAGTGTCTCCTGAAGATTCTTGCCCTACCTGACCTGAATCAGGTACAACTCTTGTTGTACAAGAGTTGAAGTTTTGGTTCATGAGCATCAGTTCTTAATCAGAATGCACAATTGTACCTAGGAGTGGTACCCCATCTCTATTTGTTTACAAGTCAATTTTTATTCTGTGCTCCCTTTTATGGTCAGTGAAGAGGAAAAAAACACTTCAAACACATCCTAATGTTCAAACTAGTTATATGAATTGTATCTATCATATTTCTGTCCACTGAATACAGTAAGAAAGCTAATCCAACTGCAGAAGATACATTGCAAGCTATCTAATCTTAGATGACATTAATTCTATGCCTGCAGTCTGCAAGTGAAAATTTTAAGACAGATTTTACCAAGTTAGTGGAATACCCATCTTACAACCATTGGTAGTTCCTAGAGCATGTTACCAACTCACTTTCAAGCCATCAAGATGGTACTTTGAACTGCACAGATCTCACAAAACACCTTAGACAGTGATTCTTTGTGTTCATTATACTATTCACCAAACAGGCATGTATTTGATGCCAAACACACAAAAATGTTTTAGAAGACAGTCAGTTTATCAACTTACATTCTTACTACCAGCCAAAACCAAAAAGGAATTTTGGCTTCCATACACAAAACCTTTGCTGACGTTAGATGAACAAGTACTCTTGTGTGTCTGTCTTATTTCGTTTTCCTGAAAGTTTGAAATGGTCTGTAGATGTCTGTTCTGTGCAAAGGTGGCATAACTCAGTAAGCTGTTCTATTTCTCAGATGATACATGTCAGTGTATCACTCTATATTTAAAGCATCTACTGTCATATGGTGTAGGGACCTATTTAGTTATGCTTTCTAGCCTAACTAATTTCTCATTTACAGTATGATATTGTATCCTGGATTTGGCAGCAGCCAAATACACCAGTGTAAAAGGGCCATAAAGTGAGTAGTGTTGTAATTCATTTCACTGCTAAGTCTTCTGTGCATCATCTAAGCTCTATAAAGGAGAACATGGCTTACCAGGGAATACAACATTTCTGTTTCTAAAATATATCATATTTTCCTCATTTAAAAACTGCAAATTGGAATTTTAGTCATGTAGTCTTCTTTTAGGAACTTACAAGCGTCTTATTAAATGTGAATAGACTAACATGTGCATAATCAATGTTCTGGTTTATTTCTAGCGTTCCATATGCTAATCTTAAATAGCATTATGAAATGGAAAATGCATTTCAGAGTAATTAGATAAATCTTTGCCAGAATATTCTATCTGATAATGTGGTCCAACACTGGCAGTAACAAAGTGAGAGTCTTAGCAAATCATGGGCCGCTTTTTAGATAATGTTCTTTCAAGTTATTAAGATACTGCTCCATAGCCCTGTTTTCAAGGAAATGCTGTCTTTCACTGTTTTGGTACGTATGGATATGGCTATGCAGCTCAATACAGGTGTTGAAGGAACCTATTTTGATATGTATACAATAAGCAAGGGAATTCTGTCAGAGATTTCATTTTCATACTTGGATCTGAAGTGTATGTCTCAGCTGTGCATGACAACCCTGATGGATGACCTAATTCTCACCTCATGTATTTTAAAAAAGGCACATCTCAAACACAGCAATGAAAGAGCCAACATATTTCATCATCATAGTCTTTGAGACAAAGAAACACATGGATTTTTGTGGTTGATGAGGAATATCTGACCAACAATTCCAGATAGGAAACCAGGCATGCCAGATTACCATTATAGCTGTCTGAGAAGGCTGGACATTTTTGTCTGACTTTCTGATATTTCTTTTCCTTGTGCTTCAGGGGAGAACTCTGAAAACTGGAATTGCAGAAACAAGAAAATAACTAGTTGTGAGAGGCTACCTGGATTGTAACAACCCTCTGAGACAAGATTAGTTTTACGTGAACAAAAAAGGATACAGTTCAGACCGAGAAAGGTGCCTTGTCTTGCATTCTTCATTTTGATGAGGAACCATCTATTTAACATTTCCCAAGTGTGACTAAGCCAGACCATTAATTTTATTAGCCTTTTCACACATCTGCAGAAAAAATCTGTTCTGTTCTTTGCAGATGAGCTAGGTGAACATGTAAAATTATACTGGAATCTTGCATTTCTTTCTCATATCCAGGCTGCTTTTGAGGTATGGCTAAATCCTCACAGGCTTATGGGAGGTGGTGGGCCAGGCCTTTGGAGTTTTTCTATCCCTTCTCACTCTTTCTATTCTGAGAAAAGCCATGTTAGACAAGGTGGTACTCAGTAAAAATGCGTGCCTTTGAAACATTGGATCTCAATAGTTAACTCCTCTGGTAATGAAGCACACAGTGCAAATTGAATTTTCTGGGATTATTGCAGCTGGTTATTATTCCCTCCTCCCAGCCACCATCTCTGTGAGTTACAGCTAAGAGAAGTCTGTAGTTTTGTGGTTTTCGAAGTGCTCTTCCTTTCACACACATTTTCTTCCTGCCACTCAGTGTTTGCCATCTTGACTACTATGCACACAGGTATTTGTAAGTAAGTAGGTTCCATATCTTTTTTTTTTTTTTTTTTTTTTAATTAGTTTAAAAAATCTGTGCAGCATTCAGGCAGTTTGGACCAGCGAGTCCTCCTGTGCCAGGCTGCCCGACAGCAGCAGCTCCCCAGTGATCGGTCAGAAACTGCAAATGGACAAAAGCGACATCTCCCACATATCTAAATGTAAAATGTTTCATGGCTTTAGGGAAGAGGTTTACTGTCTTGGCTGTGATGTATTTACCCTTGATTTCTTTTTCTGAATCTTGTTACATTTGTGTCCTGAATGATTGCAGTTGACCTGTTTTCTGCACTCATAAGGTGCACACATTTATTGCACATTATTGCAGTCTCTAATTCTTTTCCACACTAAAAATTGCAATTTTTTCAATGTCTTTTGAGATTAAAACCTTTCTTTGCCCCTGATAATTCTTCTGCAACCTCCTCTCAGCCCATTGTACATTGTATGCAGGAGGTGGTCTGACTGAATAAAGGCATTACAGTACTTGCTTTGTATTCACCGCATTACATCAAACATTGTAACATCTTTTATTACAGGGGAAGAAGAAAGGTAAGAATGACTTTGACTTTTTAAATACAAATATACATTATGCTGAAGTCTTAGTAGAACTAGCCCCACTATTGCAAGCTGCTGGGATTTTTTTTTGTTCCCCAAGTGGATGTGCTCCTGAACCCTGATATACAAGTAATTTTAATTTTTTACACTACTATCTATACATTTTCCTATTAACTTATAATTAAATAGGTAACATGATTGTTTGAAAATTAAAAAATTGAAGTTGCTAATGGTTTTCTGAATTTTCCCAGTTCTCTGGTCTGGAATAATTCTGTTTTGGAACCAGGTTAATACTGGTTTTGCCACTTGACAGTTTTACCTGTCAAACTTTAAAAAGAAAATCTCTCTCAGAAGTTAAGGATCTGGAATACAGACACTTTGGGGTCCTCAGTTTTGCCAATTTTATACTAGATTTTTTTCATCTCTTAGCTATTTTTTGATAGATGGCAGTGCCTGCAGGACTTTGTGAGTCACTGTATAAGTATCATATTGTTGAAATTGCATTTTTTGCCTTAATCCTTTTCTTTTTTTCAGTGTAATAACCAGTTATTTCTATAGTGCAATAAAAATAACATGATAAGCAAAGGCTACTGAAATTATTTATTACATTTTAAATGTCACAGAAGAGAATATAATTACCTAAGAGAAGCCAAAATATCTCTTTTTTTTAGTAGAGGCTGAAATGAAAGTGTTTTAAAGAAGAATGTATACTCCTGTTGTCGTTAGTGGGAGGACTCTGTTGCTGTAGGTTATTATGAGGTGCTGAATTTCAAGGCAGACACTTTGCTCCAGGGTCTATATATTTTTTTAGAAATAATCTATAAAAATATAAGTATCAGTTTATGTGCTTTCACGTGTACTTTACCTTTGTACCTCTGAAATAGGTTCAGATATCACTAGCGTATTTCAGGCCTGCTACACTCATGAGATTACTAAAATTAGTATTTCTATACTAATATTAGTTTGGCGACAATTCTATCATTCTGAAATTAAAAGTATGTATGAAAATTTGCTTGACCTTTCTCTTGCTTACTAAAAAATGGTGAATCATCTACTGTAAGAAATTCAGTAAGAAATAGAGGCCTATTACTTGTAAAACAAACCTTGTAAGTATATTTACTCTTCATCATCAGACCTTTATTTCCAAACACTGTACAGAAGGCAAACACTAAAGTATCACGTGCCCAACCATAAATAAGATCTTTTTCTTTCAAAATCCTTCTAATTCATTGGCTTAAGTGGAAATGCTGGAAATTTTGAAGCAGAAAAAGTTTGTTCCTTTTTCACTTGTTAAAAGTACCCTTGAAAGCAAATCTGGCCAAGCTTTCTTGAAGAAATAAGAAAATTATTCATGTAAAAAAGTGACATTGTATCACAGTGAGTCAACTCAGGAGTCAAGAAGGTGTAAATATGGAGTAACTTGAAATAGCTTTTCCAGTGCTGACGTGTGTTCCTGTAGGAACAAGTGCAAAGTAACACACAAGTAAAACAACACAGTGGGTTTATCTGAACAGTTGAGATTTTCAGCAGAATTACACAGGCATTATTTTAAAGGTGATAAATTTAAGAACTGGCTGTTCCCTGATCTTGATGATAAAGGAGAAGGAAGGTATAGAGTTTCATGTGTTGTTGAACAACGTGGGGGAAAGCAGGGGCAGGGAAGGGCTGAGATTCCATTTTTGGCCTAATCTTGCTTGAATTCAAAGTCGCTGCAGACAAGGAACCGAGATTTACTAGAAATCTTCCAATGGGTTCAACCTTAATATAAAAATAAAAATAAAAATAAAAATAAAAATAAAAATAAAAATAAAAATAAAAATAAAAATAAAATAAATAAAAATAAAAATAGTAGGATTTTTTTTAAGTTTGTACTACCAAAAAGTAGAACTACTTTTGAGTGTAGGGGGTTTAATATGCAACTAATGAAAGGATGTTAGCATAGCTTTTTGAAAATGTCAGGTGCTAAATGCTAAACCCACTGAAATCACTGGCAATCTTACCTGCTCAAGACTGCAAAGGTCAGGTTATATAGAAATTCTTCTAAAACTGAAATCAGGAGGAGGGATTGTTTGTTTATCTTTATCTCAAGAATATGAACGAGAAGGAACCATTTCAGCTACACATTAAGATTCTATAAAGTATATATTATCCTTTTGTATGTATTCCCTCCTTCACCTTGATTCAAAATCAATTAGCAGTGGAATGAAGAACCTAATGTCAGATATTTTACATCTCTGTGAAGAGGGGATAGTTGCAAATAGGTTTGTTACACAGGAGAAGACCTATCTGTAGAGAGTAAGGAGAGGTCCATGAATTATATAAATACTGCATAATACCTCTTCTTGAAGTTTCTATACCACGCTTTGTCAAATTTGTTTTCTGCAGAAAGGAGAATGGCATTTCTATAACAGTAAGTTTTAGCTGTACAAGAAGTCCTTTTGGGACACATATGTACTAAGCACTTTAAGATTCCCGAAACGAATGTAAAGTATGTATGAAACATGTAAAGTATGACTATTTTTTTTTTCCCCAGCAAACCAGGAAAGTATGTGGGACCCAAGAAAAATCAACTCATTGAAGAGATACTTCAAAAAGATACTCTTTTTAAAAAATCATGAAGAAGCTGAGCATGAAAGTATTAATAACAATAGATTCTGCAGCAATAAGATCACAGTATATGATAAGAAAGGAAAGAAAAAACAACAACCCTTCATCAAGAGTTTTCTGCTGTGGGTAAAAGACATTTATTCCGAGTTTGTAAATGCCTCAAGCATCTGAGACAGCTGTAGAAACACTAGTGTTTTCCTAACAGAAAATTCAGTTTCAAAGTAACAGAAGATTTTTGTTCTAAAAAGCTGTAACTTGCCTTCTGTTTTTGAAATGCTGCCATCATTATATTTTACTGAAGAGAGTGGCAATTACTGTAATGTCACTCTATCTCTTGACAGACCAGATTGCGCAGTGTTTTTGCCTGCTTTTCACTATTCCCGGAGACCATCCTTTCCCCCTATACCAACATGATGTGAGGGGAGGAGGTCGGACATGGCGGGACGCGGCGGCATCAAGGCTGGCTCTCGTGCCCAACACATAGAATCACAGAATCACAGAATCACGGTGGTTGGAAGGGACCTCAGAGATCATCAAGTCCAACCACAAAAAAAAAAAA
>JAOTQQ010000032.1:50953507-50995023 GCA_026546715.1 Gallinago undulata
CGCCAACTGGACTTCGCTCCATTTACCACCACTCTCTGGGCCCGGCCCTCCAGCCAGTTTTTAACCCAGCGGAGAGTGTCTTCTGCACATCAGTGTCTTCTGCCCAGGACAGTATCCGGTTTCTTTGTGATGTCAGCATTTTGACAATTGTAGGATATTTATATCTGCTCAAACAACAAAAAATCTGTCAGCCCCCACCCAAAAGAACCCAGAGGCAGATTGTGTTGTCAGCCTTTCTGGTACCAAATGGCAAAAACATACCGGCTCTTTCTTACAGCTATGATTTAATTTTACATCCTGAAAAAACCCACTCCATATTCTTGTAGAAACATCTTGAAAGGTGTTACTGAAAAGTATTGAGCAGACTTTTGGGGGATGCCAATTATCACTTAGATCTTCCAATAACTTTTCTTATACGTGTTTTCTCACTAGGATGTTGCTGAGGTTTTGGGGCCTCTTAAAATAGCGACTTCTCTGTGCATGGACTCAGTCCAAGGCTGATTTGAAGTGGAACTGAGTGTATCTTTAAAAACTGACCCATACTTTTAAATGCTTAAAGTACTGTTTTCCTGCCTTTTTACATTATCTAAGTGAGCCAAATCCAAATTGCTTGGAGTTCCTTACAAGAAATAAATCACAACAAATGGTTGGGGATTTTTTTTTCATGCCTGTAGTTTCTCAGATTTCATCCAATGTTGATTTTCCAAGGGAAAAAAATATTCTTAAAACATCCATAATAACTCTTCTAAAGATAACAAATATGGCCTGTTATTGTCATGCCTTTCTCCTTCAACACACTGGAGATTATCTGATGGTTAAAGTCCCAATCTTGTAAACAACTATATTTGGATACCCTACCGCTGGGACTACTCGATTATTTTCTTTTTTTTTTGGTTCTGATTATTTTCTTTTTTTTTTGTGATAACCAGTACCAATAAGATTACAGGAAGATAAGGGCATCCCTATGGCTAAGTTTCATCAAGTCATGCCTGAAGCTTGTGAAGACTGTTTCTACAGCAGTTGCCATTGATAGAGTGGAAATTTATTGTGAATTATTGAGAACAAAGACAATATTTGGAACATTGCAGAGATGTTTGGTCTTAAAGCTAGAAGGTGCTTTGTCAAACATGGCGGGTGTGTGTTTCAAATAGGGAGATTTATACAAAATTGACTTGTGCTATTTTTTCTTAGAAGATGATTAGTTTAAGAAGTTTATTGGGTGCAAAGTATGATGTACAGTTACTGTGAACCACAGATTTCCTTTTAATGATGTGACTTCAGTTTCCATACAAGAAACTCCTTAATAATCTATTTATTTTGATCATATTGTGTTTGAGGTGAGTTATATGCTGTTCCTTTTAATTCTTTAAAATAGAATTTGTATTTAAATAGTGTCATTAAGACTCATGGGAAAGAAATTCACTGAATCACTGAGGTCTATTTAGCAGCTGAAGTAGCTTATGGGATGCATATGGCCAAAGTCAGAACTAGGCGGTGATGGGGGTGAAATGCCATTTTAAAAAGCAGCGTTGTGGAAACTCAGAATTCAAATAAGAAAAAAATTCTTTTGAGCCCTTCAGTTTTAGAGAGACTTTGTCTTCAAAAGGAATTGTTTGTGCTGTCTGATGTTTGTCTCTGTAATAGATGGCCCATCCTGTAGTCCCTATGGAGTCACCACCAGAAGACAAGAAGTCCTTACCAATCTGTCCAACAGCTGAAGCACAAATCCCTTGTTACCTCACTTACTCATCTGGCATAGGGCATAAAGTGCTTATTTTCTTGTGCCTGTCTGGTGATGACTGTTCCTCATCCTCATTTCTTTGCTGGTAAGCTTTTAAACTTCTTCAGGACATTTCAGTGGAAGAAGTACTCTGCAGTGTTACTAGAGCCAAGCACCCTGCTAAGAGGCTGCAGAGGGGCCACACAACATTTTGGGGCAGGCAGAGGCTACACACTGATGTGTTGTGTAATATAATGTGGCCATTAACATTTATCAAGCTGGAGGCAGGAAAGCCACCAAATCCATGAAGTGCTTGCTGGAAGCATAGAAATCAGTGGGGCTGTGCACAGATTACACTGCCTGCACCAGAGCAGCCAAGAGCTGTGCTTTCACAGCAAACTCTTGGATTGTTCTCTCCAGCAATCGTGTTTTACAGGTCATGATACAAATCAAGTAGCTCTAAGACAGCAATAGCTGAAAGCAATTGAGCTGTGGAGAAGAGCAGCTATGGTTTAATTTTTCAAGGCCAACTAAGCCTTTTAATATTGCCAGAAAAATAACTACTTCTAACTACTCCAAACTCCACTCCTGCCAGCTCCCAGCAAGTGGAATGAAAAAAGGCAGGTAGGAGCAGGCTGCTGCTGTCAGAAGAGCTCCTCCAGTAGACAAGTCCTTCCCTGCCCATGCCCACAGGCATACAAGAAAAAGGACAGCTGAAAGGGAGATTTTAGGTTAAATAATTTGTCCCAACAAGGTTGGACTGTGAGTTCAGCACTCCTGGCTTAGGCTACAGAGGTCTCATGTATA
Organism: Gallinago undulata; assembly: GCA_026546715.1. Lineage (NCBI taxonomy): Eukaryota > Metazoa > Chordata > Aves > Charadriiformes > Scolopacidae > Gallinago > Gallinago undulata. Next base: position 50,956,035 of record JAOTQQ010000032.1, read on the forward strand.
TCGTAGCCGGCCATGCAGTGTAAATGCTGAATAAGCAGAAATTTCCCTGGTTGAATCTGTTATTCTGGGTATTGAAACGACTGAGGGTGATGAAACAGCACAGAAGACCGCATTAAGCCTGGCTGAATCAACCCAAATTTTATTCACCAAAAATAAAGATGCTTAATGAGTTGTATACTCTAAAGATGCACAACATAAGCTATGAGCTTGTACAGAATAATGAACTTACATGTAGCATGCTCCCCATACTGCTCATAAGGGAACATTTGTGCATCCAACTGTTAGAGTTGAAGAGTCTTAAACATCTAGCTGGACTAAAGATGAAGAAACATTGTTGCCTTAACTGATGTTCTTCTCCTGTGACCTCAGTTTTCCAATTTCTCCATAGACAGGGAAGAAAATAAATACGTGAACTTGTCAGCGTTGGAACATGTTTACCCACCTTGTCCATATGCAAGTTTGCACTGGTTCAACCTGCAACTTTGTTGAAGAATAAAGCCTTGCTTTAAGCTCTCAGGGGGCATTTTTTATCAGTATAAACTTTAGTCAACATAAACGGTCTCACCTTGTGCTCGATTTAAATGTGGCTTGTACTAAACTAAGGGAACAGAACCCAGTTTTAAGTCAGTGTTGAGTCTGTGCATTATTTTACAGCATTTAAACAAAAGGACTTAAATTGTGATGAATGGCAACGTGCTTGGTGTGCTCCCACCCCGCGCTTTGGGTTATCCCCCCCCAGTGAATGCCGGAGTAACAGCATCTCCTGGGTGTAAATGGGACGGGGATGGACTGCACTGAAGCTCCGCTTATGCCATCGCAATATTTCAGCATTTCCTCCGTGAAAAAGCCTCCTCCCACCGAGGATGCTTTACTCGGGGGCGAGAAGCCCACCTTTGAACTGCCAGCATCTGCCTCGCAGGGGGGGTACCTCGGCTCACCTGCCCTTGGGGAAGCTGCGCCCCCCCTGGAGCCCCACCTGCCCCCGGGGGGATGCTGGGGGGTGTGTGTGTGTGTGCCGCACCGCTTCCCCCCCAAACCCCCCCCGCCTTTGTTCCCCTGGCTCCGCCTGTCCCCCTGTCCCCTCCCCGCGGGGCGGGGGCTGCGCGGTGCGGAGGCGGTGGGACCGGCGCCTCCTCCCCGCCCGTTCCCCCGCCTATTCCCCGCCCCCGGCGCGGCGCGGTGCGGTGCTGTGCGGTGCTGGCTGCGCTCCCCGGCTTGGAGCTGCGCTCCGCGGCCGCAGCTGCGCCCGCCCCCGCTGCTGCTGCGCGGAGCCCGCTTTGTGCCGGCGGCCGGAAAGGTAGGAGGGCTCCCGCCCGCTCCCCTCTCCTCTCCCTCCGGGCAGCATCTCTCTCCCCAGCTCCGCGGGCGGGGAGGGGGATAAAAAAAAAGAAGGGAGGGGGAAAAAAGGCTGGGATTCAGAAAAGGGCTTTTTCTGCCGACCCTCCGCTGCTGCTCCGGACAGCCCCGTGCTGGCAGTTCAAAGCTGGGGGCTTACTGGAAAAGAAAAAAGAAAAGCTTATAAAAAGAAAAAAAAAATAAGTCTTGCTCGTTTTCCTGACCGGGAGAAACACATGGGAAAAGCTTGCGAGGGAACCCGAGCATCAGGCGGCGGCAGCTCCGGCAGCTGCCGTCCTCCTCGGCTCCCCGCCGGGCCCCGGCATCGCGGACTTCGAAAGAGCAGTAAGCCGGCCGAGATACCGGGAGCGAAACCCCCTGTTTGCCATCCCCAACCTCGCATCCCTTCCCAGGGAAAGGCACCGGCCTTTCAGCCGGGGGAGCCCGGGCTGTTGCTTTGTACAGCTGAGAGTTTCATTATCTGCTCCTTTTTAGGGTGGAAAAGAGGTGGTCTCTCTCCAGACTTTTGTCATTTGTACCCTTTTCATCATAGCGGAGAGATTGCATCATGTTACAGTCCTGGATTCAGTAAGGGCAAAGGCGAAAAGAGCCATCCTTCCAGATCTGTCCCATTGGCTTCCCCGTCCGACCCCCTCCTTTTTATTTCCTGTTGAGGAGAGAGGTTAGCAGGGAACAGCAGCCTGCCATTGGTAGGCAGCGGTTCAGTTCGCAGCGACGTATTTTGATTTCTTCCACTGAGGGTTTTTTTGGAAACTGAGTTTTAACTTTGTCAGTTCTGCGCGCGTTCTGTGTCTCGGGTGGGGGAAATAGAGGAAACTCGCCAAAGATTTAGCCGGTAGGAAAATAATAGGTGGCAAAAGAGCCAGATAAACAGCCCAAAGCAGATATTGCTTTATAAACTAAAGCTCTGGAGCTGGAGGAGGTGAATGGATTCAGGTGGGCATCCCTCGGAAACTGAGGCGTTCACCTGCCCGGAAAAGCAGCGTAGATGAATGAATGCATGCCCACTGCTGAAAGGCAAGATAAGACAGATGTCAGGAACAGAGAAGTATTTAACTAATCTCCCCTCTGGATCCTATATGATCAGTTTGATGAAAACACTTGGTGTGTCTGTGTCTGTTTTATTTATCATACCTTTGCAATAACTTTTGGGCTGAGATTTGGCTAGAAAATAATACAAGTCAAAGCCAGAGAGATTTAATTAAATATTGTACTGCAGTCCAGGGCTTCCTAAGCTGACAGATTCTGCTGTTCTTTGTGCAGTTCTTTGTTTTGTTCCATGGGGAAAAAACCGTCACAGCCTGGCTTGGTTCAGCTCTGGGAGGTATTTTCCATAACTAATACCTCACCCCTGCAGGTGTTCTGTCGGTGTTTGCTCTAAATGTTGAGTGGCCACTTTTTTCTTTTATGAAAATAGCAATATTATGAGGTTCTTTTTCTCTGCTTCTCCGGGAGGGGTCGGTGCAGGGGGAAAAGGGAACAGCTTGGCAGCCAGATGGATCCATCCATCAGCTCTCTCCTATATGGGCACTTGGTGCCCTTCAGTCATCCCTTATGCCTCCTGGTGGTTTCCATAGGAAGAGCCTCACAATTACTGCCTCCTTTTGAACAATCCCTTTTTCCTTTTGGAACTGGGGTGGAAGAGGAGCAAATCCTTCATTAGAACCGGAGGGAAAGCTGTCCTGACTTTCTGGGGCTGTAGGGCACCAGATGGGTTTAAGAATTTGAAAATGGATTTTGAAAAGAAGCATCTACAGTTTTCTTTGTGTATCTGGATACCCGGTGATCGCAGTGACAGCCTGTGCACAGAACAATGAGCAGATAACTCACTGCCTTTGGTGATGTGTGGCACTGTGTGGTGTTTTCCAGGAAATATGTCAGCAAAATTCAAAGTGTTCTTCCTAGTTGTCAGGTAGATTTTTAAATGAAGGGATTTGGAAGATCCGTGGGGTTGAATTTGCAGTTTCTTGAAGAAGTGTCAATAAGGAGGGGTAAAATGCAAAGATACTTCAATAGGTCAGCCATTCATGACATTTCAAAAATCTTACAACCTTAGTGGAGAGTTCTTTCATTTTCATGTTCCGAAGCTCTCGAAATTGAAGGGATACTGTCAGAGACATAAATGTAAATATTGAAATCTCATTGGGGGCAGGCTGTATTTGGTGACACAGGACTAATTGTGCTATTCCTTTCAGTGGTGCAAAGAGGACCTGCTGTAAGATCAGATCAGGAATTGTATTGCCCTGCTGCTCACTGCAGACTTCCTCGAGACACTGCCCCAGGACAAAGAGCCAGCGTTTCAGGGCTGGCTTATGCAATCTGGGGTCGACCAATTTAATTTCCGTCCATTTTCAAAAGTTTCGTATCTGATACGTCAGTCAACGGGCGTATAGTATCCAGCAGCCCGCCTGGTAAACTGCATTGTTCAAAGCTGCACTCTTTGTTTCGCGAGGAGGGGGCGAGGAGGAGGAACGGGTCTGCTTTATGTTCCTTTGCAAGAGATCTCCTGCTGAAGTGGGAGAGCGGGATGCAAGGACTTAGGCTTCCAAACTCCCTTACGGTTTAGTTCACTCTACGTTGTTATGGTTTTAGTCACACTGAAGCCAGTTGTGTCCACTTTTCAAAAAAATTATTGCATCCCTTTCAATTATGCAATTCAACTTATTTTAGATGTGAATGACACCTAGCTACTGGCATGACCCTGAATCTCCTCTGATTCATCAGTTTATTGACAAATACGGTGTATCATCTGGCACAGGAACTGTCTGCCCTGGGCTGGGCAGGTGAGTGTGTTACACACTCAGGAGATGTTATTTTAGGTTAATATACTCTAATATAAAATGGCCTTAGGCTCCCAGTTGAACTGTAATAGTCAAACCGAACAAAAATAATAGAAAAATGGAAGTCAACCAAACGACTACAGAGTTACTGTGAAGTCTGAACCAGGACTGAAAAAGCTAAGTCTTCAATGTACTCCTGTTCTACATCTGTTAAGGTTATCTATTGAAATGTAGGAGTTAGCTTTCCTACTATGAAGCATCCTCGGCTGGCCTTAGAGCAAATTTAAGTTTTTAATATCATACCAGATGTCTTTCTGGGGAGTGTCTGAATAAAGCAATACTGAGAATAGTCTGTCAACACTGTGAGCAGGTAAGAAAGCACGTAGCTGCAATCACACGGGGGTGACCCTGAGTGCAGGGTGCAGGTGTTCGGGCTGCACCTACCCATCTACATATAAGTGAAGGTCTTGTATTTGTATTGCATATGCAACAGCACTGTAACATAGATTGAATTGTGTTTACTCTCTGCTTAAAGTTAACTCTTGCCTCTCCATGTCATGAAATGTGTGCTGATGCTAGTAATAATAATGAATAATATTGTAGAAACATAATTTGGGTTTGTGGGAAGGGAGATATCTCACAGCAGATAACAAATGAAACTTTTGAGACATAAGCCTTATGTTCCAGAGATGTGGTAAGAAATGAAATCCTCAATGGCCGAAAGAGTTGCCCACTGTCTATTACCCCTCCACCCCTCTTACCAGAAAGTTGGTCCTGAGATACGGTGGGTAATAATGTTTGACTGCTCAAAGTGCTGAGCACCCTTGACAAACAGCAATGTCCAAATGTGGTGATCCTCTCTTAGAGTAGCCCTGGGAGAATATACTAGGCTGTGAAAAAGAGGAATCAATATCTGTTGTTGTATTTTACCAGTGTCCATCAAGAAATGTAGGAAAGACATTCCTAAGAGGATTTTTTTTTTTTTAAATCAGTTTGATTTTGTATAGATACTGCTCTTTCCATATCATGGTATCTTAAAAGTTGATGGTGTCTGGCAGTAAAATAAGCAAAACTCCGTAGGACTGTTTTCTTTAAATCCCTTTCCTAGACTGAAAAAGGAGTAAACATTTTTAAAAACTCAGAGCATTATTCCTCTCATGGTGACATAATGGTGGGATTTTTTCGCGATCTGGGGGATTCCTACTGTCAACATCTCTCTGCCATCATGTGTTTTTGAGCTGAGTGATCAAGGCTCTCTTTCTCTAGGATGGATATAGGTAATGGCCTTATTGTGCCAAAGTCATTATGAGAACAAAATGCTGAAAAAAATATTTCCATCCATTAATAATAAGTGCCAGAAAAGAGTACACAAGATTTAATCTGCGATATAGCTGATGTCTCAAAGACAATTTTTACCCTTAAGAAATACAGCACTTTGTGTATATGTGAGGTAATTGCTATGAGTTACACTAAATATATATTATTCATTAGGGTACTGTCATTATATCATGTTTGTGAATTCCCCAAAGTCTCTTACCACTGTCCTCCTCACATCTAAATATGTAAGGAAAACAAGATTTTGGTGTCCTGCTTGACTGACTGATGTTCTGGCTCACTGAATTTATACTTAGCTGGTACCCACTTTTAATGAGTGTGCTTGCTTGTTTCATTTAAAATGAACAGACTTTGGGAAAGGAGCTTAATTCATGTATTCGCAGTAGCAGAGATAGCACTCCTTCACAGAGAAGATGTAGTGGTATGTTATCTCAGTCTTACAGAGAAGCAAATAGTAAAAGCTTTTTAATATGCTGCTTTCATGCTAAACTACTATGTACTGCCTTCAAAAATATAAAGACTCAATATTTGGCCAGTTGCTGTGGGCAGATTCTTTTTTTATCCATTAAAGTATGTTTAAGAATCTCTTTGAAACTTATCTCATCTCTCATCGGTTACACATGCTTATGGCATTCCTGTTGTTCAGAGGTGGAAGAGAAGATCAGGCAAGGTAAGGAGGGAATTTCCTTGTTATTAACAGTTAGCAGAGCCAAATTTTATTTTGCTGTACCATTTCTTACCAGGAGCAGCTGCAAAGAGAGAATTACAGTGTGACCTTCCCAGCATTTCCTAGTGCAGTCATCAATCAGTTCTGGCAGGAGCTTTATCGCATCTATCAGTGTGGCTCATAAGCCACATGCTGTCTAGTCTGGGGGGAAAAACAAACAAACAATGGGAGCTACTGTAGGTTTTATTTAAAATAAAACAACCAGGAGTGAGCTTTTCCCATATGTGCCAGCTTTGTAGGCAGATTTCAATTTTTACTGTGTGCTGTTGGGCTGATTAATAAAATATGATGATTGTAAAGTGGTGGAAGAGACTTCCACTATGTCTCAATGGCATTGGCAAGTCATTCACAAGCCGTTGCAGCTTTAGCCTTTTGCAGTAAAGAAGTGTTTTCAGTCTTCTCTAATTTTTATATGAGACAATGAAGCTTTCTCAGATTAAGTGGTTTGCCATTTTTTGTGGAAAACTGTGCTTTCGCAGGCTCTAGGGTTCTTTTGGAGGCAATCAGCTGCAACATCCCACTTTTAAGCATGAAAAACATTATTAACACAGTGCAAGTGTTCTGTTTGTTTGTTTTGTGTGTGTTTGCTTGGTTTTCCCTACTGACCTTGGTCTGGTTTGGAGGTTTACTGACATTTAAAACGTTTTGTGTTGTTATTGTTACACCAAGTTCACTGCCTTTTTCAGATTCCTTTGCTCTCCTTTTCTTGCCAGCTGCAGTAAGTGCAACCTTCTTGCCGGCCTTTCCAGGGCTCAGTAGAGTGACAGGTTGTCACTTCATGCCTGGCTTCCTTGCAGGCAAAGTCCTGGCTAACAGGTAGATGGGAGAGCAAGAAGCAATGGTGACAGGCAGCATTGCTAGTGTGTAATTCCAAATTCCTTCATGGGCGTATGTTTGTGTGTTTAAATGATATACAGAAAGAGCGTGTGTGTATGTCTAGGTTACCTTTGTCACACAGGTTTTCTGAGAAAAAAAGGCTAATTGCTAATCAATATATGTATTTACTGTTATACTATCAAGTAAAAGGTTAAGGCCCTGAGCTCCAAACTGGGAATGTTGATGGCTGAGTGGAGTATTATCTATAATTTTTGTTGGTTTTAACCAAGTAGTTTTTGGTACCAGATTTGGGCAAGGAAGTTTGAAATGCCGTAAGAAATGTGCAATAGCAGGTGCAAGGAAAATGCTCATAAAATGTGGAACACGTGTAGCAAAATGGTTACCTACTCTATCAGGAAAAAAAATCATGTGAATTGGGTGGCTGACTATGGAAAGAATGGCCTTTGTGGTTTTCCTCTGTGTGTGCCGTGTCAGTTTGACAGGTTTTACGGCCCCAGCTGCTGAACTGGCACTGGGCAGTGGCCGCAGCTCAGCCCCTGCCTCAGAGACCAGCAAACCCGAGTGAAAAGGAGCCTGCCCAAAATGATGCTGTGCATCGTGTGTGTTCAAATGCTGGGGCTGTCGCTGAAGATTTTGGCAGCCAAGGGGAAAAGTCTGACAAACATCCTTGGGTGGCTTCAAATGGTGCTCTCAGCCTCTGTGTGCCAGTGGTGCCCGTCCCCGCTGATGAGCCTCAGCCCCTGGGTACCAGCCCAGCATCTCTGCCTGAGCAGGAGATGGGGCCAGGAGAGGCTGAAACTCTGGACCACAAGCTCCAGCAGCCAGCCACCATGGGAGAGGGCTTTTAAGAGGCCAAAGCCGTAAGTAGTCCCCTTCCAGCAGGAGGGTGAGGAGGAGAGGGGAAGCTGCCAGCAGAAATGGGCCTTGGGAATCATGTCCTGTGTCGCCGTTCTGGGGCTCCTGCTTGCTGAGCAGCTGGCTGCCTGCTGCTGGCGTAGACCGAACAAAAAGACATCGTTTCAGCCCTGCAAGCAGGGTGGGCCGCAGTGAGGAAATGATAAAATGCCGGGAGTTGAAAATAAGACAGATAATGTCAAAGGCAAAGTCGTTAGATAAGGAGAAGTGGGGCTGGTGAGTGTCACCAAGGGCGGTGGTGGCCAGGAGCTGAGCTGCAGAGGGGCCACTCTTTGATGCTGTTCTGCTGCTGGGGCTTAGCATAGATCAAACCAAAATAAATTGCCCTTCTGGAGAGTGGGATTTACTCTTGTAAGCCAAGTCCATGCTAGGGAATAGAGTGAAATATTTACTGGATGTTGTCGCTGGCTGTAGGAGGTACAGAGAGAAGAAAAGAAATACCTGAAAATGTAAGGAGCTAACTGATTTTCAGCTCTCTCAACACACAACGTTATCAAAGAATACCCTTTGGAAAATGAAGAGATTTGCTTCTTGGAGAGGGAAGAAAAATATCCAGGCTGAGTAGCTTCTGTGAATGTACAGAGCTCTTCTCCTTGCCTGATCCCTCTATCTGCACCATGTGTTTGCTATTAGGACCACGAGAAGCTGCAAATCTCCTTGGACAGGGGATGATGGGTCCTTCAGGAAGAACCAGGAGAGCTTAAAGAAGATAGAGGCTAGGTCAGGCCACAGAATTTTGTTTTGAGCTTAACAGGAATGAAATCCACCCTGAAGAGTCTTGGGGAAAATTCTGGATGAGGGCCAGCGTGAATAACACTGAGTGCAAATGGGTGGGACCCCACCTGGTTACAAAAACAATTCCATTTCCAAGGTTAGTTCTGCTGACAAGTAAGGTCTCATTTGAGAGGGAAAAAAATAGTTGGGAACCTTAAAAAAAAAACAAACCAAACAAAAAAAAACACCCAACCCTCAAAAAACCTAGAAGTCTCTCACTTTAGAAATTAATGAAAACAAGTCCCCGAACATGCAGACAGCTGAAAGCACACACCAAAAACCTCAGATAAACAAAACAAGTGTCCTCTGGGAAAAGGAAGAGCTGTTCTCTCTCTGGGAAAGTTTGTCTGTTCCTGTGGCTCGTGAACTTTTCATCTTCCCTGGGACTTTCTGCTGTCCTTGGTTCACTTTTTACAGCTTCTTGGTCTCCTGCGCTTCTTTCCTTGGAGCTCAGAGAAGTGTTTATGCAAGCACTCAGCTTTAAAGAAATGAATCATCTAATTTGATGTCGGTGAGATTAGTGCTTGGGGTTGTGCGTGTGTTTATGGCGCTCTGCTGAGCAGGAGCCCCCGTGGACAGGAGTGGGCTAGGGAGGTGTGTAGGTGTCCCCACCTCACAACCACCTTTCTGCTCCCAGAAGGAGCCCTCGTGCCAACTTCCACTGCTGTGGCTTGGAGCCACCGAGACACCTTGCCCCTTCTGATCCTGAGCCTGATCCGAGAGCTGATCTGGAGTAAACCGTGTCCAACGAGATGCGGCAGTTAATTTTAACCTGACTCAGGTGCCAATTAGGCTCTTGGTGACAGCTTTTCCCGTCTGTCTGTCTGCCTGCAATGACAGAGCCTCACAGCCTCTCATTGCTGCAATTTCCTTCACATCCCTTTGGATCTTCTTTATTATTGTTTACAAAACACCGAGTCTAGATTTTGCATGTGTGGAAAATCTTGCTGAGAGCTGTCACCCCTTTGACCTCATCTTCTCTGGATCTCTCTTTTTTTTTTTTTTTTTGTCCTCTTGCGTATAGTCAAGCTATGTAACTTTTAAAAGTAATTTAAGTGTAAAAAATAAGCTATATAGAAGACTTTCCTGTAAACAGTAGCTCTCTGTACAACCTAAGGGCAGATACAGGTATGCGTAGAAGGCCCATGCAGCTGTCTCCCCCCAAAAGCCAACTAAAACACTGTCTAAATTACAAGAAAAGCAAAAGCTATCTTGAAGAGGTATGATGTTTAGGGACTTTTAGACTTCTTCAGCCCTTTCCTTCAACTTCTTTTTCCTAAAAGCATTATGGGACTAGCTCTGCTGTACTTGCACTTAGGGGATCATTTGGTTTCTGGTCAGCACCTCTACGGGCTCCAAGATCTAAGTACAAACTCAGATTGCCCTGAAGTTTATTGTACTTTATGAGAGCAAAGGGTGAAATCCGTCTTTGAGACTTGGGGTCATTTGGGCTAGGTTTCCTGACATACCAGTTCTTGCAAAAAACCAGCTGTTCTGGGGTTGTCATTCTGCCAGCCTTAAAGAAAAACAACCAAATAAAGGAAAAATTCTTTGCCAAATAGGGATCAAACCTTAGCTTGGTTTGAGTGTGCCTTAAGTAGTCTTGGTCTTGGCATTTACACTAGTTAAATTCTTCTTTCCTTTCAGGGAAGTGACCTAGAAGCAGTATTTATGAGAGTTCTTTCCCTGTACATCACTGTAGGGAAGGGCTGCTTCCTACTCATGTCTAGGTGAGTTCCTCTCTGAGTCAGGATCTGCATAAGCCAGAGAGAGATCTAAATGTAAATAACTGAAAGTAAAGCTACATGAAATAAAGGTACGCAGCTTTCCTAGGTGTGACTGCGGAGCTGTTCTTGGCCTGCCATCACCTTCATGGTCCAAGTCACCTGCTGAGCCAGGACCAAAGTTGCTCAGAGACAACATAGCAGGAATATGCCCTCACTCAAGCTGTGGCTTGAGCTATATCTATAGCCAAAGAAGTTTGTGCCCTTCTAGCAAGTTATCATCAGTGACTTACAGAGAGCACGTGGTACCCTCAGTAGCTCTTTATATGTTAATAACTCATAAAAAGTTAATGACTTCATGAGATGGGATGGGGAGTAGGAGCTGGAAACGGCAGATGCTCAGGGCGCAGAGGGAAGGAGAGAACTGACTTAGTCTGTCTGAATGCTTGAAAGAAATGCATAATAAAGTTGTAAGGATTTTGGTGCACTGTTTGTGTCTCTCATCAGCCCTGCCAGTGCCTTAGAACCCCCAAGATCTCAGTATGAAACCTTAACTCTAATGAAGTGCATAGGGAGACGAGTTTAAAAATCCTATAGCATCTTCTACCATTTTTGCTGTAGTCATCCCTAGTTTATAAGCTTTCATCTTACCTCCTGCAACTCAAGTGAGTTTAGGAACACTCCCAAAGTCTGGGATAAATAATCATTTAACTACTTTCCCTGAGAAACTTAATTTCTTGAATAATTCTAGGTGTTACATCAATTGAACCATTTGTCACCATTTGAACTTCAGTTTACCAGGGTTAGGTCATCATAGAATCTTAAAGATCATCGAGTTCCAACCCCCCTGACGATCTGACCCTTCTGCCACTCAGTTTATGGAGCAAACATCTCACCTGCTGTTTTCAGCCCTATACTCCTTACATGAGCAGGGTCTCGTAATACTATACTATTTGTTATTAAAATGAGAGACTGTGCTCTCCCAGCTAGCCAATGGAGAAGAGCTGTGCAAGTTATCTCACCGATGTGAGACGTGCTGGGACTCTCCACACACCTGTGGCACTTTTCTTTGATTGCATACACGAGGGGCATCTCTAAAGGGTCATGACTGTCCCGGATCAGTTCACTTCATTATGGTAGTTTGCCAAAATAATCCTTCCCCTATTCAGTTCAGCTGCACCCAGTGCAATGAAGCAACTAAAAGTATGTGAATAATTCTAGAAGGCTCTTCTCAGCTTTGGAAGGGGGTGGAAGGAAACGTGGCTCTGTGTGTGTACCATAGCACTTCACGGGGTGGTTCTGCTACAGTCAATAACAAAGAGCAGTTTTGCATAGTTCAGAAAGGTACAAAATAATACTTAGCAACTCTGCCTTGTCATAATGGAGCCTGGCAGGGTATAACTACATGAAAGCAGACAAAGGGTATGGCAAAAAGGGCTTTTCCGTGGATTGGAGAAACCATTTTTAGGGGCACAATTCTCCAAAATTGTAATTATTGGACATTTTCTGAGGTAAGCAAACCTAGGAAAATGTTAAATTCCCTTTGTCAATGTTTCTATATTAAAAGGAGAGTTTATTCCCTCTGAAATTTTTGTAAGAAGGAAACAGACACTCCACATTCATGAGTGGAACTTGTCCAAAGCTGAAAGGGATAATGCCATTTCAAACTGTTAAGAACAGAATGATAAAAGCCACCTGGAAAAATAAATGTTCAGTGGCTGCTGATTTCACGTTAAGTGCATTTTCCTGTGGAATTATTATTAATTCTGTAGTAAACCTAATACAGCATTTAATAATTTTATTCATGTTTTAATTTTTCAGAGTGACGCCTCTTTCTTCCTGTGCTTAAGAAATAGCATCCATGCCTACAATGACTCCTCCTCTGCCTGTAGGCAAGTGAATTTTTGTCATTGACTAATAAGAGAAAGATCAGGGACTTGGGACCCTAATAATAGGACTGCTGGGAAATCACTGAACACCAGCAGAGAGCTCTTTGAGGGAGAATTTTCATTGTCTGCTGCCATTATCTTGTTTTACATTCAGCTTGTCTGCCGGCTTGCGACTAGAAGTGAAGATTGCTAGAATCTGGGCTTTTGAGGATACCATTATTTTCCTTTCTTTATCTGATCGCACCATGGAATTATGTCACTGAATTAAAATTCTGACAGTGGTAGACTGTGTGTCCTGGATAATTAAAAGCTTTGTCAGCATAAAGTTGCATGTTCTTTAATTTAAGGATCAGAGGGCTGCATCGCATCTGTTCCATGTGTGAGGGCTAAGAAATGGCATAAATAACTGGCTAAACAACTGTAAAATGTATGTTAAGACTAGCAAAGGGATTGATTTGGGTAGTTTTGTATTGCCCTAGCTTCTCTATCTTCCCAGAGGATTTTTTCTATCTTCTTCATATGCGCACCCATTTTCAGAATCTTTCAAGGCTTTCAAACTGGGTATTCTGTAAGATAAGTTATGTGTCACCACTCTGTTGCTGTGTTGTTATTGTAGGATTTTTACTCAGATACTTGCTAGGTCAGATTGCCATTGGTTTCCAGATTAAAAATGCCAACTCCTAAAGGGAAGATTTAAAGTGGTGTATTGATTGTGACTGATAGCTGCTTTTCCAAACACATTTCCAAATGATCATCTGTCAGCATCTCCTTCTACAGGGCACTTTACAATGTAGTATGAGCTCAGTCTAACTGCATTATCGTAAGATGATGATATTTCTGCTGGAAAATATTAAACTAGTTTGTCTCCATAATGAAATCACTTCACCTGTAAATATCCTGCCCGAAAATAGTTGTATTAATTATTATTTATGTTTATGCTTGTTCTCAAGCAAAAAGCCTGTGCCACACTGGAGATTTTTTGGACTTTGCATACATTCATGACTGAATGGTACCCCATCCTGTATATAATCGTCCGCTATCCCTTTTTTTTTTGCCTTGCCTTACTCTGTATTTAATTGAGTACCTGCGTCTCTTGTGAATTCTCATGTGAGAGGAGATTATGATAGAGTCAGTATCCTGATAAATTACTTTAGAAGACAAAATGTGAGAAAGTCCCCCCATGTAAGAAATGAGACCGAGGTGCTCCAGCACAATGATTTCAGTCCCACAATATGGAGTCTTGCCAGTGGGAATTTGTTTGGATCTGATTTTTTTTTTTTTATATCAGAAGATCATGGGTAGAAATTATGCAGGGGATTTCATGTCAGATTATTTTCAATCACTGTCCTTCAGAGACAGAATGCAACTTGACATGTGCAACCAAAGGCAAAGTGAAGCAGAGGGCAACTAACTGGGACATTGACCGAAGAGGAAAATGATTTCAAATAGTAAGAAAGAGGGAGATTTGTGAAATAAAAGCATTGATGGTTATCTATATCAGGTGTAGACGAGTAATACAGGGAAGAGTAGTGATGGGATACATAACTGCATTATTAGGTATACAGTGGGGCTGGAGCTAAATGGACACAGCTGAACCGGCGTTGGTGGTGTTAGTAAAGGGACAGCAGAGGAACTGAGAGCAGTGCAGTCCCTTACCCCCCTTCTCCGTGGGACTTGAGGGAAGAGGCGCTGTTTGTTAAAACGATTTTCATTATTTTTGTGGTGGCTCGTTGCATTGGCGGTTCTTGGTACGTGGGTGACAGCTATGAGCCAGAAGTGCTTTCTTTTCCTCCTCCCCTCTCTTGGGACAGCGGGATGAAATCTTTCATTTGTATGTCATATCTGTTATGTTTTTCACACCGGAGTTTTGAGGCCAGGAGAAAAAGATCCGTGCTGAGGCTGTGACAGGAGGAAGCCAAAGTTAGAGTGAAATGAGGATGCATTTTTATGAAATGATGTTACATTTACTAATCTTGAAGATTAGCCTTTGGAAATGTGCTTTCTTAGGAGAAAGTTCGTTTTAATCTATTCACTTCTTAATTAGGACTCAACTATTGGTACTTGCAAGGCATTAAGAAAAGCTCTCGCTCAGACCATCTGTATTGAAAAAATGGGAATATGAAGCTAAGTGTCATCATGTGTTCACAAGTCCTGCCTGTTCCTGGTACTTGTAACAGCAGCCTCATGCATGCTGAGTGAGTCGAAAACCAAGGAGACTCTATGTGAGCTCTGCTGTGGCTCCCAATGGTGCCAGTTCAAATGTACTTCAGAAAGTGTAAGTCTAGCTATTTCTCTTATTTCTGTTCTCAGTAAAACATAAAATTGTAACATAATAATTGTGACATAAAATTGTAACATAATAATTGTGACATAAAATTGTAAGTAATCATAGCACTATTAAATATGTGTGTGAACATGACTATTTAAATGTTTTTCTAACTATATTTAAATAGTTTCCCTGTAATGAGAAAGCTCTTTTTCACTTTCATTTTAGTAAACATGGGATCAGATTTTCAAATTCAAGGCATGTGAAAGCTGATAGGCACTAAGAGTGAGATACATCCTGCCAGACTCGAGCCACGCACGGGAGAGCAGGTCTACAGCTGAGCTCATTCCCTGTAGACTTCCTTTACAATCAGGGGATAGAAATCTGCTTCTCTAGGATGTAATTAATCTGATCTGTTCTAGATGTCTATTTTAGGAAGACTAAATTTCTCCATTGATGCTGCATTGAGCCTAGGGCAACTAGCTGAGATACAGAGACTATGTTGTAAGCATTGGCATTTAGTCAGAGGAATGTCACCTCTAAAGCTCAGATGGTCTGCCTCCCTACTTTCAACCCTATAAAATGAGTAATTCTTCTGAAGTAAAAGAATTTATTCAAGAGGCTTAAAACAAGATGATAGTTCTTTGGATTTGCAGGATAGGTGGATTATTTGTACTCTTAATTTAGGTTTTCTCAGTGCTTACAAAAAAGTCTGTCACTGTCTTTGTGGGGCTGCTTCAATGCTTTGAAGGCTCAAGGGACTCAGTGAAAACATCCTTGAAAAGAGACTGGAAATGCAAGAATGATGACCGAGATAGACTCTTGCAAAATTAGTTTTATGACATAAAATTGTTAGCTGTGAATTTCTGAGAATTGCTGTATAATAATAGTTCTCTCTTTTATGAGAAATTTGCCATATTGGTCTCATATAAGATCATTCATGTGCTAAATGTTGGTTCATCATGAGACTTTTATTTAGACTGCTGTACTCAGTGCCTTACTAATTAAGATGTCTTGTGCTTGCGTGACTGAGGTTCTTAATCTTAAGTAGACCAAAAATAATTAGTTTTATTACCACTGTTTAAAATTAGAAAAGAGAAAAAAAGTGCTGTCAAATCACAGAAAAACCTGATCTGAAGACAGAATAAGTGAAAAAGAAACTTGTCGTGTAGTGGCTTGGGAGTCATTGGTTGGAGGTACCTGGGAAACTACAGCTAGAATTTGGGAAAATGTTGTTGCTTGTGTCCTTGCAAAAGGTGCACATTAGAGGCCATAATTTCTGGGAAGGGGAAGCATCTGGGTTTAACCAATAATTTACTAATCCACTGAAATGTGGATCCTACATCTGAGTAATGTCAGAGATTTGGAATTTTGAAAGGAAGTCTAGGGAGAACCAGTGGCTTGAATTTATTAACAAAATGTATAAGTATACTTCAGATTTGAGCAGGAAGTATAGATATAGATAATTGAAAAATACGGCTTTCTTTAGCAGAAATACATATATAAAGTATTGTATTGCAAGCTGGTCTCCTTAATGGTTACTTTTTAACCAAACTTGTTACTTGTTTTTTTTTTATTATATACTATGTTATATTACATATTAAATGTGTTATATAAATGTATTATTCTGAAGTAGTTTAATAGAGCAATCATTTCCATAGAATTTAGTGAGGAGATTTACATGGAGATGGCTGGAATCTGTAAACATGCAGTGGTACTCAAATGGCTCCAGTAGGAAATGAGCACCTATAAAAACAGGGTTTTGCCCATGAGACCCAATCAAGCAAAGTTCTTTACACATGTGTGTGTTTGCATTGAAGCCAATGGGAAAATTCAAAGACTTAAACATGTCTATTAATGCATCAGAAGGTCAAATAAAACTGCAGACCTAGAAGATGCAGAGTGCCTTGTGAAGCTCCTTCGTACTGGGGTTAACTTCACCCCTAAGGCAGACAGTGTACATAACCCATGTTCTGTATTTCTTTTTCTGTTGACGTGTGTTTACTCGTATCGGCCTTTGTCTGACTTTTTGTTGTTGTTTGAGTCTTAAAAATAGTTCAAAGACTTAAAAACAGTTTAAGCTAGTTTTACAAAGAATGTTATTCTTCATCACTGCTTCAGGCTGAATAATTGCAATCTGGCTACATCTTGCTTATATTACCTACTGTAGGTGACCTCCCAGAAAGATTCATTATTGTTTGAAACATGATGATTATTGCTGTATTGTTTTATCTAAATAATTTTTGTTGAAAGAAAGAGATAAGTTAAATATTATTGAGAGCTGGAGAGGTAGAGTATTTATTAGACGGTGCTATTCATAAACACATCGCATTCACTCAAGTGTAGACCACCACATGGTTGCTGTTTAATTTAGGCAAGTGTGCATTTACATGTTCTTTACAAGGACTTATGATATGCTGAGCAGCTGGAGTTTATGTTAGCATTCTGTATTAACCACAAAGGCAAGGTAGAGCTATATGAAGGCATCAAACCATGGTAGATATTTCAATCTTTCCCTGAAACTGCATACAGATCCCCAGCAAAAGACCACCAGCCGCTACAGATGTTGGTAGAAGGTATCTGTAGTACATACTCACAAGCATCCTTACCTTACTATCCAGAGAACTGCTGATACTTCTTACAGATAAAGACCTAAGAAGCAAGAAAAATTAAAGAGCTGAGCAGGGATTAAGAATTTAAGTACAAGGAACAACCTTCTGGAGATGTCTCCCTTTCACCATGGACCTTGACTTGGAAGAAATTAGTTTGTACCTGCAACCATATAGTATATAGGTGCTTATACCTCTTCATCTCTTGAAGATTTAATAGATAGGTTTTCTTGACTTAAAATTAATTTGAAACTAGTCTTCATCCCTGAGGAGCAGTGAGGTCGGACCTAGTAATCTAGTAAAGTGTTGTGGAAGTGTACTTCTGGAATAAAATCATATAGTGTTCAACAAGCCTACATCAAGAGAGCATAGGCTCTTGGTTTCAAAAGGTTGGATGCATTTAAATTCTTTTTTTTCAAGAAGCCTCATTTGGGTAAAATTGCCCCCAACTTCTTGTTAGATGAGTAGCTGGTGTCTATCACTCCTCCACCTTCTCTTGCTATTCCACTCTCAATGTCCTACAGAATATGTATATGTCTATATATTTATATAAAAAATATATATACTCCAGGGGATCCTCTTGAGTCATTGAAGGATGGCTGAGAGAAGCCATCCTGTGAAATGACTCTTGAATCTCGTGTCCTTGCGCAGCATTGTCTCATCCCTAGTACTGAGATGATCTCCTGCATCTTTGCAGTGGGACTAATTCTTTTCCTCTTAATTTAGGCAAGCTTCCCTGCTTTTCATGAGTCCGTGATGTTGCTGTTGGGTTTTGCTGGAGAAACACTAAGTACAGTTAGATAGTGCTTCCAGCTGATGAATTGTTCTAGCTTGTGCTGTGGGATAGGAAAGACAGAGTTGCTTAAACTGTCTTACATATGAATGCATGTGTGTGGTCTCTTGCATTAACGCTTCTGCACACCTCTATATTGCATAACAGACATCCATAGATGAGCAACTAGAAATACAATATTGTACATAACCTGCTGCACTGGAATTCTGATTGCCTTGGGGAGAAGTTTCTTCCTATCATTCCAGATGCATTTCCATTTTCTCTTTTATTAGAAGCAGCAAAGCTTTCTACCTTTTCCTACTTCATCCTTAAGGGGTATGGGTTCTTTTTTTTGTTGGTGGTGTTTTTGAGCTGATGTTGTTGGTTGGTGGTTTTTTTTAATTTATTTACTGCACTGATTTTCCATGCTGCTTGTGGATTCCAGAGCTTTGCCAGGAGGTACTTTAAAAATGCTGGCCTCTCTTGGTTGTTACATGTCAGCACGAATCAAAATATGTCAGCTTTTTTTCCAAGAAACGAAAGAAGTTAAATTCATTTTACAGTGTGAGAATATGTATGTGTTGTTTGTTATTAGTGCTGCTTCTGTAAGGGTTGAGTAATATGTTTGAACCATACTTCTAGGAAAGAAGAACATAGAAGGAACTATGCTGTACTTAATTTCATCTGGAGATGTCTTGTGAGTTAAAATACATCAAAAAATTAAGTAAGTCTCCTTGAAATGAAAGATGTGAATAACTGTGCACATTCCTCCATTATAACATTTGTTTATCCAGTTTCAGTTTCTTCTGTTTAATTATCAGGCAGAAGCACAAAGTAAAAAGGATAAAACTTAAAAGGTAGGTGTGGTGCCCACTGGTTCATTATTTTTGTAAAAAAAAAAAAAAAGTCTCTACTGATGTTGTATTTATTGACCTTAAGACAAATTTCAGAAGGGAAAATAAACAATCTCCCTAATGTAATACATGAAATACTACTGGGCTGTTTAATTCTCACAGAAATATTCAGAATGAACTATACTACTCTGCATGGTTGCTTTGTAGTCTTTAAAAGCACAGGGCTGCATTGTTATCAGAGCAGCTAATGCTTTCCACAGAGATGCAGGATAACACCCCTGCTAGGAATGCACTGCCCCAGGGAGGAGAAAGCTAAATGTGAGCCTACTTGCAGCTATTGCTTTCATTTGAAAATAATTATAACATTTAGGCTATTGGTGACATTGCCTCTGGTAATTTCAGCAGTTCAGAGTGCCTGTGTGTATTTCACATATAATATACAGAAGTATTTTGCATATGTGTTTAATAAATAACATTTTTCATCCTTTACGAGTTTTGTTACAATATGGTCTGTGCAGCCTCAAATTTCTATGTCCGAGTCATGCGTGCTCCAAGAAGCTGAGTGAGTCCTCATACTGCGTAATAAAAACATCCTTACTCTTGCTTTCACATAGCTACTGAGTCCTACACATAAACAGATGAAACCCCACAGGAATAAGGACTCTTTTCTGAGGAGCTCGGGGTGAGCTGCAGCCTTCCTGCCATAGCCCGAGTGCCTGACCCACGAGAGAGAGATGTTTTCTCCCACCGCTCAGCTCCCAACAGCTGTCATGCTTCCACCCACAGCAATGAAGAAGGTCACGTATGTACATACGTAGGTGTATGCATATATAGACACACACATATATGCACACATATATAGCATAAAATGAAAAAATGGTTCAGATTAGAAAGGACCTTAAAGATCATTGAGTTCCAACTGCCCTGCCGTGGGCAGGGACACCTCCTACTACACCAGGTTGCTCAAAGCCCCATCCAGCCTGGCCTTGAACACTTCCAGGGATGGGGCACCCACAACTTCTCTGGGCAACCTGTTCCAGTGTCTCACTACCTTCACAGTAAGGAATTTCTTCCTAAGATCTAATCTAAATCTCCCCTCTTTGAGTTTAAAACTGTTTCCCCCCATCTGGTCACTATGCTTCCTGACAAAGGGTCCAACCCTGTCTTTCCTGTAGGCCCGTTTAGGTGCTTGAAGGCTGCTATAAGGTCTCCCCAGAGCCTTCTCTTCTCCGGCCTGAATGGCCCTAACTCTGTCAGCCTGCCTTCACAGGAGAGGTGCTCCAGCCCTCTGAGCATCTTTGTGGCCTTCCTCTGGACTCCATGTCCTTCTTATGTTGTGGGCTTCAGAGCTGGACATATATATATATATTATGTAAACATATATATATATATAGGACTAGACCATGTGCAGAGGTCTCTTCCAATGCTAACCATTCTCTTGATGCTTACACTAGAGACATAGTTTCACAATAGCTTTAAATCTAAATGTAGGCTGCTGCTAAAAGAGACAATGCAACTCTTCCTCCCTCTCCTTGCTCTTGCCCTACCTGGGCACTAGTGGAGGCTCCTGCAGACGTGGGGAGCTGGCTCTGTGCCCTCCTGTGGCTCACCCCATGGTCCAGAAATGCTCATGTTGGCCTAAAGGAAGGGAGGAAAATGAGGAGTTAGAGACAAGATCACTCTCAGCAGCAGCCCAGATGTTTTAACTTCAAGTTTTTGGAGAAAAAAAAGCTGAAATAACCATCTTATTTGAAAAGCAAATGCATTTGCACACTTGTACATGCTTCTTTCACTTGCGCTGAAATTCATCTCAGTGTCTCAGGGAGTGACTCTCCGGTTACTGTTTTCTCAGAGCATTGGTAACTGATTTTAAGGGGAATATTCAGCCTCACCTAAGGATCGCAGCTTCTGTAATTTGGAAGTAGTTAAGATGGAAGTACCCCATGAGCATCTTGGAAGGGAAGGAGGGAAGTGGAGAGAGCATCAGCAAGAGTGTTTTATTTATGTTCAATTGTACATGCCATCCTCTCACAGAGTATATTATTTATCTGATGATAATCTAAAAAGGAGTAGATTAATACATTTTGAGTTTAAACT
The DNA here is from genome assembly GCA_026546715.1 of Gallinago undulata. NCBI lineage: Eukaryota > Metazoa > Chordata > Aves > Charadriiformes > Scolopacidae > Gallinago > Gallinago undulata. Next base: position 50,976,970 of record JAOTQQ010000032.1, read on the forward strand.
CTTAGAAATGTCAAAATTACCTTTTTCTGGACTTTTCTGGATGAATTACTGGGATGATATGCTACATTTAAAGTCTAAATAACTGCCACTCCTTGACAAGCATCAGCTGGATTCCTTAAGAGCTTGATTTCTTCCTACTTAAACAGCACTCTGCATGATTAGATCTAAATCATGAGTGAGAAACACTTATTCCCTGTGAAAATTACATCATGTGATAAACTACCAAGAAAGAAGAGGAGGGTCTTGGGAAAAGATCAGTTACTTGAAGCCCTGTGCGGGCTTCTTTATTAGTAAGCCTTTCAAACCCTGTTTGGTTAAGAGCTCTGGCATACTCTTTGTGGCCCACTGAAGTTAATACCACCCCTGCACGGCTGAACTGCTTGTGATTCAGCTGTTGAACTGCTGTGGCTTTTAAATACTAACTAGAAATAGGGATCTTTTGCATTGACATGACTCTTTCAGCCACAGTGGCTCATCAGCTGAAATAAGACCGGGGCAGCTCCCGTGTGTGGGGAAGAGGGAGAGCGATATTCTTAGCAACTGTGCCAAGGTATGTCCAAGCCCTAAGAGATCTGTGCCATTCTTTTGAGATGACCTGATTTTGAAGGGCCTGTATAGTGTCTTGGCCTGTACAGTGTCTTATTCTGCCTCCTTTTCCTCTTGCCTGAACTGTTGTAACAATTCAGGACAGACAGAAAGGAGCCTATAACCTATTATCTCCACTCCGTAATTAGGCTTTGTCATGTGTCCACTTCTTTACAACCTACTAATTTGTCATATCAGCAATGTTTCCTCATCATAATCTTTTTTAACATGAGAGGATAAGGTCAGCTGGGCTATGTACATATTGTCACTGTTAATACTTCAGGCAGACACAGGGTGTTTCTCTGATTAAAATGATGTGCAGTAATATCAGGAGGTGATAGATTATGGTGTGTTCTTTTCCCCACTGCCAATACTGTTACTCAAGCATTGCTTAAGCAGGGAAGTAGCAAGTTGAGGCTGAAGGCTCTTTCTGGACTCCTAAGCACCTCATTTGTATCATCCATTTGCAATCCTTCCTCTTTCCATCATTCTGCTTCTCATAAAACTGACTTTTATAACATGAAGAAGGAGTTAGCAGCTCTCCAAAATCTTGGCATGTGGGAAGGGGTCTCTGAACCTGGAGCTAAGCAGTTACTTCAGACAGCTACCAGCTGGGACATTTAAAGTTCTTTTGTTGTCTTGTCTCACGCCCAGATGACAAAAAGAGTTATTATTCTAGGCAATTAGGATGAGTTTTCCCCACTCATTTTTCATCTTTGGTATGATGAATTTGGTGATGAAACCCTGAAGACTTTTTTCCACGTTGCTTATGCACAGGCTGAAAGCCAGTGTCACTACAAAATGTCATCCCTGCCCCTCCCCTCCATGTTTTTAAGTAATAGAAACAATTTAAGGTGAAAGTAAATGGTATCTCTTTTTTTGAGATGCAATTTCATTCCATTATCTAAAGTGAGAATAAAACAGCTGTATGCACTGCAAGGTGTGTAAATGTGGCAGCCACATCTTGGCCAAGTCTGAAGGACTAATGTCCTGCCTTTGCCAGAAAAACGGGCAAACATTTTACTGGGAGTGCTGTCTGGAAGAGATGTGAAATAACCCCCTGGGTCCAAATAATCTGGAGAAGGCCTCAGCTGGAGCAGTGTGTGATGTGGGGCACTGTAAATGAGGGATAATAGGGGCAATAGGAGAGATTTGAGAAGAAAGCAAGAGGAATAAACAGAGGGCTAGAAGATGCAACCCGTGAAAGGCTGGCGTTGAGATTTCAGTTATTTAGCTAAGAGAAAACTGAGGAAAGACATGGTAATAGTCTTGAAATACATTAAGGCTGCTACAAAGAGAAAGGGAATGTGTTTCCCATATTTTCTGTGATAGAACCAGAAAAAATAGCTTTAACCTCAACAAAGGAGATTAGTAGTGCACATTACAAACACTCCTTGTTGTGTTAACAATGGTTGAAGGTTGAACTTGATTACCCCCAGTGGTCTGAAGCTGGGCAGACTTCTGTCAGGAGTGAGGTGGATCTTACTGATCTCACCTTGCATGAGAATGATGAACAACATCACTCCCTCACTGTTTCTGTCAGCCATATTCTTTGACTGAACAAGAGCTATTTATATTGTGTGCGTTCTCATACTTCTCTAACCCTCTCTCACCAAAGGGATCAACTTTTCCTGTTTTTCCTCAGGCTAATACTTGATGATATCTTAACAGAGTAAAGTTAAACATTCTTCGTGATGGTAGCTTGTATTACTAGGCTGCTCTCTTCAGACAATGACCTCCTACCTCCTGTTTCTCCAGTTTTAATAGACTTTGGTGGTAATACAGTAACTAACTAATGCAAAAGGGTTTTGACATCTTGGAGGAAGCTTTAACTGCTAAATACCATTGCTTCACTTATATAGTCTTAATTCTGTCTTCTCAGATTACAGTTTCATATTTACCCAAACCTTTTCCATATAACTTTATATTTGCAATTATTCTGTTCTTTTTTCTTTTCTTTTTTTTTATTGTGTTGAAATCAGATTCTGCAATTCTTAGCAAAACTAACTTTTCACCTTTTATAGCAGATTCAGGATTAGTTGCTCGGTCACCTCTTCTTGACATCAATGCCTTCCCTTTCTCTCCCTCCCATTTGCCTCTGAAATTGTCAGAGATGGGAGAAAACCATCTGATGAAGCTACAGTCAGTCTGGGACATGCTTACTGTCTCCTTCCTTCAGTTTTCAGTGGCTGGCACTTCTCACTCCCTGAGGAGAGCGTGTCGTTGTACCAAGTCAGCCCAGCACTCGTCCCGGAGAGATGCAGCCTCTGAGGGATACAACTTGCAAGAGACAGCCCACTCAAAGTAACATAGAAGTCTGTGATTATTAAAGCCTAACTTTTTAGAAGGAAAACAGCCAACTGAACATTTCAGGGAATGTGTGCTGGAGAGGCGCCAGCTGAGGGGACATCTCATTCTGGTGCTGTGGTTTGTCCTCTCTCCCCCCTGCCTCATCGTTCTTCCTCTGATTGCTCCCGCTTTGGATGTGGCCTTAGTACAAAAAAATGTTTTCTTTTAAGTAGCATGGATACAATGTTTCTAAGAAAACATAACCATCATATGTTTAACTTTATTTTTTAGCTATCTGGTTAGAATACGGCACCGATATCGGTGGGTTTGGCCCTCTGGTGTAACATGAAAACTTTCAGTGACTTTTACGGTTCACTTATTTTTGGCAGACTTCGGCTCTCCATGTTAGACCCACACACTTGTATAAACATAACCGGCTTCAAGCTGTGTTAAATATAATCACTTAGGTACAAAAACAAAAAACAGAGATAATGACTAAGATTAAGATTCCACTTTTTATAAACACTATTGGGCTGAAAATGGTTTGGAGTGGCAATCATACCCTGCTCACAAGTATTTTCCCCTTTTGGTTCTTTAGCTCTTGCGTCTTGTCCTCGTCATCCTCTTTGCCTTTGCTAAAAGTGCATTTTTTCTATTCTGAATCCTTCAGAAACAGATCCTGCCTAAGTTGTGTCATAAAAAACACATGGAGACACATGACAACAGGAAATATAAAGGAAAAGCTGAAATATGACACCACCGCTCCTTGGGGAGAGCAATACTGAATATTAAGTGAAATCCGGAATTTCCTTGTGCTGCTGCCTAAAACCAGCTTGACACAAGTGGTGAGCATTAGAATCAAGAAGAGTTGTGGAAGGGACACATTCAGCAAAACAATTCAAAGAATACATTTTCTTTATGTTGATGTTTGACAGTAAATGTTTGTTCTGTGGTATAAGTGTAATGAGAAAAAAAGAAACTGAAAAATAATTCTAAAGAAAATCGGTTTGGGGGGGGGGGGCAAAGCCCTAAATGATGGGACAGAAGAGATTGCAGTTTTTATTTTTAAAGAAGATCTTGGGATGTTTGTTAAAAACACCTCCCTTTCGCACAGTCCTCCAACACAATGGATCACTTCAGTCTTTGTTTGAAAGTTTAAAAAATTACCCAAATGAAAAATCCAAAGCAGCAAACCACTCTGCTTTTTTGAAAAATGACACTAAAAGCATAGAAATGTTTTTCCTTCTAAATGAGGTCAAAACACTCTCATCACTCCCCCAGCACTGTCCAAACTTGAACTCTCTAAAAGACACATCCTGAAATTCAGAAAACCCTGTTGCACATTACATGAACATCACGATCTGTAGTAAGAATTTAACTTGCTCTATGTCTGTCTTTGTAATTCCAGCCTTTAGTTTAGACAGAAAAAATACCTGTGCCAAACAATAAATTAAGCCTTGTGTTACCTCCCATTCAGCTGCAGCTCTGGGACTACTCAGACTCCGGGAAGGACTGATGGATATGAATTAGCTGCTGCTGCTTCTGCTGACTTCACTCCCACACTTACCCAGGTGTGAAGTCGTCTAGTTCACTTTCCAAACATCCTCTGCATGGAGTTTGGTGCTACTTTCAGTACAGGCAAGCAGGTCAGCTTGAGCAGATGAGCAAATAGCTGAGGGAGTCATTGATGAGGGGTGCTATTCTCACCGCTTCCCAGTGGGGAAGGGGGCCAAACTACAGACAAGATGTTATTCTTCTTGTATATTCCCAAAATTTCCTGTGAATGTGTGCCTAAAAGGACATAGTGGAGATACATTCCCAGAAGCTCTTGCAAAACCCATCTGGAAAGGCAAGGGTTATTTTATGTATGCCTGCTATACATCTCACACCTGAATTGAGTTAGTCTGTTAAGTAGTTGTTCTTGCAGCAAAACACTGGTGTTAGCAGATAGCTGAGTTTCATGGTGATTGGTTAATTGATTCTATGGAATTGACTAACTACTGAACAGCCTCTGAAGGTTTGTTTAAACTGGAAAAATTAAAGAGAACTTCATTGAAACATTGAGTAAGGATTTAAAAAATACTTCAGGATCCTTTCTAACTCTCTTTTTACTCTGGTTATATATTCATTTTTGAGTTACATTGTTATCTGCTTAAAGGATAAAAATATTCCAAACTTCATAGCCATATAGCTAAATATTTGAGAAGTCCAAAGAGTCATTTTCTCTGTGATCTAATTTGCTCTGTTGATGAAGAGGAAAGTGTGTGGTTAATATTACTAGAGAAAGTACACACTTTTATTGATGGCACTGCTTTAGTTTACTTGGTTTTGGAAGACATGGATTTACTTAGGGAAAATCCAGATGCAGATGATTAGATGAAAGGGAAAACTACCAAAAACAATAGGATGAGACTAAATCTGTGGAGCCACCATAATATATCTGCGTATCTGGATTGCTATTTTCTCATAATGAGTAACAGGACCCGGAAACCCTTCAACATATGTTACATTCACAGTGAATCAACCCACGGTTTTACTCATATCCTTTTTATACTTTTATAAAACAAAATTTGGATCTGTTTCCAGCGATTTAGAAATGTTTTATGGCAACTGAGTCAAAGAATTTGGCAGGTCTTGCAGTTTGGAAGGCCACTGGAGTGTTTCACAACAGCCATCCTAATGTCTTAGTAAGAATGAGGTAAGAGTACTACATTTTTCTGCATTGCAAATAGTAGGATTCTTTCTAATTTTTATTTGAATATTTAGAAGCTATCTAGGAGATTCCTGTAGTTTTTCCTTCTCTTTTAAATGGTAGATGCTCTGTAAGGGTAATGCTGTGTAATCCATGGGGAGACTTCTTAGTTTTTCTTATATTTACATGGAGATAGATGATTTGATTTGATTTGATTTGAGATGGACTGAAGTGTTTTGTTAATATCATTGTGTATAAAAGCTTGTTTAGAAAGGATTGCAAATATTTGTGGTCTCTTTACATATAAAATTTGAAAAAATCATGATAAGTATGTACTGGTTTTCTAATCCCAAACTTATTTTTTTAGGGAAGTAACCGAGAGACAGTGTAGGATAGAGTTTGTATGTTTAACATAAGGGTCAAGAAAGTATGTAGCGCTCCCTGGAAATTGTTGGAGTGTAATAACATAAAAAAAAAAAATATCTCACCATTCTTCCTTAAATATTCAAATGTCAATGTGAACCACTATGTCCAAATGTTTAATGTGGCCTACATGATTTTGGCCTAAATAACATGACATTTTTTTCTATTAAATTTGCTCCCTAGCTTTTTTTGGTATGTGTGTTTTCTGGCAGTAAGTATTAACAATTTCTGAGAAGCGGAATCTGTCACTGGTGCTGCACTTTCCCAGAAGCGCCGAGACGAGGAATGAAAGAACACACACATGCAAAGGGACAACAAGGTGGTTTCTTGCTGCCAGTGTATTGTGCTAAGGGTTTTAGGATTTTCTCGTAGATGGGAGTAAAGCAAGGAGTAGGTGTGTCAATGTTAACAGAATATTGTGTGTTCAAAGTGTTGGTTTATTTACTCCATGATATCGGATAATGTGGCACGTTAGGGGCTGTTTGTGCAGGAGTTGTTGGATAATTTCCTATCTGTGGAAGTCGTATTACCAGGAGGTTGGCTCTGGCGTCCTTTCTGAGCAGCAGACTGCTAATGTTGGATGTGATGGTCTGAAGGGGCATGTTGGCAGTTTGACGACTTCTGTCACTTTAGTCGGAGGACTTCATCGTATTGCAACACTTGTGACAAGAAGGTGGCAATGTGTTGGTGTTTTCAGAGACTTTAAATAATATCAACATAGGCTATACTGGAAGACTGTGAAGAACCTGAGACTGAAATGTTGCAATATCTAAATTTCCAGCCTCCCCTATCTGGTCTCTGAAACCATGAGTTCCTGATTTATAGAGGAATAAATCTTGAAAACCACCAAAAATGTAGCAGCATTATTCCATCTTTACATCAGCTTAAGCAGGGCTGGCGTTAACTCTGAGTTCTTGTTTTGCCTGAGCAGTAGAGAAGTGATCCTATTTTGGCTCTGTTAGACCTTGAGAGGCAACAAAAACCTTTAGATTTTGATTTCCTTGTTATCTGGTATCTGTCTGATGTGTATGCCTCCGGGACGTGTCTTTGGTGTTTCATATACCCTTCTGTATTCTACCGTGATGAAAATACACCTGTGGCATTCTGGTGTGCAGAGCGGATGTCGTGTCTGCTGGGGACAGCCAAGGCGGGACTCAGGGACATCTTTCAGAAGCAACAAATGTGCATGAATACAACTATGCAATAAGGAGGACTGGTTTCTCCTCCACGTTTCTTAGAATGAACAGAACTTTAGGGAAAGCCAATGTTTATTCAGCATATCCATATTGTGCCATAAATAGTTAACTCCTTTAGAGCAGTTATGCTTATAAGTGATTAATTAATCACTTTCTTGTACTCTTCTGTGTTCTCACAGAGCGTGTTTATTTGCAGGAAGCAAAGCATGTTACCACTGGAATATTAAGAAGGGAGTAGGTCCAGTAATAGAAAGACTTTCATGAATTTGAAACAAAGAAGTTAGGGAAAACAGAAGAACAAGCAGTCTTAGACTAACCTTTAGTGTTTAACAAAAGCTGTGTTTACTTCAAAACCTATCATTTAAAACACATAATAGTAGATCATCATGCAGTACTCTCTTTGTTTTTGTTGTATTTTTAGTTGTGATTGCTCTCTTTTTAGTGCCATATAATCTGCAGTTATTTTAACTAGCATTCACATCATAAACAATCTCTACAGGTTTTTCATTCTTGCAATCCATATTTACCAAATACTGCTTTTTCTGTTAGAATAGTTTACTCATAAATTATTGACTTGTACCAAAACAGACCATGAAGTAGTCTGCGTACTTTTTCAGTACATGTTTAAGAATGAGAAAGGAAAGTTGGACCACACAGCCACTGCTGGGAACTGTTATGATTATTATCTTGTAGTACAATTTGCTTTTCCTGAATATCTTTTTGATTGGCCACCAAGCCTTTCCTGGCCTTTTAAGATTTAAAAATTGAGTCAGGCATGTAATTTGAAAGACTATAGTAAAAATTTAAGGTAAGATTGCTATTTTATGTGTCTGACTTCATGGCAGTTCTAATTTTTCTACTATTCTTTAAACCAATAAATCTACTATTTAGTACAGACAGTTGCCAAACAAATGTTTTCTGCCAGCCTGGCTAAGAATTTTTTCCTTTTTTTTCCTCTCTGAATACTAAGATGAGTATCCAGTTAGTGTCCATTTTAAGGGACTCAGTTAATAATTGAATACGTAGGATTGTTCATCTTTAGGATATTACTTGAAATCCAGCCAACCTCGAAGTCATTAACATGGCTGAGGCCATTTCTAGCTAGTGTGAAATGAGCTGGAAGTCTCATCCAGTTATCGATACGCATCTACAATAAAACGCTTTTGGTGCAACTGATGCAGAAAATATATTTCCAGTGAGTGTAATTAGTTACATAAATAACAAAATGCAACTTCCTAGGATGTGAAAACTTTTTTACCTAGAAAACTTTTTCTCCATGTGATGTTTGAGGTCTGTTAGTGGAGGATGCTCTGGAATGTTCCATTACATTATCATGCTATACCTGTTAGGCTTTCAAAAAAGAAGACTTCAGTTTTCACGACTAAGGTATGTTTCAGGCACAGGAGAACAACTCTCACTGTAATTACTGTGTCTATGTCTGACTGAAGCCTTGAGATTAATTTAACCTTGATCCAGAATGGAAAGGATATATATATAAAAGAACTAGCTCTTTCCTAACACTGAAATAAACATTAGAGGTGGATGAAATTATATGTGATGGGGAAAAACAAATGTTTTTGTTTTTGATGATTGGGCATCCAATCCTGCAATTAGTGGTACTGTCTTCTTAGCTATACTGAAACCTCAGTTAATTTCACCCCCCTTTTGCAATTTTGGGGGGTATTAGTATAATGAAAATAACAAGGTATTGTCAATATGCTATAGCTGTTAGGAAATGTTGCTGATGCCTATCAAAAGCTTATGCTGAGGACATGAGCCTCCTGCAGAAAGATCTCTGTGTGTAATTTACAGCCCTTCGCTGGCATTCAGTTAAATGAACTTAAAGAGATTAAACTAAAAAAATGCCATGCATTTGCCATTGTAGTTGAAAACATGTAGAATTAAATGTCTTTTGAACTTTAGACCAATTAACAGAATGGGATCTTTTACATCCATAGCTGGTAGAAGAAAAAATTAATTTACAAATTGGATGTGTCTTTCATCCAACTTACAGAGAAACATACTAATATAGTGTAATAGCAGTGGTGTAGAGACAGCATATTAAGCCTGAGGACAGTCTGTGGCATTGGATGGGAGTGATCCACGTGAAAGAGTCTTGCCGCAGTTTTCAGCCACCAAGACCAGAGGAGATGGGGAAAACCTATAGCACCAGGCACTGCCGCCTTCCTTGGCTGAGCCAGAGCAGTGCTGGGACAGCTGAGAAAGGTTTCAGCTCCCCTGTGTCACCCTTTTCATGGAGTGTGAGCGAGGGGGAGTCCATGAAGCTCAGTGCAGTTTAGTTCTGGGCTGGGGAGGGGAAGACGGGGAGTTATGCCCACTCTAGCTCCGAGAAACATCTGATGGCCTCAGGCTCTTTAGGCCAGCACTCCTGGGGGAGAAGTGTAGATGTGATGTGTTTGCTTAACATGTGAGTACTATGTTGATATTTGTGCATTAGCTGTCCTTGGGGGGATGGGGTAATTACAGCAAAGAAGGGAACAAATCACTGTCAGTAGGTGTGCTGTTGCATTTGGATGATAGGATGCCCTCCTGCCAGAGTATGTGCCAGGCCTCCAGGGACCCAGGAGAATAAGGGTTTAATCTCTGAGTAACTGAGTCCAGAAGGAGCATGTGCTGAAAAAAGTGACTAATTCCATGAATTCAGATAAGTCATGCATACATCTAATGTGCTTTGCTTAGTACCTTGTAGGAGCAAGCCTTAACAGAGAGTAAAGATGAAGGTTCCCAAGCTATCATTCAACCTCCAGGAGTTCTCCCCTAAAACATCTCATGTTTAATTCCATTTCTAATTTGAAACCATATTTTTCACTACTAGAAACCATTGGGTTTTGGGGTTGTTTTTTTGTGTTTGGGTTTTTTTTTCCTTTCTCCTTAACTACTTCTCCATTAGAGAAGAAGCAAGCACTGACCCGGGAGCATGAAGGGTGCTTTTAAGGCATGGCTTTGTGTATGGACATATGTGCGCAGAGTGCTCAGAGGGGTCTGAGGAGAGAGGCTCAGACCCTGGCAGAACTGTTTCCTGCCTCAGGAGATGCAACCTATACCAGGATCATGCTTGTAAATTCCAACAGCCAGTGGCCTAATATAAAACTGCTAGCAGGAAATATTTAATAAAAAATTAGGAATTGGTTCCATGAAGACAGCTCATAGTTTTCCGTATCGCCATGTTAGCAAAACATTCTCTTAAAATAAGAGTGACCCGCTGAGCTGCTTCTGGCACAAAATTTAACTGCCCTCTGTCATAAACTGTCTAACAAAATCCAGGGCAGTAAAATTGAAATACTGGAGGAATGCACTTTTTAACTGTAAATGGGTTTTGTGATTAAATGTGGTTATTGAAAGATTGCATTCTCAACTTCAGAGTAAGACATTAGCAAGCAGAGCAAAAAGCAGTTGGAAATTGGGTAGCTGTGGAGTCATCGTAAAATTAAAGTCGTCAGCCCTGAAGGTTGCAGCACCTGCCTGGATTGCTTTACCGGTGACTCAGTTGGATCGTGATGGATGCACCAGTCACGCAGCTGTAGAGTGAGAGGGCTTCTACTCAAGGAAAAGAAATCCTCCCTTTTGCACTGAATTGAGGTGCTCTGTGACTGCTCAGTCCTGTCCTCGATGAAGGGAAAAGCCAGAAACCCACAGCAGAAAGTAGGGGGCAAAGCAGCTCCATCCTTTCCTGGCAGCCCACAGTCACACTGCAGTAGGAGCAACAAGAAATGGTATTTCTAGCTTAGACATGCCATAGGAGGATGATTCGAGTTAACTTTTGGATTTGCTACAGGTTCTGCAGATGTGTTCAGTGCAACATTTCCCACATGCCTGAAAGAAAGAGAGGGCTTTTTAGGACTATTTCTTTTATTATAATTGTCTCTTTGATGTAATGGGGATTATTTTTCACATTAAACCATATAAAATAGTGCATTATGGTATTGGCACTATGTCCAAATTAATGCTTTTATTTTATTTAGAAAATGTTCCAAGCTAAAGGCAAAATGCCCAAATTAGCTTAAAAATACAACCCAGAGAAAAAAATTGTCCCCTGGATAAAGCCCAGCTCTGGGAACAGAGAGAATTAGATTATCTTCCTAACTGGCACCAGCTCCTGCACTGTGTTTGGCAGATTACATAGGTCAGACTTTAGCTGTAGTGTTTATGATTAAGTGGAAAGGTTCTGCTTTCCAAACAGGTTACTATATAATGACATTTTAACTCGTATTAGGGGCCAGTTCTTAAAAGTGCTGAAAACTTTGAACTTTTGGGGAATTTCAAAAAGAATCAATGAGATTCTTTTTTGAAAAGATATATAAAATAGTGATGTAAAGACACAGACTTCAGTGTCTTTCTATTTACAAAATTACCTAAATGTATTGTAATGCCAAAAATTAATAGGCATTTGAAAAGAATGAAATGCATTGCTGTTAAAAAGGCACAAACCAGCCAAAAATAATACCAGAACATTAATTTTTTACCCTCCAAAAATAAATAACTTTTGTTCGTTATAAACACTACAGTTAGGGAAGTAGTGCAAGTTACAAAATCTTTTATTTACTTTTTTTTGAAGTACAATTGAAATTTATTTCTGCTTCAGAACCAAAGTTTGGAGGAGAAAAAAAGAGGTTTCTTAGGTTTCTTCTGACAGATGATTTTAATTTACATCTAATGAATCTGATTCTTAGCATACTCAATTCTTCTTAGCTCTTATTGGAAACCGCCTAAGCAGAAAGTTCATTTTTCCTGAAAAGTCACACTTCCTTCTGGATGTGAGTAATAATGTGTGTATGATTATTTGGTAAAAAAATTTCTTTTTTTTTTTTTTTGTAACTGAAGAAAAGCCTTCTCCAAATCCACAAGGCTGCCAAGAGGTAGATGTTTGCTGATAACCTACATGCTAAGTTTCCAGAGCATCTTTTTCTAACATTTAATACTGTATTATTCTGAGGTGAAATAAAATGTTCTTGTGCCTTGAAGGGATGAAGAAATTGCTCTGGAGCACTGGCTATAAATGAAGAGACCTTCTGAGTCTATATCTCAGTACCACAGGTTGGTGAGGCCTTCTATTTTGTCCTGCTGAAAGACTTCTGAACAGGTTTTTGATTTTTTGGAAGGGGGCTCTCACCACCCTGTGTGATCCTGCTTTTTATGCTTGGCATGTGTTGCAACTCTCTCCTCTTGGTGTGGCAACTTCTCATGCTTTCAAGGAAAAGAGAAGGATGTTTGAGGAAATGCAGAAGATCACTTGTTCCTTGTCACACCATGCAATTCCCACTAAGAAAATGGTCATGTAACCCTTCACAACCTCCTCCTGCTCTGAGTGGGATGTGAGGTTGAATTCAAATGAATTCAGAAGAAGCTCCTAAAGACCTTTGGCAGTGATACAGTGGATATATGTACTTGCATCCGACTGTCTTTCACTGGAGAGTCTCACAACTGCTTAGTTAATAGGAACCTGATGTTACGAACTGGGAAACTTTGTATTTCTGCGATGGGGCTCCTTTTCTTCCATCCCTCCTGCTGCCATGGTGAAGCTGGTGGCTATTGCAGTCCATGCAGCATCTCTTTTTTGTTAAGAGCATAGATAAAAAGTTGCAGTCCCACCAGGCTACTACATTAGTTTTCATCAAAATTGCACTTTACCTGCTTTAATGTGCCTAAATCCTACTATAGAGGAGACTTCTGTTTTCGAGAACACAGCATATTCTTTTACAATGCCAAAATAAATAGGGGGTAGGAGACAGGGATGAAACAGAGCTAATGAGGATTTTCTGCTGAGTGAATGTTTGGATTGCAAACTCTACGGGGGTTTGGACTGTATCCACACTTGTGTTCTGAGAAGGCTGATCTCACTACCAGTGTCCAAGAATAAATAAGGTTTTGCAAAGAGAATAAATAAAGTTTTCCAAAGTGAGATAAGGCTGCAGTCTCTCCAAAGCAAAAAGGCAGCAAAGAGGCTCGTTAAGAAGTGCCCTTGGAAAATATGTGCAACTTAGAAAAGAGTTTCATAGAATTAAGTGAAACGCAAAAGTCATATACAAATAAATAAACTTTGACCCAGACTATTTCTTGCACTCAGCTTCCTTCTTGTCTTCTCTGCCAGGGCATGCTCCAAATGTAGGGGCAGAAATAGGGACAATAAGTGATGATGGAATCAAATATTGCTAAGCTGCTCCCAAAACAAATGCATCTTGTTCCTCCTATCTGCCCTTGTCTGAGTGCACTATAGCCAGAGATCCACCTCATCTAACAAATACATGAAAAGAGGATGGTTCACCCCATCTCTTTGTTGATCTTGACATAGCCTACCCTTAATGGAAGTTTCTTCTTAATCCCTGATAAAAAGATAACCCTGTTTGGTCTTTGTCCTATCTGGTGATCAAGAATTACTAGCAAAAAGTATATTCTCTGCATTGTTCTTGGTATTTTTCATTTGTATGTTTCACGTGAAGATTGTGTATAGTTTCCTTTTATCTGTTTGTTGTCTTTCACTTTTACTATCTTCTTGCTGTTTAATTATTGAGAGGCATAAATAGAGTCCCAGTGCCCCGTTTTATGTTATTATCATTACAATTGCCTTTCCTTAGACATGTAGTGTACGTTTGTTTTTTTTTTTATCTGAAGCAAGTCTACCTGATCCTTTAAGCTTTATAATCCTCTATGGGTGGGTTCTATGAGTGGCATGTAGCATTATAAAAATTAGCATAGCATTATGAAAGTTGGCATTGTGTCTCTCCCACTGTTTATAGATTCCCTGTTCTGTTGTTGGATGTGGTACGTGAAGTAGATGTGTTCTGCTGTGAATTTTTCCTTTTTGTCACACGGGATGGAGGATGGGATCAAGACGGCAGGGACAGAAAGACTGGGGACTGGGGAGGTGCTGGGGTATCACTAAGAAGTGACATAGCACCCTCTCCTCCATGTAGGCCATGCTGGGGAAGAGCGTGAGGGAACAAGGGGGGAGCCCACAGCCCATCAGAGCTGGTAGGGATGGGCATTTCTTAGTTTCTGCATCAGCTGGTGGGTGAATGGTTGCAGTGACCTTTCCCAGGCAAGCCCACAGTGAAGGCACCCTGTATGAAAATGCAGTGTAGAGACCAGCTTTTCAGAGCTCCTTCCTAAAATTTCTTCACAGTTTTTCCCTTCCTTGACTTCGCATTTTTCAGGTTTCTACCGTCTGCATTGCCTCAGTCTTGTTTGATTTGTTTTTACTCCCCTTAAAGTTCTTCTGTTACTTAGCTTCATACTGTTTACTTTTAAGTGGGAAAGGCTTGAAGATATATATTTATTTGTTCATTTGGAAAAACTTCACCATTACTTAGACCACCTAGAAGATTAAACCCTGCTAGGGTACCAGTGACCCTCCCTGTGTTCTTTACTCAAAGGCTACTGTAAATGAGGATAAACAGCAATTTCTTTTCTTCTAATGCAGGGAAAATTAGAAATGACTGAACAAATAAGCCAGATATGATCGGTTGCTTGCTGGCAGGCCTTTGAGATCATACTCTGGTTAGCTACATTTGCATTACTTTTTCTTGTCATGCTTTCATATTTGTATGATTGCAAAGCCATTAAAATGTTAGATGGCATATGCCAGAATTCTTGTGTTGCTTTCATATGTGTGTTCTAAAAAACATGATATAATGATATCTAACTGTAATGTATTGCCTTCCTTTAGCAGATATCAAGGCTCAAAACAAAAGGGATTAAAATTATTATCTTTATCTCCAGTGATGGGGAACCTGGAGGATAAAGAGGAGATAGCAGTTGCTTCTGTGCATCTCACGAGTCCCTGAAGAACCAGAAGTGGGTGTACTGAGTCATAGAATCATAGAATGGTTAGAGTTGGAAGCAACCTTAAAGATCATCGAGTTCCAATGCCACTGCCATGGACGGGGACACCTTCCGCTAGACCAGGTTGCTCAAAGCCCCGGAGTCCTCTAGTATCTTCCTTTTAGCCCTCTATTTTTGGGGACCAAAGGTGCCAGGGCACAGCGTATCATTTGACTGCTTTCTAGGCTTTCCACACAGACTTTGCAGCCAGGATTGTTTCTTCTCTAAATAGGTTTTTGAAATGTTATTGAAGCTTCTTGAAGCAAAGCTGTTTGCCCCAGTGTTTGGTGAAGGATGCAGATTCTCTAACAGTTGGGGAAGTGTTTGCTGTGGTAGTCCTCACTGCAAACCAGAATATCCAGGGCTTGCAAGACGCGCCCTGACAAAATGTTATTTTCCAAACTTGAGGTATTTTCTGAAAAATGCCATCTGACTGTGGTAATTGCCAAAGAGCAGTGTTTTTGAAGCACTGTTGCTGAACCAAAAACTTATGTCAAGAGCTCAGTGAACCCTTTTCTTTTGGCTTTTAATTTGAAGCTCTGCTGACAGCACTGCTCCATTGATCAGCTGCATGGATCATTGAACTGTGGCCTCACTGAGCACGCTTTGCAAAACTGCTACCAGAGCTCAAAAGAGTGATATTAGCTCATGATTTGCTACACATAAGTAGTGTTCCCAAAGGACCAGGGTACTGGACTGAGTTTTCAGAGCTCTGAATTCATCTCTGGCTTTGCCATTTATTTTTGTAGGGGTCTTAGGCAATTGCTTTTCACCACAGTCACTTAGTTGTTGCTCTTTTTACCTTAAAGAAAGTTAATTGGTGAAAGACTTGGTGAGGCTGTAGAGAAACTGCAATCCTTGAGTTCTACTTAGCTGTCTGGAACTGGGCTTTTATGCCTTGTTTTTTCTTCCATAAAGGGAAAATATCAACACTCCAATCTGAAACCTCCTAAGCTGGGAGGCTTAATGAATATTCATGCAGTGCTGTGAAGAATAAGTGCATAAGAATTTTCCAAATAATAATCACACCTGCTGACTTTTATTCCAAGCCCCCTTCCATCCATGCTTTTTCATTATTTCAAAATATAATCTCTCTGTGCCACAGAACTGAGACCATTGCTTGGAATTTTATAATGAACATTTCAGAGCGGTGTATGTGGTTTGCTTGAATATGATGACAATTTTCACTTCTTGTTTTACTTCTCCTTGTTCTTCTTGTTTCAGACTTGAGGGCTAAGCTGATGCAGTGGGATACAGGTTCACCGTAGCCTGTGAAATGATTTTTGTCATTGTTGTCGTGTCAGAGAATTACACCAGCCACATCTGGCCAGACTGTGCCCTGGCACGTGCAGCAGTCAGTGGTGGCACTGGTGAGGGAGACGTATTGGCGTGGCTGAGCATTTCTATTCTGAAGCATTTATTCTTTCTCAGTGTAGGAGGGTAAAAAGTGAAATCTGAGTAGTTTTAATTAATCCATGCTGCAGATGATCTCTGGCTTGGCTTGAAACCCAATCCTCTGCCTCACTACTCCTGGACTTCGGTGAGCTGTTTGCCTGCAGGCTAGTGCAAGCCAGGAATCTGGGGGCCCAACGTGGACTGTGACTGTCCTCCTGGGCCAGACTCCTTGGGTTCGGTGCAGAGCATCGTATGGTGAAATTGGGTGTCCCCCTGAGCCCACACCTCCCTGTTTGGCAGAGGCACAGCATCCTTCTGCTCCGTGTCTGGCTAATTAGGTGAGGGGCCCTGGGGGCTGAGAGCGCTGCCAGGATGGATGTCAGCATCTGACTCCTTGCCAGCCATCTGAGGCAGTTTGGCGTTGGAGATCGAGGAGAGGCTGGAAACTAGAAAATCGTGAATGCTTACATGGTTCTGCCATCATCATCATCGTTACTATTATTTATTAGCATCTGCACATCTGGTCAAGCCATGCTGCAGCGTGCGCAGAGGCAGCTCCCGCCAGTGGGGTCTGCCCCCATTCACAGGGCTGTGGTCCTGGGGCAGCCCTGTAGTGTCAGGGAAACCTGCACAGGAGGGTAGGAATTTATTACTAAAATTAAATATTATTGAAGTTATTAATAGTAAGTTCTATAGGCTTTGAACTTTTTTTTTTTAAATTCTCTAATACAAATATCTAATCATTTTCTATATAGGGGTTTGGACTTTTTTAAGGTTTAAGGAAAACTTGTCTCTTCATCAAAAAGTCCTTTCCACTGCATCTAGGTCACATGATTTAGACCCACATTTTGATTACAGAAGCCAAGGACAAAAATAGACAACACTGTCAAAAAAGGATAAAATTAGACAGGTTTTCTTGAGAAGGCCAACAGTTTGATTTGGATTTTCAGATGCGCATCTGTTGACGTTGGGAGAACTTTGCCATTAATGGGCATCGTTAGACAAATGCTGAGATCTGAGATTTTGTCTCAAACATTCAGTGTTACACATTCAACGTGGATATATTTGGTCTGTAGAGCTAATTTGATGTTATAGCACAGAAATAATGTTGACAGCAAATTTGTGGATTTAGAGAACTGCAGAACGTGCAATTTCCCCCATCTTTTGCTGGTGTCCCCAACAGGGAAATATCAGGTATTCCTGCTTTAGAATGTGCACAGAAGTCCTTCAGCAAGCGGTGTGGATGGGACACCAGCCCTCAATGTGTCATATCCCTGCTTGTGATACGTCAGGAAATTGGACACAGAACACAGTATGATTCTTTCTTACTGAGATCCCCCACTATTGCCTAATACTAGGATAAAAGAGATTTCTAAACAGTATGAGTTTGGGACTACAGCCCCAAGGAGCTCCATGAAGCATTAATGTCCTACTTGACAAATCTGATCTCCTTCTATGACAAAGTGACCCGATTGGTGGATGAAGGAAAGGCTGTGGATGTTACTTACCTGGACTTTAGCAAGGCCTTTGATACAGTGTCCCACAGTATTCTCCTGGTGAAACTGGCTGCCCATGGCTTAGATGGGAATATTCTCCACTGGGTTAAAAACTGGCTGGAGGGCCGGGCCCAGAGAG